>CM040118.1:364373127-364696196 GCA_022559845.1 Amorphophallus konjac
AATATGCAATTCATAGGAAATGATCTCATTTTCACAAGAAATGACTTTTTCATTCAATTGAGCATTGATGGTTTGGTAGCTTTCCATCTTTTGTTCTAACACAAGCATCTTGTCAGATTCATCAACAATCACAGATTTCCCTTTTTCAAGTTTTTCAAGATTTTTCAATCTACTTTCAAGCAGGGAGATCTGAATTAGCATTGCACTATTCTCCTTTTTGAGTTCTTCATTTTCATTTGTAAGTTTATCATTCATAATCAATTCATTACAAATATCATGATCAATAGAGTTTGACTCCATTTTGTTTCTTAGATCTTTTTCAGTTTTCTCCAATTGATCAATTATGTTTTTGAGGGCAACATTTTCATTTCTCAAACAAGCAATGGTTTCTTTGTGACATTCAACATCATGCTCTAAAAGATCATTGAAGTTAACAAGCTCAGAACATTTATCACAAGAACCATTTTCATGGACCAAGTTTTCAGATTTCTTTTTCAATTTTCTGTTTTCTGACTTGACTTTCTTATATTATTTTGCCAACTCATCATAAGCTTCAACAAGATCGTCAAGAGTAAATTCTTCAGAATTAGAATTTACCTCTTCTGCATTTTTGTCACTTTGTTGATCAGCATCATCGGCCATGAGATATTTTTGTCTTTCCGTTTCTTGAGCTTTAATCAACCGCTCCATAAGCTCCTTTGCCGTCCTACAAGAAGATGCAAATAGATACTTGTTACTACTTACAGAAGCTTTCAATAAACTCAAAGCAGTAACATTATCATGATGCATCATTTTATCCTGATTAGACCACTTGGTCTCATCTAGAGGTAATATGTGTGGACCATGACAAATCAATTTCCAAAGACTAGGATTAATAGAATTGATCACCACACATAGTTTGCCTAGCCATGAATCAAAATTCAAACCAGTGAAGATTGGCAAACAGTTCATTGATATATGTTCAGTAGAAAAATTCATGATTGTGGAATGCACTGGGATCACTCTGTAGATCGCAAGATCTAGGGACAGCAGAGCCTCGCTCTGATACCAATTGTTGAGTCCCGTAGTGCAGGAACACGGATCTAGAGGGGGGGTGAATAGATCCTTCTGCTAACAACTATGTCCAATTAAAAACACAAACTACCACACAACGGAATTTACAAGATTGATAGGATTGAGGAAATTAATCTAAACAACTTTAAACTTAATTCACTCAATCTCACCGAGCTCACACGATTACATAACTAGATAGTAGAGAACACACAATCACACAAATCAAACCACAAAACACGGAGATTTTTAAGGTGGTTCGGGACCACGACGGGCTCCCTACGTCCACCCCTCACCAAACCGGTGAGGCTTCACTACACGCTACAAAGTGTAGCAACACGGGGAAGAACCCCAACACACACACGCTGCTTTCGCAGCAAACCACACACGAGGCCTCGCCTCAAACTACTGCCACAGCAGCACACACACACATACACGTTGGGGAACACACTCCGAACTGTATACTTCACACGGAGACACAACTCTGTCCACACACACGTAGGACAAGGCCTACACAACCACACGGGAGAAAACTCCCAACAACACACGCGGATATACTCCGCACAGATCGACACACAAGAGACCACACACACACTCGGAGACCCCTTTCTCCGAACACCCACACAAAATATTCTGTCAAATGTATATGTAACAATCACGAATATATGCTATGACCTTCCACACAAATTCTATAGATGTAAACTAGAAGAATGCATCAAGTATAAGGCTCCCCCTTCTTCATCAAAATCTGATTCTCCTTGCTCATTGAGGGATGATCATAATCTTGACATCATCTTCTTCCTCTCCTCTATCCGCTTCTCTTTTCCTTATTCCAATCTCCTCTCTTCACCTGAAAGAGTAGATAGACATAATGAGTTCAATCTTTAAGCTAATCTCAAACAAAAATATAGATCATAGAACATATCACAAAGAACTGATAGAAGACATAGAAGTGATCCCCCTTTGTTTTCCAAGGCCGGTTGACGATGTTCCTTGAACCACGAGTTGGAGGGTAGCCGGATGACGACGATTCTTACGTCCTCTTGATCCTCTCTTCGATCCGCTCCTTTTCTTCTTCTTCCACGAGCTCCAGATCTTCACGGATGTAGATGATATCCTCCTTGGAAGAGCTCCACCACGTTTTCCCCTTTTCTTCACCTATACGAATGAACAAAATGAGCATTAGGGTTGATGAACTCCCAAATTTGTAACTCTTATATAAGCAACTTAAGGGGTGGGGAAAAGACTCATAAAACCCTCCTAATACATGTTAAAAACACCTTAATAATAATAGAAACTAATAGGGGGTAGTATGGTAATGTTTGAAAGGGTTTTCAATGGATTTTAAACACTTTCGGAAGTCCCGTCCGGAAGGGGTCGACCCTTGGGGTCGACCCTCGGGCAACAGGTTCCTGGAAAACACAAAACAGCACCTTGTGTTACAGGGGTCGACCCCTGGGGTCGACCCTTTCAGGCAGGTTACATAAAAAACAACACTTCGCGCTCCGGCGGCAGGAATTATTTCTCCTAGCTCCGAACTCCGATCGAAGCGAGACTGGAGGCGTTGGAAAGAGGACTCACAGAGCTACAACATATAATTTTTATGGGGAGATCCAACGGTTGGATTGAAAATGGTGAAGACTGTAAGACAGTTTGAGTTTGAAAAATAACTAAAACCTCCATCAAACCAAAGGGAAACAATTGATTAAATGTTACCATAATCCCATGAAGATCAACAATAATTTTGCATCCTGAAAAATATGATAAATCAAGAGGTTAGATCAAGATCAAAATATATGGGTCATGTATTAACATATGAAGCTAGTTTTGAGACCGAGACCCAAAAGTCATGAAATGTGATTGCGAAATCATTAGCATGAGGCATATGAGCATTCCCATGATAGATCAGTATCAAGGCATTAGAGAACTCAATTTTCCAGTTCAAGATTAGAAGAGTCTCACCATGGATTCTAATATAACTTCTTACCTTGAAGCAATATTACCCTGCACTATATGGCAATGAACTCATAAGTAAGTTGATATTAAACCGAATCTCAAGATCCCAATTTCAACCCAATTCTCCTACAAGCCATTTCACCAACCATTTAAGCCATATGATCCGAAGGACAAGGAACCATCATTCAAACTTTCAAACCACACATCATTTCCTTGGGGGCAAGCCATGATATTTGCATCTCAATCATTCATTTAGCATTACCAAGGTACACATGCATGACATGTGGCTCAATAGGACATGATGCTCGAGTATGCTTTTCACAAAGACCTTTCACATTGAAGATAGAGCAATCTCACCAGGTGTAGATGGTATATGCAATGTGCTAACCTCAAAGCACGTATGAGCCTTATAGTGACGCAGATGTATCCACATGATGATATCCCAAAAGAAACAGTTTGTAATCATTTTCCACAATCATTTTATACTTCATACACATGAAGACATGAGTAACCATTCACGCACAAGGCCAAGTAACAAGGGCATTTTGTAATCATCAAAATCACATACACAACAATCTCCCCCATTTTAATCACATACACAACAATTCAGATGCGTAACCGACGCCTGTGAAACCTCCATAACATCTCCTTGATGTGCTCACTCGATCAATGGGCATTTATGGGCCCTCAAACTCTATAAAAGAGGCACTGAGGCCCCTCATTCCACAACTTTTCATTCCCTCTTTCTTTTCTCTCTCATCTCTCTATCTTTGTTTCTCTGCAACACTCCTTGTCTCTCTCCCATAGCTTAGATCTCCTCATTTTACATGCATTTGTGTTCATCATTTTAATTCATGTTCTTCACAAAAGTTGTTCATTTTGCAAATCTCTCCAACTTCTTCTTCTATCTCTTCCCTCGATTCCCTCTCATTGTTAAGTTATTCTCGATTTTCTAACCCTCTATTCTTCATTTTTTTCACTATTCATTCAGCTTTTTCAGTCGCATTCTCCCTCCATTTTCACCAACCTCCTCAGGTTTTCTGCCTCCACAGTCTTCATCGAAGTTCTTCCTCTTCTCATGCTCTCCAACTTTATCTTCTACCACATCTCCTAATTCCCCTCCAATTTTAGGCTATTCTCTCTTCTTTCACCCTCTATTTTACACACTTTTCCCTTTTACTATTCACCATTTTCTTCTCCATTTTAAATTTATGCATCACATATCTTAGAGTCCTTCCTTTCCACCGCCCATCTATATTCTTCCACACCTCCCTTTGGCAGAGATTCTCCCTCGGTGTCCTCAAGGCGGCGTTCACATCCAAGGCAGGGCGGACTCAAAGGCACGGTACGGCGTGGACGGCGGCAATCTTCTAATTCCGACTACATTTTCTTCCTCTTTCTTTTACTTTATAGCAAGTTGTAATTCTTATTTTCTTCCATGGAATTGTACCTTTCATTTTCATAGTAATAAAATTTTGCTTTGGTAAATTGTGTTCTTATTTTCTCTCTCCATCTCTTTCAAATTTCTCTTCTTAATCCCTCTCAACTTCTTTAGTTAGATTTATTTCAATTCCAGACATCTTTAGTTTTTTTTAATTTAAGCTCACTCAAACTCGGATTTTCTCAAATACAAGTGTTTTCCAATTAGTACTCAATTGAAAATACTTCTTCCTCGTGGGATCGACCCGTAGTCATCACTTTACTTCTATTTTCAAATCCATTTAAGTGAGTGAGTGTGGTTATATAAATTTTAAAATTGTGTGTGGCACGGCATTTTTAAATGATAATTGTCTTGCGCACCAATTTTTGGCGCCGTTGATGAGGAAGGAATTATTTTTAATGATTGAAAATTCTTGTGTTTGATGTATATATGTGAATACTAAATTTGATGTTTTTATTTTACAGGAAAAATAAAAAATTATAAAATTATAAAAATCATAAAAATTCAGAGCTGAAATTCTAAGGAAATACTCTGTCATAGAAAGCGTCGTTGAAAGATAAAACTATAGCAGAAAGTTGGAAATAAAAAAATCCAAGAAAATCAAGCGTCGCTAAAGGTAAGTAAACATAGGAAAAGGTCCTGTTTTGAAAAATTACAGAAAAATCTGACAAATACCTTAAAATTTTAAAAACAATTCAAAAAAATTAGAAAACATCATAAACATGCCTTTTGGATTTATTTTGTAGTAGATTAGCATTTTGTTTATTATTTTTAGTTAATAGTTTCCCTTATTCATCTTTTGTGAAAAAGAAAAAAAGAAAAAAATCTCTGAAAAAAATTCATAACACAAAAAATCAGACAAAAATTTTTTTTTGTTCAATGCTAGCATGCTTTCATCTTAGTTGTATTATTTTCATACATTTTACATTTTATTTAATCTCTCATTTACTTGCATCATTTTGAAAAAATATATATATATCTCTTCTTTCTATTTCCAATTCTTAAGGGCAAGTTAGGTTCCTTACACCCCTCTTGGATTTAGAAGGACCCTCTATTGAGCATTCCGTCTCTTTGGATTGAAAATCCCATTTTTAAGACCTCCATAAGTCTCCGCACCCGTAGATTCCCTCACGGAAGCCGAGCTGGTTGTATCACGAAGTACCCCGGAGATAGATTGCCCTAAGAAGGTTTCAAATAAAAAAAAGAGTTTTAAAATTTATTGCTATTTTGGAAAATTGGTGTCTAAGGTTAGAGGTTAAAAGGCAAACGTCTAAGCGAGCTTGTGGTTATTTAATTAGGGCCCTACGAAAGTAGGGGGAGCCTCCCACAACTCCATCTCTTACCTGGCCGGTTGACTAATTTAGTAGTGAGTACCAATTCTTATTTTTTAAAAAAAATAAAATAAAAAATAAAACAATTTCATTCATATAGTTATAGATTCATTTTTCCAAACTCATTTGCATAACAAATTAAAAAAAATCATCATCATTTGTTCATAAACCATTCATATAGGAATTAATTCATTACATTGTAAGTCGCGTTGCTTTCTAATTTAAAATAATAATAATAATTTCAAAAACAAAACATCTTTCGGTGGGCCCTTTTTGCATTGCATACAAGGTAGGAGATCCCTACACCCACGTTTGCTAGAACCCATTGAAAATATAGAGAGGTTAGTGCATTTTAAAAATCATCCTCAACATAATCTCATGGCTGACCAAAACCAAGCTCCCAAACAGATGAAGGACTATTTCATGTCAAATCAATACCAACCATCCTTCTATGTCCAAGCACCTCAGAACCAGGCGGTTCAATACGAAATCAAGTCAAGTACCATCCAAATGCTGCCATCTTTCTATGGAAATCCCAATGAAGACCCATACAAACATCTTAATGAGTTCCTTTAGATCTGTTCCACTATTAAAATCCAGAACTTCTCAGATGATGCTCTTAGGCTTACTCTCTTCCCATTCTCCCTTAAGGACAAAGCCAAATATTGGTTAGGTGCCTTGGATAGGACAATTGACACTTGGGGAGAGATGCAAACAGAATTTTTGAAGAAATTCTACCCCATAGGGCAAACAAACATAATGAGAAGAACCATAACTAGATTTACTCAAAACCCTGGGGAACAGATACATGAGGCTTGGGATAGATTGAAAGATCTATTGAGAAAATGTCCTCATCATGGTCCCTCAAGATGACAAATTATTCAAGCATTTTATGAGGGATTGACGAAGAACTATAGACAGATGGTGGATGCTTCATGTGGGGGAGTGTTTATGAGTAGAAGCAAGGATGAGGCTTACAATCTATTTGAAATGCTTAGTGAAAATTCCATTAGTCATGCCTCACTTACTTCATAAGAAAGAATGATTGGGCCAAACAAGAGGGCCGGGCTCTATGAAGTTAAAAATCAAGAGGAGTGTGAGAACAAAATAGATATCAATGCCATAACTCAAAGGTTGAATAAAATTGATTTGTTGGCCCAGAAGATAGAGAAATTTGATATGGTAGCTCAGAAGCTAGACCAGTTGTTGGCTATGAATAGGCAGGAACCTTCCTTACCTTCTGCTCCTCAACAATCTCAACAGTTTTCAACTCCCACTCCTGAAGAAATTTGTGCTTTGTGTTTCAGCCCTAGTAACGCTGTGATTGATTGTCCCACATCAATCCAACTTCCCCCATTCATCCAAGAACAGATCTTTGCCGCTCAAGGTGTCTCCAAATCTACATATGATCCCTATTCTAATACCTACAATCCAGATTGGAGGAATCACCCCAGTTTTTCTTGGAAGACCCAGCAAGGTCCATCCTCCTAGTCCAATCCTTCACACCATCTAGTCCCGAAACAATATTTTCCGATGCCAAGCCAACCTAATCATAATTTCTCTTATCAATCTCCTTTTCACCAACACTCATTTCAGCAACCTCCATTCCATCAAACTTAGGCCCCATACCCTCAAGCTCAATTCTCTCAGGGCCAATTTCAACAATTTCCTACACATCGTTCCCATCAACCACATTACCAGCCACCTCTCACTCAGCCCAATTTTGATGACAAATTCGAACAACTCCAACAACTCATCCTTACTCAGGCGTAGTCCATTTCTAAGTTGGAGAACCAAATAGGGCAGTTAGCAGCAAATAACATGAGAAGAGAAGTAGGCCAGCTTCCTAGCCAACCGGCGGCCAACCCTCGAAACCAACAACTCCTAGGCTTCCCCCAAAGAGCTCCCATTCTTCCTCAACCCAATCAACCCAACCAACCTTAGCTGCCCCCTCCTGTAGGTCCTCAAATTGATAATGCTAAAGTTGTGACGACCCACGGTCCGGATACCGGATATACCCGATAGGACTATCGAATATATCCGAGATCACTTGGAACCTGCGAGGCCTCCCAAGCACGGGTAAGCGTCGAAGGGAAAATGGAGTGTGTAGAGTACATTGAACTAGCAGCTATAACAGTAAGCAATTAAAATTTCATTAGATCGGTTTTCTAAAATAGCAAGAAATAAAATTACATTTTTATTAACAATTTAGAATTTACACAATTACATACCAGAGTCCAGTCCACAAATAAAAGACAAGAACAGTCTGACAGAAAAAGAAATGTATACAAAAGTCGGGGGAAGCCCGACGCAGGTACAGCTGGCAGCTACAGACACACCACTCCAGGATCCGCGGAAGCCAAAGACGCCACCCACCTGAAAAGCAGGGGTGAGACTCGTGTCACTGGCCCAGTAGGGGTCACGCGGATCCCCACTGAAAAACACGCAGTAACACGGAATAACAACAACGAAAAATAGCAGGTGTAGTAAAGCGGGAAAACTACACTAAGAAGCTGTAAACAGAAAGGGGAAGCAAGAGTAGGGAACAAGTCAGAGACAAGGGAAGCAACACGGCTACCGAGATGAACTCAGTTCTCTAAGCTACTCTCACAGGACTAGCGGAAAGGTCAATCCTGAGCTCGCACGGTCGGGCCTTACCAACCCGTCATCCAGAAACAAGCCAAACAACAGGCAAAATCTAGAAGGACCTAGTCAGGCAACACAGACGCGACAGCCTACATGATCGGATCATCGTGCACGTAACCCCAGACTCATCTTGGACACAACCAAGAACAAACAGACACGACCAGGGAGGCAGATCTTGGACAACGCCAAGACTAGCTGACTCGGAAAGGGGAACACAAACTCTGCGAAGCGCGAGAGTCACGAGCCAAGTGATAGGAGCACCCTCCCACTAGAAGAACAGCCAGATGCGTCCACTGACGTCTTACACTACGCCATAAGTGTCTCATCTACAAGATCGTTTGGAGGACGACGGAGACTGGACACACCAAGAACCAGGTCCAAGGAACAACGAGGTTCCGAGGAAGAACGGTACCTACGGACACAGGACCGTAGTACCACAACTGCGAGTGACTAGTCAGGGTCACGCCCGTCGGCGCGTGTCCTCAGCCCCTGACTACGTGTGCACACACTGACTACTGCCTAAGCCAGGCCTCTAGCTAGTATCCCCCCCCCCGTAGGACGCTACGGTTAGCCGGGGCCCACGGAACTAGCTTAAAAACTATGTAAACGGGAACACCCCTCCACCTTCCCTAGGTGGGTCGGAAACTCAAAGGCCTTAGGGCTACGACCAGTGGAGGCTCACAAGGCACAGACTCTGAAACACAAGTGCTAAAGTATAGACAGTCTAAGGAAGCCCTGTCACACGTACTACGAAGCACCAAGGCAGCTAGCCAACTGCCAACAGACTCAGGACGGACGACTAAACCTGCAGACACGACGATCCTTAAGTCTCACGACTCGAGGTCAAGATCGTTGCACATGACAGTACAGGCCGTCAATCAGGCTAGTCCTAAGCCACGGAAAAGTGACACAGGTGAGGGAAACAACACACGAAGGCCTGAAGGAACAGTAAGGCCCTCACGACACCTGGACATGCAAACCGAGGTAAGGCAAATCCTCGAGGCATCTAGAATCAAAGTCTCGGACTAGACAGAACCGTCGAGACACACACAAGGTCACCCGTCAACTACTGGGTCACCCCGGGTTGACCGGAACCTAACAAGGTCATACAAGCACAAACACTCTTGGCCACCTCGAAACACGGTTACAACCCTCATAGGACATCGGATGATGTCCACGTGACGATGGGCGAATTCCAAGGTCAAGCCAAGGCACCGGAAAACCAAACCACCGGTAAACCACTCTCTGGGCACAGGCAACCCTCACTCGGCCATGAGGCAAGCTGAGCAGTCAAGGAGGAAGCCGCTACGCAACCAGAGGCAAGAACACTGGCGATCCTTGATTGAGTCATTAGGGAACCGTAACAGTCAAGGAGTAGACCGTACACAGTCGACCAAATTGACCAATCCAAAGAATCACCGACAGACAAACACCACCCTAGGGCACGAACCTAGGACCAACAGGACACAAGAATAGGCCATCACGGCCCAAACAACACGAACACGAACAGAAATCAGTTGGACGATCACCAACGGACCACCCAAGAGGATAAACGGTCAAAAATAGACCACATAACCAGATAAACGGTCCAAACTGGACCGCACATCGGGATGAACGGTCCAAAATTGACCACACAACTCCTCAGGAGATAAACGGTCTAGGATGGACCACACAAGGGATATGTGGTCTAGGGGACGGCCACTTAACCAGGAGGATGAACGGTCCCAAATGGACCACACAACCAGATAAATGGTCCCAACTGGACCGCACAACCAGATGAACGGTCCAAACTGGACCACACAACTCCCAGGGGATATGTGGTCTACTAGACGACCACACAAGGGAGATATGTGGTCTAGGGGACGACCAGATAACCCGAACCGACATAGGATGGACGGTCCAAGACCAACCGCCCAAGGGGGATGTGTGGTCTATCGTATGACCACACAACCTCAACCAACAAGGGATACAACAAGGGATAAACGGTCCAGAGATGGCCGCCCATATACATGGATGGTCTCTGGTGCGACCATTCAACCGACACAGCGGGAAAACCATAGGATCGGCCCAACGGAGGCCTTTCCACGCCTCGTTCGCTCCGAGGCAAAGGGGATACAACCCTGGACATGCCAGGAATCACATAGGCTCAATCCAGAGCCAAAACAACCAAGAAACGACGAGAAATGGGCGATTTCCCAAAATCGACCCTAACGGAGTCTCCGGACTTCCCGAGCTCCTACCGGGCCCAAATGGCCACGGAACGCGATGAAATCAGTGACTATGGAACGCTGACATTCCAGGGAGTCCATTGACACTAACTGATCTAAAAATGGTCACCGTTTTCTGGCGAACCCTATAAACCCACAAAACCACTGTTTAGGTTAAACAAGCCCAAACTTGGCCGTTCTAGCACCGTAGTGCGTGAAACTATAGAAGGAAAGCACAGGAGAGTAGGTAATCCATCTCCCTACCTCCACCGAAGAAACCGCGCCCCGAGGGGACTAAGCCATGCCGAAATCTCCAAAACCATGAACGACGCCATCTCAGAATCCACCGAGGGATCGCGCCATGCCACGCTCCATTCACCGCCCTAGACCACATCCCAATCACTCCATCGCGTCCCCGCCTTGGCCAGCTCCGCAATGGTGCGCGCCCCGCGCCGAACGGCCCGCAGACGAGAGAGAACGAGAGAGGGAAAGAGAGGGTGAGAAAGGGAGGAGAGAGGGAGAGCCTGCGAGAGTGGGGGAGAGAGAGAGGGTGAGGGATATAAAAAAAAAGAAATTATAAAATTTTCTAATTTTCAAAAATCCAATAATTGAGCCAAAAATGCAATAATTTAGAAAAATACGTAAAAATAGTCAAAACGATCAGCTCGGAGAGTACATCGTAGCTGTAGCATTCACGAGTTGATGAATTGAGAAATAAACTCACCGTAGGGTTCCGTAACTAGTACGAGAGAAAAACCCACACGGCTCGTAAAACTCAACTCGGAAGCCACCAAAGCGATCTGAAACTCATCAAAACAGATCCGGAAGATTCAATAAAGATCCAACAAGACCTAATAAGGATCCATGGCATTACAAAAGCCATCTCTACCCTTAGGAGCGAGAAGATTCTTAGTGACCCTTATCAGGCTAGGGGTGTTGGAAGCAGTTCAGGCCAAGAAGCCCATGTAGACAGTGATAGTGAGGATGAGGAGCCTGTGATCATACAAGAGAAAAAGAAGTTAGAGGGGGGGAAAACAAGTTAGATAAAGGAAAAGAAAAGGCTGAGGAAGGACCACGAGAGTATGTGCCTAAGGTCCCTTTCCCGGACGCACAAAAGAGGGTAGCATGCTCCAGGATTCGCCTATCTTTTGTGCACCCAACTCTAGAATTTAGCCACTCCCTCTATTGCAAGTTGAACCTACTCTACCATCTTTGGATCAGCCACCTATTCTTGAACTGAAACCTCTGCCAGACTCTCTGAAATATGCCTATCTAGGCCCTGACCAAACCCTGCCTGTAATCATTGCTTCCAATCTCACCTCTGCCCAGGAATCTCAGCTTCTAGAAGTCCTTAAGGAGCACAAGGGGGCAATAGGTTGGTATGTGGCAGATTTAAAAGGTATTAGTCCGGATGTGTGCATGCATTACATTTATTTGGAGGACAATGCCAAACCGAGCAGAGAAATGCAGTGTCGGCTGAATCCAAGTATGAAGGAGGTGGTTAAGAAAGAAGTTGTTAAGTGGTTGGATGTCGGGATTATTTATCTCATTTCTGATAGTAAATGGGTCAGCCCAACCCAAGTAGTTCCTAAGAAGTCAGGGCTGACAGTTGTAACAAATGAGAAAGGAGAGGAAGTGCCCACACGACTACAAACGGGGTGGAGAGTTTGTATTGATTACAGAAAATTGAATTATGTCACAAAGAAAGATCATTTCCCACTCCTGTTCATCTATCAGATCTTGGAAAGACTGGCTGGGCAAAAATATTACTGCTTCTTGGATGGTTACTCCGAATACAATCAGGTTGCTATTTTTTTGGAGGATCAAGAAAAGATAACTTTCACGTGCCCCTATGGCACATTTGCTTTCAGAAGAATCTCTTTTGGGCTCTGCAATGCCCCCGCCACCTTTCAACGGTGTATGATGTCGATATTTTCAAAAATTGTGGGGGAATGTTTGGAAGTTTTTATGGATGATTTTTCAGTTTTTGGTTCTTCATTGGAGGATTGTTTGAAAATTTTGACTCAAGTTCTAAAGAAGTGCATCGAATCAAATCTTGTGTTGAGCTGGGAGAAGAGCCACTTCATGGTAAGAGAAGGGATAGTTTTAGGCCATGTAGTTTCAGAAAGGGGAATAGAGCTTGACAAAGCCAAGATTGACTTGATTTATAATCTTCCTCCCCCTTCATCTGTTAAACAAATCCGATCATTTCTTGGCCATACAGGTTTCTACAGAAGCTTTATACAAAACTTCTCCACCATTGCTCGTCCCCTTACTCAGTTGCTAGCCAAGGGCACTCCCTTTCATTTTGATGATTCTTGTCTTGAGGCATTTAGTTCTTTGAAAGCGACCCTTACTCAAGCTCCTATTCTTCAATCTCCTGATTGGTCGCTTCCCTTTGAGATAATGTGTGATGCCTCGGATTATGCTGTTGGAGCTGTCCTAGGTTAGAGAGTTGAAAAGACGCCCATGGTGATATATTATGTGAGCCGCACCCTCGCTGATGCACAGCTGAACTACACCACCACGGAGAAAGAACTGTTAACTGTTGTGTTTGCCCTGGAAAATTTTTGATCATCTTTGTTAGGGGCAAAAGTCATTGTTTATTATGATCACCCGGTTCTGAAATTTTTGTTGTCCAAAAAGGAAGCCAAACCCCGTCTCATTCGGTGGATTTTACTATTACAAGAGTTTGATTTAGAAATAAGAGACAAGAAGGGGTTGGAGAATGTTGTTACTGATCACTTATCAAGAATTGTCATACCTGAAAGTGCCCCAATGTCTGATTATTGTCCTAATGAGCAAATTCTTTCCATCTCTCACGCAACAACCCCCTGGTTCGCTCACATAGGCAACTACCTGACAGTAGGTGAAATTTCAAGAGGATGGTCTAAGCAGGAGAAGGATCGATTCTTTTCAAAGGTAAGGCACTATTTTGGGGAGGATCCGAAGCTATTTCACACAGGTCCTGATCATATCATTAGAAGATGTCTCCCCGAGGAAGAACAACAATCTGTGCTGAATTTCTGTCATCATTCTGCTTGTGGGGAACATTTTTCCAGAAAGAAGACTGCGACAAAAGTTTTACAAAGTGGATTTTATTGGCCCACGTTATTGAAGAATGCTTATGAATGCTCTAAAACTTGTTTGAGGTGTCAAGCCGTGGGCAACATTTTGAGGAAAGATATGATGCCGTTAAATCTCATTTTAACAGTAGAAATCTTTGATGTTTGGGGGATTGACTTTAAGGGACCGTTTCCACCATCTTTTGGAAATGAATACATCTTAGTGGCAGTCGATTACATCTCAAAATGGATTGAAGCTATAGCCACGAGGACAAATGACCACAGAGTTGTAATGAAATTTGTTAAGAAAAATATCTTTTCAAGATTTGGGTATTCGAAGGCTATTATCAGTGATGGGGGTTCTCACTTCACCCATTCTCAGTTCCGATTTCTACTCCGAAAATACGGAATCACTCCAAGTGTTGACACCTATTTTATGACCAATGAGTTGGGTCATCACCTTATCTATTTTTAATGATGTCCCGAGTTGTTCACCGATTGTTGGGCTATTTTTGGTCACTTTTCGGGCTTATTTTTATGGGTCACTCTCCCTGGTTGGACTTGGTTCCTTTTATTTTTTGACATTTTACCTTATTGGGCCTGGATAAAGGCTAATAAGGGTTTTATTGTGGATTCATATGGAGATTTATCACTCTTTATCTCTTTTGCCACGCCTATTAGCCTTGCGGTCTATCACACGACCGTTTGGTACGTTTGGCGGTCCTTTGCTAGACCGTTAGGGAGGCAGAGAGTCCTGTTGGGTTTCTTTGGTCTTATCTCTTTGAGGACGACCGAGTCTTGCGGTCTATCGGTTGACCGTTTTCGAAGCCTTGCGGTCTATCGCAAGACCGTTAGGGGAGACATAGAGTCCCGCTCTGTTTGTTCTTCCTCTCTTCGGCCGTGGTCGAACTAGAGTCCATGATTTGATGATTTCTCTTTGAGTAGTGATCCTCAGAAGCTTCTATTTGTTTCTATGGACTCTTGGGAGTATTATCTAAGTTCAGACCTATTTTCGAGTCATTATCTCACCAACTCGACCTAGGATTTGGGGGGGTCTATAAATAGAACCCTTGACTTCATGGCGTGAAGAGGAGATCTCTGGAGCTTGAGACGAAGTGCTGCTACATCCTATTGTGAGTACCAACCAGGGGGAAGTCTGTTCTACATCCTGAAGGCTTCTGGTCCAGGGAGTATTGAGTTTCATTCACTTTAGTTTGTGCCTTTTTCTCTAAGTTTTCCCTCTCCCCTTGATGGGGACATCCCCGAACATCCCATATTTTTCGAGGATCCCGTTGCTCGCCTGCAGTGCGTCATCATGTTCGCCACATTTTTCTGAGTCTTGGCATGTAACTTTTATATTTTATTTGAGTCAAAATTATGTAATTTTTCTTTTATTTTAGTCAAGTACCTAGATTAAAGAGTCATTTACATAAGTCATATGTCAATTGGGCCATTAGATTAGCTAATTGGACCCAGTTTAATGGGCTAGGCCCAGGGGCGCCCCTTTCCCCCTTGGTAGTTTGGTCATTAGTCCAAAAGTCAAAGACTTTTTGTAAAATGTGGGTTTCCTATAAATAGGACCACATTCCCCCATTTGAGAACTAATGAATGAATGAATGAAGAATTGAAAAATTGAATCTATTTTCAGAAATTGAGTGTTTCTTTGGAGTTAGAAGCTCCCCCTCTCCCTCTCCCTCTCTTCTCTCCCCTCTCTCTAAAAGGGGCGACCCTTTCTCTCTCCTCCCCCCAATTTCAAAATTCCTCTCTCTCCTCCCCCATTCACTCCTCATTAAGACCCCTCCCCCCTCACCATACATCCATTCAAGTCCCCTCCAACCCCAAGGTAGAATCTCCACCTCCTAGGCACCTCTTCATTCTCCAAAGCACCCCTCCCTCTTCCCCAAGCACCTTTTCACCTCCCCAAGGCCCCAATTCGAATTTCCCTCCCCTTGAGGGCTGCACCCCAATCAATCCCAGCCCCCTCACCTCCCTTGGTCGTATCCCCCACCTCCCCTCCACCTTGCTTGGTCGACCTCCCCCTTCTCCCTCGCTGTCCCTTGTGCTGGCAGCAACCAGCCTATTCCCCTCAACCTCTAGCCGCACCAGAGCTCCCCACCTGCTAGCTTCGCCCCCTCCATCTCCCAACCACCCCCAACAAACCCTAACACCCCCTCCTCCATCTCCCATAGCCATTAGCACCCACCCCCTTGCTGTATCTCGCCCCCTCTTGGTCCTTTCACCATCGGCCAACTTCAGACCCAACAGTAGCTCACAGGCAGTAGTGATGCTTCTGGTTGCAGAGGCTGTCCCATCGTCTCCACAAAGTTCCGTGTGGCAAGCCCTATATTTATGGAAAGCTCATCAAGGCTGATTTGTAGGAGAGGTGGTCTCGCCATCATCCGAGGTCCCTGTTGCCCAGAGGAGCCAATCTCCCCCGACTGCGTAGAACTACTCTAGCGGAGAACAAGAAGCCAAGAGAAGAAGCGACCATAGCTGCTCCAAGATGACTTTAGGCGTGATTTTTGGCTGAGATCTTCTCCCCCCAAGCCCTCTGTCAGCACCAACAATAAGGGAGCCATTTGGATCCCGGAGCACAGATTTTCAAATTTTCTCCCCGGAGTGCGCAGGCCAGCTTCCCCTGAGACAGATCCGACCCTTCCCACCATTCTGGATCTCGTGGTCTACTCCGACCTCCTTCGGCAACCCCGTTGGTCTTTGATTGAAGAGGACTTGTCCACGATCGCAACGGCTTTGGTCCCGCCCTCATCAGACTCCGAGAGTGTTCATGGCGGCCACTTCTTCCAGCAGTAGAAGTTCTATGACATCCAAAGCCAGGTCTGACAAGCCCTGGTCCCGACCCCGCCTCGGCCACCATCGGCATCAGAATAATCTCCAAAAATTTGGGCGTCTTCCTGGGCCATTTGGCCCTGGTCCCATCATCATCTGAAGTCGGTGGAGTCTGTGGCGGCGCCGTTATCACCTTCATGTCTGGCTGTTCCAGAAGTGGCCAGAACCGGCGTAGCTCGACAATTTGACTTTATCTTAAGTTCCCCCACCCCGCCTGGCCGGCTTAAAGCCCCTCCCTGCGGGAGGTAGTGTTTGCTTGTAATCCTACAGTCCCCCTCCCCTAGTCCAACCCCCTTGCAAGGGGCGTAGTGATTGTAATTTGTTAATTCAGGTTGAAGCTTCAGTAGCACAGCGTGCAGGGTATACCCACGCTTCCCCGCTCGCCTCATCTCCGGTCGGGATCGGCATCTTCATGCCGACCACGTGAGTTTCGAGCCCCATCATCTACTGGTTTTATCATTGCTTAACTTAGTATTAATTCTGGTTGCTCCGTCGGCAGTGAGAGAGTGCTCGCTCCAATTATTCAATTAATTGAGTGCCACCGCGGGTGAGTTGTGAGAGTTACCCTTCATCCCACGCCCTCGGCGTACTGGCCGCCCACGAATTGGGCATCCCTGGCCATTCGGATCCTCCCCAAGCTAGCCATACCCTGGAACCACAAGATCCAACCTCGGACCCTCATCATCTTCGTCGATCCACCTACAGACCCGAGTGAGCGCTATGCGGGTGAACCCGCTAGAGTGTGTCCGCCATTCGGTTTGATTGCCTGTGAATCTACGTCCAAGGGGTCGTTTCACATCAAATTGGTATCAGAGCAAGTTCTCAACTTGTCTCTACAAGTTGGTCCTAGGGCGCATATGCATTTAGATTCACTTGGTGCATCAACCGTGCCCACTAGCATGGCTACCCCTCTTTGGTCATATCCGTCCCACTCGGCCCTCCACAACTGTCCAATCGACTCCCCCCTTTGACATAATCATATTTGAGGATCTTCTCTTTGATGGATCATGCCCTAGTGCCTACCTAAAATGGGAGGCTACCATGGAAAAGAACTTTGATAGGAATATGGTATATGGATCCGCGAGAGTCCACGTAGCCAAAGGGCGACTTCGGGGTCAAGCCAAGAGTAAGTGGGAACACATAGTGGGCTTAAGGAGGGTTATGAGGCAAGAGCCCATTTCCTCATGGGATGAGATGAAGGAGGAACTTAGAAAGATCTACGCTTCCCGACCTTCCCCTTCCTACTCGAGGGGCACCACCACTCCTCCATCCCCACCCGGCCAACCTAAGACCACCCTTAGGGCCCCATTCCCACCGCTCCCAACCAATCCCCTCTCAACCATCGTGTGATGACCCAGGTGTTGTGCCCCTTGTGATTTGATGATAGGGTGTTGTTGTTTGGTTGTTTTGATGATAGCAAATCAATGAGTCTCCACATAAGAATGATGATGAAATACATAAGAATGATGATGAAATGATGTTTTGAATGCATTATTCTGTTTGAATGTTCTGGTATATAGATTGCATTCTTGTTTTCTTTCTCTCACTGCATCGGTTCAATTTCTGTCATATGCATACTATGCATCAGTGCATTAACAGAGTCTATACATCGTCATGTTGCTTGATCAGTGCATTAACAGAGTCTATACATCGTCAGGTTGCTTGCACGTAGAGTCTATACATTCGTTAGAGCTCAGCTCGTGGCTTAGTCTGTTCATCCATGTTCATTTTGCATGTGTGCATCCCTCAGAAAAGTCTATACACTCTACGGTTGGTTTATGCATATTCAATGTCTGCACGCTATAAAGTCTGTATAGAGTTTTTGCCTAGATTGCATCAGACAAGTCTATACATTCTTCAGCAGCAAGTCTGTACATCGTCTTGGTGTAGGCGTGTCAAAGTCTGTACATTGCATCGCATGCTCACACACTCGCAAGTCTATACATTGGCTGTTTCACTCGTAAGTCTATACATTGCATGCTACAAAGTCTGCACATCCCGTTTGAACATTGTATCACTTGCCAAGTCTATACATCGCCGTCTGTTCATGCATCAATTCTCAAGTTTGTACAACCGTTATTGATATGTGCATTTAAGTTCATACATTCTTCAAGGGCATAGTCCATGCATTCATCTCAAGTCTATACAACTCCTATTGCTGCATAAACGTAAAGTCTGTACATGGTCTTGGCATATGCACACACAAAGTCCATACAATGTCTAGCGTCTCACTTAGCATCTCTATGCATCGTTTCTCAAAGTCTGTACAGCTGTGGTCGCAAGACCAAGTCTGTACATCATCTTGTGCATGCAGCATTTCCAAGTCTATATATTGCATCATGTGCTTCAAGCATTTCCAAGTCTGTACATTGCATCATGTGCTTCAGGCATTAGACGCAAAGTCTGTACATTGCTACATCAAGTCTATACATCGTGTGCATCTCGCTGCTAAGTCTGTACATTGGCCAAGTCTGTACATCGCCACTTGTTCATGCATATGTGCAAGTCTATACATTGTCTGGTCATCCACACTTAAAGTCTATACATTCATTATCTTTACCTACGTTCAGAACACTAAGTCTATACATCGCGTGAAGTCTGTACATCGGTAAAGTCTGCACATGGTTGCTTTGAAGCCGTAGCAAGTCTATACATTCATGCATCATTTAAAGTCTGTAAACCTTCATTGGCACTTTCACACGAAGTCAGTACAGCCTTTGTGTTGCACGAACACAAGTCTATACATTACTGTCTCATGCATTCAAGTCCATACACTATGCAGTTGGGCATCGTTCATTACAGCAAGTCTGTACACTCGATTGGTGGCTTGTTCATGCATCATCTATCAAGTCTATACATCGCTGCATTAAACATGTTCAAAGTCTGTACATTCCTCAATGGCTGTGCAACCCTTCAAAACAAGTCTGTACATCGTTCTTTGGTTCAAATCTTGAACTAACTCGATGCATCTATTTTTATCTTCTTTCAGATTGATTCAGGCTGATGAGTGGGCACGTGATCTGAGGTTGGCACCTGGCACGTGATCCGAGGTTTCTCTCGATAAAGGGGGCACAATTCTATACATCGCCCTAGCTGCTGCTGCTATAAATTAAAGACTCCTCCATCTGGAAAAGGGAGAGATAGTGATCGAAGCAGAGAGCAGAAAAAGATCAAAAGAAGAAAGAAGAATGAGCCTGAGCAGAAGAAGAATAGAGAGAGCAGCAGAGAGATCGAGAGAGTAGCAGAAGAAGAAAAAGAAAAAGAGAAAGAGAGATAGAGAGCTCGTGAAGAAGAAGAGAAGCTTCATCAGAAAACTTGTCTGTCTGGCTATTGGATTAGATCCAAACCAGATTTACTCCTGCGAGAGCTACACTTTGTGGATTTCATTTCCAGCTTTCTGATTGCTGTATTTTTATTTCTTGTTTTCTTTTTACTTTGTTCTTTTCATCAGATCGCTATACTTTCCGATTCTCTGGTTTGAGGTCGGTGTTCCCTCTGGGTTTCAGAGGAAGGGAGACTTGGTGTCTCCGGTTGCAGGTGGCTGCTGTCGCTTGTGGGTTCCCTCCTGGGTGGAGGAAGAGAGACTTTGGTCTCTGGTTGCTAGTGACGGGTAGTCACTAGTGGTTTTCCTCTTGGGTGGAGGAAGAGAGACTTCGGTCTCTGGTTGCTAGTGACGGGTAGTCACTAGTGGGTTCCCTCCGGTCTGGAGGAATAGGGGAGGTTGTTCCCCTGGTCAAGCTGTTAGGCAGCACCTGTTTGCAGACTGAGTCTGCGGTTCTAGCTTTTGCTAGTGGAAGCCTCACTCCGGTTTGGAGTGAGGGATGGACGTAGGTCTGTGGACCGAACCACCTAAAAAATCTTTGTGCACTGTGGTTTGAATGTTCATTTCTATTTTCACTAGATGTTTTCTTACGCCGATTTGGATCTTCTATCTAGCAGGGAATTTGATTGCATATCAATCATCTGTTACTGGTCCTGTGAGAGTCACCTTGATTACTTAATCACTGCTCTATGTATGCTAGATTCGATTTCAACCTAGAGTCATGTACATGTTTAATTCCTTATCAGGTTTAAGTTCATGCACACTGTCTGTAAGATAACTGCTTTGTGAGTCCCTTGGTATTGATCCTAAGTCACTAATCTGTTCATCTGTAAGCATCTTGGTTGACCTAGTGAATTTGTTATTTCCGCAACTGCTCATTGGATTTCAGTTTGTATCAGGAAGTTTTAATTGGGCATGAGTTTTATAAGGGGATTCATTCACCCGCCCCCCCCTCTGAATCCATCGCACCGATCCCAACAAATGGTATCAGAGCAGGTCTCTGACGAATCAGATCCAACGATCTGCAGAGGATCCTGTCATCTTTGGTGCATTTTTGAACTTACCTCTTGTTGCATTAATCTGATCTGTTTCCATGGGTGATCCACCGGTTTTCAACGACTCTAATTTTAATGTGTGGTTTGTCAGTCTGCGCAAATATGTTATATCAGTTAATCCTGATATGTGGAAGTTAATTTCACACGGTCCTCACAGATTACCAAAGAAAGTGTCCAAATAGACCGACAGTCACAGATCAAAGGATGGAGAAAATCAGAAAGCCTTGAATCTGATGAAAGCAGCTACTGACAAAGCCTTACATTCTTGCCTTCATGATTGCAGGTCTACTAAGGACATTCTGGATGTGCTGAAGCTAGCTCACAGGTTAAATGAGGACAGCTGCATGATGGCTAACGGAAGAAATCAAAGTGACAGCCAAAATGAAGAAGAGGATGATGATGAGGTAAACCTCTTCGAGAATTATACTTTAGATGATTGGCAGGGTGCATATGGTGAGTTACTTGAGTCACATGAGATGTTAAGAAAATAATATAAAAAATTGAAAAAGAAAATTGATCTGAATAGTTCAGAGTCCTCATGTGAAAATTACTTAAAACGAAAACAGTCCTATGATGCATGCTTGTCTGAAGTCCAAGTGCTTAAGAAACAAATTGGCTTATTTAAAGAAGAAAATCAAGAACTTATATGTGAAATTTCTGTAATAAAAGAAAAACTTAGCTCGATTGATGATGATCAGGTTCATTTTAATAATTTAGTTCAGAATGAAAAACTGTTGAAAGAATTTGAATGTGTTAGCTCTGAATTGGATGTTCTAAAATCTGAAAATGAGTGTCTTACGAAACAATGTGAAAAACTCCAGGCTCAAACAATATGTTATGGTAAATCTGCATGCAATGAGTGTCCATTTCTCAAAGAAATAAATGAAAATCTTCACTCAAATTTAGAATGGCAGAAGGAGTTAATTGTTTCCCTAAAGGAAGAAAACAGAGATCTGTTAAACAAGACTCTGGAGCTTGAACAGATAGAGGAAGAGCTGAATGATAAAATGAGCTCAATGAAAATTGATAAAGGCTATGTTGAAGAAACTGAAAATCTGAAATCAAAAAATGACAAATTAACTAAAGAGGTTGAAGGATTGAAGCAGTTGAACACTGCTATGTCAGAGAAACTTGCTTTCTTAGAAAAAGGAAAATCTGTTTACATTGAAGAATCTGAAAAATTGAGAAATCTGGAACAAGAAGTTGAGAAATATAAAACTGCAAACAAGGTGCTAAACGAATGTGTAAATTTCAATGAACAAGAGATTGCCAGTTATGAAATACACATCATATCTCTAGAAAATGAAATTAAGGATTTGAATAATTCCTTGTCAAAATTTGTGGACGGAAAAGATAATCTGGACAAGATTCTAGGAACAAAGGCTAATTTTCAGAAGGAAGGGTTGAACTATAACCCTTCAAACAAGAAGAGTTTTAAAAATAAAGTTCAAACTTCCTTTGTTTCCAGCTCAACTTCTCACAGCCCTCAGAACCTTCCTGCTTCTCAGTTATCTGCTCAAAAAAAAAACAAAAAAATAAAAAGAAAAGAACCAACATGTTCTTGTCCCCACTTTGCATGTTCTACCCAGACACTCACATGCATCTAAAAAGAAAATGATATGTCATTACTGTCACAAGTTCGGTCATTTGATGCATGAGTGTAATTTGATGGAAAAGGATGACCTAGCTGCTGAACAACACAATCAGGTTAGAAAGCATGTCTCTAGGGAAAAGAAAATTCATTGCTATAATTGTGGAAAAATGAGACATGTTGCTGTTCAGTGCTGGTCATCTGAAGGCAAGAGAAAATTCTATCCTCATGTTAATCATGTCCATCATAATGTTATCAATAAGAATAAATCTGCTGTCATAAATCAGCGTGGTAGGTGCTTCAATTGTGGGAAGCCAGGGCATAGGGCAAAAGATTGTTGGCATGTTCAGGGAAAGAAATTTAATTCTGAAATTGCCAAATTCCCTGCAAACAGAAATGATTTTGGCAGAAATAAATCTGTTTTCAAAGAAAAGATTCCTGTATGTTTTGAATGTGGAAAACTTGGCCACCGAGCTTCAGAATGCTCGTGGGAAGGTTATGGTAAACCAAAATTTCATGTAAGTAACAGAAATTTCCATGTTTATCCACATAGATTCTATGATTATAATCCTGTTCACAAAAAGAACTCACAGGCTGTTACACCATGTCATTATTGTGGGCAGGTTGGGCATTCTATGTATAATTATCATATCATGTGTTTTGATGATAAACAAGCTAAAAACTTCTTGAGAAAACCATCTAGGAGTGTCACTGCTAATACAGGACCCAAGACTGCTTGGGTTCCTGCAGGATCAAAATGATTAATGTGCTGCAGGTGTGCCTTGGAAGCTGATGAATAAAGGGGTTAATAATCCAAGGCACTCACAAGTGAAACCCCCCCAGGAGTGAACTATTCAGGTTAGTTCTGAAAACTCAGTTTAAATTCTATCTTCTGAATTTGTGTGCTCCGGATGCTTGCATATCATGACAACTCCTTTGATGAATGCATTATACATTCTTGTTATGATACATATTTGTCAACTTCCCTGCATAATGATATTGCATATGTTGCATTAAGAAACCTCACTTATTGCATATAGTTAGGGGGAGTTTGGTTATCCATGCATAATGTTCATGACATTCATGTTCATGAAATATCTGAAGGAGAGTCATTGCATAAGCATGCATGTAAGAGCAGTGTATTACATATCATCAATTTTAAAAAATCTAAAAAGAAATGATCCTCACTGCATATCATTCAGCCATGACTATGTCTAAGCTCTCTCTCCTCTAATTCTTCCCATTCATTTGCAAAACCACATGCATATAGACAGGGGGAGTGTTGTATGTAATTCAGAGAGGTCATCAACTTCATTGAAACTCAAATTCTTTTCTCTCTTGAATTCATTAAAGTCCTTGACCCTGATGAGTTGAGTCTGACAATATGGCAATCTGTTAGTCAGTTCTAATTCTTAAGCAATAGAAAATAGAATTCTTCCTTTATAAGAATTTTAATTGCTTAAAGACTGACTTAATGGTTTAAATTTTATAAACTTTAGAGTTTAAAGATTGCAATCAGTAAATAAGAGTGTTGATAATTGATAATAACTCTCAACCCTTATTTCATTACATGTCAGACAAAGTTAATTGTGTCTGAAATATGAAAACTCACCTGAAATCCTATTAGAGAAGGCTAAGTATGTGTATTGTCCTTAAACAAGTCATTCTGAAACAAATATAGGACAGCTAAGAAAAATATTAAAAAATCTTAAAAAATATTTGAAAAATAACATTGGCAGAGTAATGACTGGTAAAGCACTGAGAAACTGAGTGTTCCATCAAAGAAATGGACAACACGTATGTCATGATGTGTATCAGTTCTCTCTGTATAAATGATCAAAACAGTAGGGTGGTTTCATTGAGTACCTGGGGGTACCTGCATCTCATAAACGTGTACCTTCACACAAAAAGGTGCAAATCATTCCTGTTGAATTTGATTATAGGCAGAATGGTCCATCATGTTGAGTATCTAGGGGTACTGACGTCTGATAAATGTGTACCCTTACACAAAAAGACAAATGGTACCTGAATGCCCTTAATGAAATCAAATTGAAAATGCTGATCCTTCTAAGAGAAAATTCAGGTATGTCAAATTGTTTAATTTCAATACATGACCTGGTATCTCTTAACAAATTTTACTGAGTATAAGAAAGTAAGATGCTTTGAAACTGAATCTCTCATGCTCAAATGTGATTCTGGTTTATTGCTATTATCATGCATAGCAAACCCATTCAATGATTGTAGTGCATGAACTCTAACTTTTATAACCTTCAAACTAGAATTCTATCTCTAAACAGTTTCTAAATTCATATGACTGAAGACTCTGTGCTTTAGAATGCTTAATTCCTGAACTACTTGCTCAGAATGCCAGTCAGATGTCCTTCTTCCCTTATTTTTTTTACCTCCTCTGTGTTGATGGCAAAGGGGGAGAATAATTGTCTGTTTGACAGCATCCCAGGGGGAGAAAATGGACTATGCAAAGGGGGAGAGTTGTCAAACTTTCATGTTGATAGGGGGAGTTCTTATATTCAGTACTCTCTTTGCATGTTTCTATGGGGGAGAATTGGTATCAGACTTCATACATGTCTTTCATTCCACTCACAAACCTTTTTGATTGTGTCATGTGTAACTCATTGTGTTGACATCATCAAAAAGGGGGAGATTGTTGTGCCCCTTGTGATTTGATGATAGGGTGTTGTTGTTTGGTTGTTTTGATGATAGCAACTCAATGAGTCTCCACATAAGAATGATGATGAAATACATAAGAATGATGATGAAATGATTTTTTGAATGCATTATTCTGTTTGAATGTTTTTTGTATATAGATTGCATTCTTGTTTTCTTTCTCTCACTGCATCGGTTCAATTTCTGTCATATGCATACTATGCATCAGTGCATTAACAGAGTCTATACATCGTCAGGTTGCTTGATCAGTGCATTAACAGAGTCTATACATCATCCGGTTGCTTGCACGTAGAGTCTATACATTCGTTAGAGCTCAGCTCATGGCTTAGTCTGTTCATCCATGTTCATTTTGCATGTGTGCATCCCTCAGCAAAGTCTGTACACTCTACGGTTGGTTTATGCATATTCAATGTCTGCACGCTATAAAGTCTGTATAGAGTTTTTGCCTAGATTGCATCAGACAAGTCTGTACATTCTTCAGCAGTAAGTCTGTACATCGTCTTGGTGTAGGCATGGCAAAGTCTGTACATTGCATCGCATGCTCACACACTCGCAAGTCTATACATTGGCTGCTGCACTCGCAAGTCTATACATTGCATGCTACAAAGTCTGCACATCCCGTTTGAACATTGTATCACTTGTCAAGTCTATACATCGCCGTCTGTTCATGCATCAATTCTCAAGTTTGTACAACCGTTATTGATATGTGCATTTAAGTTCATACATTCTTCAAGGGCATAGTCCATGCATTCATCTCAAGTCTATACAACTCCTATTGCTACATAAACGTAAAGTCTGTACATGGTCTTGGCATATGCACACACAAAGTCCATACAATGTCTAGCGTCTCACATAGCGTCTCTATGCATCGTTTCTCAAAGTCTGTACAACCGTGGTCGCAAGACCAAGTCGGTACATCGTCTTGTGCATGCAGCATTTCCAAGTCTATACATTGCATCATGTGCTTCAAGCATTTCCAAGTCTGTACATTGCATCATGTGCTTCAGGCATTAGACGCAAAGTCTGTACATTGCTGCATCAAGTCAATACATCGTGTGCATCTCGCTGCTAAGTCTGTACATTGGCCAAGTCTGTACATCGCCACTTGTTCATGCATATGTGTAAGTCTATATATTGTCTGGTCATCCACACTTAAAGTCTATACATTCATTATCTTTACCTACGTTCAGAACACTAAGTCTATACATCGCGTGAAGTCTGTACATCGGTAAAGTCTGCACATGGTTGCTTTGAAGCCGTAGCAAGTCTATACATTCATGCATCATTTAAAGTCTGTAAACCTTCATTGGCACTTTCACACGAAGTCAGTACAGCCTTTGTGTTGCACGAACACAAGTCTATACATTACTATCTCATGCATTCAAGTCCATACACTATGCAGTTGGGCATCGTTCATTACAGCAAGTCTGTACACTCGATTGTTGGCTTGTTCATGCATCATCTATCAAGTCTATACATCGCTGCATTAAACACGTTCAAAGTCTGTACATTCCTCAATGGCTGTGCAACCCTTCAAAACAAGTCTGTACATCGTTCTTTGGTTCAAATCTTGAACTAACTCGATGCATCCATTTTTATCTTCTTTCAGATTGATTCAGGCTGATGAGTGGGCACGTGATCTGAGGTTGGCACCTGGCACGTGATCCGAGGTTTCTCTGGATAAAGGGGGCACAGTCTATACATCGCCCTAGCTGCTGCTGCTATAAATTGAAGACTCCTCCATCTGGAAAAGGGAGAGATAGTGATCGAAGCAGAGAGGCAGAGAGCAGAAAAAGATCAAAAGAAGAAAGAAGAGTGAGCCTGAGCAGTAGAAGAATAGAGAGAGCAGCAGAGAGATCGAGAGAGTAGCAGAAGAAGAAAAAGAAAAAGAGAAAGGGAGATAGAGAGTTCGTGAAGAAGAAGAGAAGCTTCATCAGAAAACTTGTTTGTCTGGCTATTGGATCAGATCCATACCAGATTTACTCCTGCGAGAGCTACACTTTGTGGATTTCATTTCCAGCTTTCTAATTGCTGTATTTTCATTTCTTGTTTTCTTTTTGCTTTGTTCTTTTCATCTGATCGCTATACTTTCCGATTCTCTGGTTTGAGGTCGGTGTTCCCTCTGGGTTTCAGAGGAAGGGAGACTTGGTGTCTCCGGTTGCAAGTGGCTGTTGTCACTTGTGGGTTCCCTCCTAGGTGGAGGAAGAGAGACTTCGGTCTCTGGTTGCTAGTGACGGGTAGTCACTAGTGGTTTTCCTCTTGGGTGGAGGAAGAGAGACTTCGGTCTCTGGTTGCTAGTGACGGGTAGTCACTAGTGGGTTCCCTCCGGTCTGGAGGAAGAGGGGAGGTTGTTCCCCTGGTCAAGCTGTTAGGCAGCACCTGTTTGCAGACTGAGTCTGCGGTTCTAGCTTTTGCTAGTGGAAGCCTCACTTCGGTTTGGAGTGAGGGATGGACGTAGGTCTGTGGACCAAACCACCTAAAAAATCTTTGTGCACTGTGGTTTGAATGTTCATTTCTATTGTCACTAGATGTTTGTATAGGCCGATTTGGATCTTCTATCTAGCAGGGAATTTGATTGCATATCAATCATCTGTTACTGGTCCTGTGAGAGTCACCTTGATTACTTAATCACTGCTCTATGTATGCTAGACTCGATTTCAACCTAGAGTCATGTACATGTTTAATTCCTTATCAGGTTTAAGTTCATGCACACTGTCTGTTAGATAACTGCTTTGTGAGTCCCTTGGTATTGATCCTAAGTCACTAATCTGTTCATCTGTAAGCATCTTAGTAGACCTAGTGAATCTGTTATTTCCGCAACTGCTCATTGGATTTCAGTTTGTATCAGCTTTCCAAGTCTATACAATATGTGCATAGTCCATGCATTGTCAAGTCTATACATCGTCTCTCTTAGCGTCTATGTGCATAGTCCATGCATTGTCAAGTCTATACATCGTCTCTCTTAGCGTCTATGTGCATAGTCCATGCATTTCTTCAAGTTTGTACAATGGCCAAGTCTACACATCGTCGCCTGTTTATGCATCACTTCTAAAGTCTGTACATCCTTTTGTGGCGTATCAATGCAACGTTTGGACATTGCATCAGTTCAAAGTCTATACATCGCTTAGTGCATTACATGCATTCATCAAGAGTCTGTACACTCGGTGTCTACGTCTCATGATTTCCAAGTCTGTACATTGCATCATGTGCTTCAGGCATTAGACGCAAAGTCTGTACATTGCTGCATCAAGTCTATACATCATGTGCATCTCACTGCTAAGTCTGTACATTGGCCAAGTCTGTACATCGCCACTTGTTCATGCATATGTGCAAGTCTATACATTGTCTGGTCATCCACACTTAAAGTCTATACATTCCTTATCTTTACCTACGTTGAGAACACTAAGTCTATACATCGCGTGAAGTCTGTACATCGGTAAAGTCTGCACATGGTTGCTTTGAAGCCGTAGCAAGTCTATACATTCATCCATCATTTAAAGTCTGTAAACCTTCATTGGCACTTTCACACGAAGTCAGTACAACCTTTGGGTTGCACGAACACAAGTCTATACATTGCTGTCTCATGCATTCAAGTCCATACACTATGCAGTTGGGCATCGTTCATTACAGCAAGTCTGTACACTCGATTGGTGGCTTGTTCATGCATCATCTATCGAGTCTATACATCGCTGCATTAAACACATTCAAAGTCTGTAAATTCCTCAATGGATGTACAACCCTTCAAAATAAGTCTGTACATCGTTCTTTGGTTCAAATCTTGAACTAACTCGATGCATCCATTTTTATCTTCTTTCAGATTGATTCAGGCTGATGAGTGGGCACGTGATCCGAGGTTGGCACCTGGCACGTGATCTGAGGTTTCTCTGGATAAAGGGGGCACAAGTCTATACATCGCCATAGCTGCTGCTGCTATAAATTTAAGACTCCTCCATCTAGAGAAGGGAGAGATAGTGATCGAAGCAGAGAGGTAGAGAGCAGAAAAAGATCAGAAGAAGAAAGAAGAGTGAGCCTGAGCAGAAGAAGAATAGAGAGAGCAGCAGAGAGGCAGAGAGCAGAAAAAGATCAGAAGAAGAAAGAAGAGTGAGCCTGAGCAGAAGAAGAATAGAGAAAGAAAAAGAGAAAGAGAGATAGAGAGCTCGTAAAGAAGAAGAGAAGCTTCATCAGAAAACTTGTCTGTCTGGCTATTGGATCAGATCCAAACCAGATTTGCTCCTACGAGAGCTGCACTTTGTGGATTTCATTTCCAGCTTTCTGATTACTGTATTTTCGTTTCTTGTTTTCTTTTTACTTTGTTCTTTTCATCTGATCGCTATACTTTCCGATTCTCTGGTTTGAGGTCGGTGTTCCCTCTGGGTTTCAGAGGAAGGGAGACTTGGTGTCTCCGGTTGCAAGTGGCTGCTGTCGCTTGTAGGTTCCCTCCTGGGTGGAGGAAGAGAGACTTCGGTCTCTGGTTGCTAGTGACGGTTAGTCACTAGTGGGTTCCCTCCGGTCTAGAGGAAGAGGGGAGGTTGTTCCCCTGGTCAAGCTGTTAGGCAGCACCTGTTTGCAGACTTAGTCTGCGGTTCTAGCTTTTGCTAGTGGAAGCCTCACTCCGGTTTGGAGTGAAAGGTGGACGTAGGTCTGTGGACCGAACCACCTAAAAAATCTTTGTGCATTGTGGTTTGAATGATCATTTCTATTTTCGCTAGATGTTTGCATAGGCTGATTTGGATCTTCTATCTAGCAGGGAATTTGATTGCATATCAATCATGTGTTACTGGTCCTGTGAGAGTCACCTTGATTACTTAATCACTACTCTATGTATGCTAGACTCGATTTCAACCTACAGTCATGAACGTGTTTAATTCCTTATCAGGTTTAAGTTCATGCACACTGTCTGTTCGATAACTGCTTTGTGAGTCCCTTGGTATTGATCCTAAGTCACTAATCTGTTCATCTGTAAGCATCTTAGTTGACCTAGTGAATCTCTTATTTCCGCAACTGCTCATTGGATTTCAGTTTGTATCAGGAAGTTTTAATTGGGCAAGACTTTTATAAGGGGATTCATTCACCCCCCCTCTGAATCCATCGCACCGATCCCAACACCAGGGTCCAGATATCGGGTAAACCTGATACCACTTGGATCCTGCGAGGCCTCCCAAGAGCGGAAAAGCTCCTTAAAGGGATAAAAGGGTTGTCGTGGGATGTACAACAATGTAAAATAAGTGCAGGAAAGAAGGAACTGAAATTTAAAATTTCTTTTCATATAATTTACATCATTTACATGCTTTAAACCAGACAACAGTCCAGTCACTATACAAGCTCCCAAAGTACAACTCAAAAGAAAAGTACAAAGCCTAGGGGCATACCCTGTTTGACACGTGTTGGTTGACCTATCAACGGTCTTCAAACCACTCAAGGAAGTCAAGCCTACTGCGCTTCACCTGTAACCACAAAGGGTGAGTCTCATTTCATTGGCTCAATAGGGGTCACGCGGATCCCTACCTCGCAGCAAACATTACAAGAAACATATCACAATTGCTTGAAACATAAGCAATTAAATAGAACTGCATGAAAATATCAACAGACTAACATAGCTAAGAATTACTAGAAAGACAAGTAATCAGGATATCGCACATTATATGAAGACTAACAGTTCATGGCAAATTTGGACATCATTAAGACATATGATTACATGCAAGGATCACATGTTCATCACGAGAGGGAAATAAATCACATGGAGAAGCAATAAAAGTTAAACATGAGTATCAAGAATTTAACATGTGAATGAAACTAGCTATTTAATTGAATACATTCTACCATATGTTCTACAACATGGAAACGAACATATAAATAAGAATATTTCAACATTCAATATATTTGAAGACCGTTAAACGAATAAACAAATATATAAAAGTAGTCTAATATCCAATTAAGTCAATTCCTATAATCCGTCTGACAGGAGAGTGAAGGAAGCAACCAGAAGCAAGACCAGATGCGTCCGCTGATGACTTACACTGCGTCTCAGGAGTCTCTCACTCGTGACGAACACGGGAATATGAGACATCGTAGTAAGTGCAAGGGACAATAGTAACGAGTGACTAGTCAGGGTTGCACCTGTCGGCGCTAGTCCAAGCCCCTGACCATGTGTGCACACACAAGCTCATTGCCTTGAGCCAGGTCTCTAACTAGTTTTTCCCCCTCAGTAGGACGCTACTGTAAGGCAGGGGCCCACGGAAACTAGCTTAAAAACCGTATATCAGGATTACCTAGCCACCCTCTCCAAGGTGGTTCGACTCGATGTCGCTAGGCTACGTCTAGTGGTTTAGTCAAATAGAAATAAGAAGTCAACTTTAATGGAATATAAAAACATGTTATAAGCGAAAGAAATGATAATGCGCAATACAACAACATATCACGATTTATAACTATGTCTAAGCATGCTAAACATTCAGCATTAAGCACATAATCAGGAGAATGTGATGAAAATGTAATAAAACTATATACTAGAAAGAATGACGGTCTAGACTTGGCCGCAAAGGTCAATAGGTAGTCACTCGACAGACCATTTACATGACGATAGCGGTTAGTCTAACGGCCGCTACATTCTTGCCGCTTAATAGAATGGAAACCTGTAAATAGTGTACGAAGATGGAACGGTCTAGCCTGAACCGCTAAGCCGAGAGACGATCATGGGAAAAGGCCGCTCGACAACAATAGCAGTCAGCCATACGATCACTACACTGTCAGTTCAACACACATGATTTTCATATTAATGAAGATTTAAATACACATGAGGAATAAATCTAAACAGTTCATAAATCATGGAATCAATTCATCATTTAATACGTTCACATTATTAGCATAGCATAGGAACATATGGAAGACATAACTCATGCATCAATAAATGTGCCATAGTTTATCAAATTATTTAAACATGGCGAAGATGCGATATTCAATGCATAATTAAACGAACACGCATAAATTGCAGAACAAGCGGTCGAACTAGGGCCGCTATAGTCTTAGGCGGTCGAATAACAAACCGATGCGTACTGCTAAACGGTCTTGCCGCGAAGCTTCCACCGCCTTGCAGATTTAAAATATTTACGCGGTCGAATTTTCAGTCGCTCGGGTCAGTAGACGGTTTATGGGCGGACCGTTATAAAATCTGAAATAATCTAAACATGGCCCTTGCCGGAGAGTCGAATCCATGGGGATCGTAACTAGATCCCCTCCTGGTCGACCCAAATCGACGGGAATCATAACTTTTAACCTGTTCCCTGCTATTCCACCATCATAATATGACAATTCATCGTCTATGAACTCAGCAACGATGGGCATGCTCCAAAAACATAAAGACGATGGGCATGCTTCAAAAACATAAAGACGATGGGCATGCTTCAAAAATATAAAGACGATGGGCATGGCATTAGGAACAATCTAATGAGCTAGGGCATCGATCCCCCTACCTCAATCGTGATGAAACCTCCGTTCCGACCGCAAGCAAGCCAAGGGTCACCGTGGCCCGCCTTTGTCCGGTCGTCACCACGCTCCGTGGTTCGTCTCGTGGTTGATGCCATGGCGTTCCTTGCGTGGCGGGGAACCTCCATGTTGATTATTATGTGTTCCTTTTTTACAAGATGAATATGATCTCAACAATGATGGAAATATGAACAAGCAGTGAAATCACTCAACCTATGAACATGTGCAACATGAACCTAGGCAATCAGCATAAACTCTAGCATGGGCATGCTATCTCTATCAGGAATAAACTAAATAGAAGAAATAAAAACACACGCCGGGGCGTGGAGTAAGGAAATAAAGAAAAACACACCGTATATGTGGAACAAGCAAATAAAGAAGAGATATGAGGAAGGAGAGAGCTACTGCCCAAACTAAGGAAAGATGTGATCGCCACTAAGGTAGTAAACAAGCCAAAGACCTGAGAAATACCTTAGAAATAGGTGGATGAAACACCCGCCCACGGGAGAGAGAAAGAACTACAGTTCTGTGAAGCGTAACGGCCCAATGATGATGCGCTACAGCAATGTGACGGCCTCATGATAAGCCGCTACGTGACCTTAACGCTCCTATAATAGACCGTCAAGATCTACAAAAGAGAACTTGGGAATCTTTGATCTCCACGCCTTCCAGCTAGCCAGAAAGCTTGGGCCTCATGCTGTGGACTCTGCAAACCTGCAATAGAGTATAGAACACAAAGAAAATAACCCAGATTAGCCCTTGAGCAACAGTAGTATCTATAAATCGAAAGAACTCAAAAGCATGTAAAAAGAGAGGGAAATACCAGGGAGGTTGGTTTTTTTTAACCCCTCTGGGGCGTTTAAAAGATAGGAAGGATGTTTAGATGAATGCAAAAGATGCAAGAATGTGAAAGAAGAAGAGGGGAGATGCTATGATGCTTGGAGGAGGGAAAAGGAGACTAAGAAGACAATTTGACTGAACTAAACCCTTGGAACCAATACTCCCTGGACTTTGGAAGAAGATGGATGTAGGAAGCAGTTCTCCTTGGGTGGTTCTAGCTCCAGGATGCAGCAACACTTCGACGTGAACTCCAGATGTCTCCTCCTCAAGCCATGAAGTCAAGGGTTCTATTTATAGACCCTCAAACCCTCTGGTCGAGTAAGAGATAATCCAGCTAGAAAGTAGGACGTTTCTTAGTAAACTCTTGAAGATAATACTCCCAAGAGTCCATAGAAACAAATAGAAGGTTCTGAGGATCAGATTTGAGGGAGAAATCATCAGATCAAACTCTTAATTCGGCCACGGAGTAGCAGAGAAAGAGCAGTTCTGCTAGAACTCTCTGTTTAATGTAACGACTGCACGATAAACCGCCACAGTGATGTAACGCCCCAGGAATGGACCATCACACAACCTTATCCACTGAAAGATAAGATCAACGGGCGGAGTTTTCGAACATAGGACTCTGGAGAATGTAACGGCCATACGTAGGTGTGTCAGAGTGTGGTAACGGCCGCACGATAAGCCGTCACACCGAACGGATCAGATAAGAGATAAGCTTGGAAAGAAGCCATAGGCTGAAAGACTCTGAGATGATGTAACGGTCTAATGTAGGAGCGTTAGAACACTGAGACGCGCCAGGAACAATGCGTTAGAGACAAGGGAGTGCAAGAATAAGATGAAGGCTTGCTAAGCTTCGTCCAACGGGCAAGAGATAAGGAACCAGACACAACCAAGGAGACATGACCCATGAAATAAACCTCAAATTGACCAAGATGGTTCAATAAAGGTGAACAACTCGGAGCATCATTTAGAATGAATAAGGAGATAACCCAACTTATTGGTCATAAAATGGGTGTCAACACTCCCGTCGCTCCAAGCGAGGCTAGAAGGCCATCCCTTCACCGGATTTAAGCCGAGGATGCCAATTCCGCCGTGAGAAGGGGAGGGAGAGAGCCACGTCGTCTTCCGCGGGATCCCGCCTCCGCGCACTGCGTCTGGCCCCACGACGACGCCGCCATGCTCCTCACACCGCGGGCTCGCCGGCGAAGCCTCTTGCGTCTTCCGTCGCGACCCCGGGTCGCCGCGCGCCGAGAAGGGAGAAAGGGGGCGAGGGTTCGCGAGTACGGGTGCGCGAAAGAGAGAATGAGGAGAGTGAGAGAGAACCGTCAGTTCTCCTCTCAGGAAAAAAAATTGTTATATTTTTTTTTCAAAAAAAAACTTCTAATTGCTCAAAGACCTTAAGTTAAGCAAAATTGTATAAATGACCCATTTAATTTTTAAAAACCATTAACTAAATGGATTAAATGCATAGAAAAAGCCCATTAAACTCATTAAAAGCTTCTAAATTCATGATTTTTAATATTTTATGATCCGATAGGAAATCCGAATTCTACGGGTCTTACACATCGCCTCTACACTTCGCCAATAAACCCTTACTACCACCAACTCTCCCCAAAACCAAGGGCGACCCACTTCCACCCCTCCACAACCGGTCGATCCCAAGGGCAAGAGGCCCCTAATTGACCCGGTTCCCCCCATGAGGGCCACCACTCCCCAACCCAAAGTCACTCAACCAACCCTCACCATTCAAACCCAAGTGGGACCCCGTGTCCACCACTCCACCTAGGCCCATGATGGCCACCACCCCCCAACCCAAAATCCCTCACCAAACCCATACCCCACAAGCCCCCTTGGTCCCCACCACTACCCCTCCTTCTTCCCCCATAAGAGAGACTCCCCTCAAGACCAACCAACCCAAGCCACCCCAACTAACCCATCTCCCACTCCCTACCCCAAAACTCCCATGTCTTTAGGCCTCCACTACTTCCCCTCCCTATCCTAACCCAAGTTTCCCTTTACCCACCACCCCGGGTGCACCATGCGCCGATCATCATCACCCCTCCCACAAAAGTCCTTCCCATCCCCTTGGTAGAGGAGACCATCTCCCCTACCCCACATAGCCCGGACCTTCAAGAGCCACAAACCTTCACATATGGCACCATAATCACATATGGGCCCCTGGATAGATGGCTAAAGGAGAGACCAATTCACCCCATCACATTCTATGTCTACCCTCCCATGGAGCTAAACCTCCCCATAGTACCCTTCTCCACCTTTCACACCACCATCCAATCATCCTACCAAGTGCAAACTTTAGGGGACCTCCTTAAGGGCCTAGCTTGGAAAATGGAGTCAACTGGCATGTTGACCACAGTGGCTGACCGACCTAGGAGCCTTGACCTCCTGCACCTATGTGTTGGGTCTGTTGGGGAATCGATGAAGGATGTAGAGGGGGGGTGAATAGATTAGTCACCCACTAAAAATTTGTGTAGCGATAACTAGTGCGGAAATAAATCAAGCTACTGTTGGACAGCAGAAAGTCATACGAAAGTGATCACCGAGAGAGCCAACAGTAACAGATCTAAGCTTAAGCGATCCTAAGCATGCATCTACAGCGGATAAATGAGATGATCAAGATGCACAATTAATCTTCAGACAAACACACAGTGGGCAAGAGATTTTTAAGGTGGTTCGATCTCAAACCTGAGATATACGTCCACCCCACACTTCTAATAGGAATGTGGCTTCCACCGCTGATTAACAGCTTCAACCGCTGGGCCTTACAGCTTGCCTACAACTGCTGAGCAACACAGCTTGCTGTCCGAGGTATCCACCGCGCCCGCTGAGCACCACAGCTTGCTGACCAGAGGAATCCTCCTCTGCACCGCTGAGCAATACAGCTTGGCTCTGCTGACTAACAGCTTGAAAATAAGGTTTCAGAAAACAAAATAGAAACAAACGAAAAACAAGAAAACTCGAATGAAATGTAGCTCACAATGAGCAATCTCAGTTCTGGTATCTGAACCAAGAAACTGATGAACAATCATTCAGAGAAAGTCTCTCAGACTCCTCTCACTCAATTCTCTGTTTTCTCTTCTCTTCTCTTTCTGCTCTCTCTCTTATCTCTGGATCGTGCAGACTCCTTACACTTCACGATTATTCCACTCACGATCACGCTGATCCTCTGGAAGAAGCTTCTTATTTATAGAGTAGTGAACAGATGGGGCGTGTGCTCTCCACGATTCCTGCCCAATTGATTCTGCCACGTGGCAGCATTTCAGCCTGCTGCATTACACGTGTCACGATCCTGGTACTCCCCTTATCCTCGGATTACGTGCCCTCCTTAAGCTCCTCGAGTAGTAGTCAATGAGCAGTCTGAAAGAGCAGAAGATAATGCATCGAGTAAGTTTGAGTTTTGAACCAAACGTGTACAGACATGATGCAGCAGATAGGAAAGTATGAACATCGAGATTGAGTACACAGACATACCTTTTACGAGTGTACAGACTTTGAATGCATGTAATGCATTTTGTATATGAAGAAGTATGCACATTGGGAATGAATGTACAGACATGCTATCGACGAGTGACCAGACTTGTAGTGCAATGTGTAAACTATGTACAGACTTTCTGAGCATGACGCTTAAGTCTGAATGCATCATGTATAGACTTGCTACGACTTAATATATGTGCGAGACAATTCAATAAAGTATGCATAAAATAAAGTATGCACATTGATAATGAATGCACGGCATGTCATCAAGGAGTGTATGGACTTGGTGTGCATGCGACACCAATGTACAGACTTGCTGAAGTTGATGATGCATGAACTTAACCACTCGTACCAGCAATGGGATGTATAGACTTTGAGTGCATGGTAAGAGTGTATAGACTTGATATCATGCGGCGATGTATAGACTTTGAATGCGTGCATGCTACAAGACAATGTACATACTATTGGTGTGCGTGCGCTGAGATGATGTGATGTGCAGACTTGCTAGAATAACGCATGGGCAAGACAGTAAAGAATGTGCAGACTAAGCCACGAGCTGATCTAACAGATGTATAGACTTGCACAGTTGACGGCGAATGGATGTATAGACTTGCTCAGTCGACAAAGAAACCGTGCAGGCTTAGTGTATGCATGGACCAACGAGTGCACTAACTTTGGCTAACACTTGCAAACAGACATCAATTAGTGATATGCACGAGATGGTCAATGCACTGACTATGTGGCGTGCAACTAAATTAATGCACCAATGCAAGCTATGCACGAACTAGAATTGAAAACGCAATGCCCATACTGTGCAAACGCACACAGTATATATGCTGGAGTATGAAGAACAATAAAGCATGCAGAGTTCTAATCTTACATGATTCATTAGTGGTTGCTATCATCAAAACAATATAACATCATCAAGCACAGGGGGCACAACAATCTCCCCCTTTTTGATGATGGCAACACAATGAACAGATGCCATGAGATTGGTTCATGCAAGCACAGCTTATGCACTTAGATACACTTAGACGTATGTATGCACTAAATGAGATTCCTATCCCATCTCCCGTCTCCCCCTTTGCGCATTCTCCCCCTTTGCCATCAGCAAATAAGGAACAATGTTCTATGTGGCAGTTCAGAATGTGAGCACATTATGACACAATCCTTAAAATATATGAATCGAGCAATAGCTTTCTTGATGTCAATTAGGTTTAACAGTGATAGAGAGTTGAGGAGAAAGAACTAGCTTTCTGAGATAGGATCATATACTTCAGTTATAGCAATGAACTTAAGTCATATGACCATAATAGTCTAGGTCGATACAAGACCCTAGTAACTTCAGAGGAAGTGAAAGACAAGGAAAGACACCTGAACATGTATTAAGATTAAACAATTGACCCTCAATGATATTTGTTTTCAAAGGGTTACAGCAATTTTATTCACATGCTTTTGAATCTGGAACTTATTGAATAGATAAGTATTATTTATGCTGTTGACATTAGGTCTATACCTTGATCAGAGGCCAATACTCCCAGTTACTAAGCATAAACTACTATATCTATTTCTGATCAAAGCTACATGAAAAATTTGCACCTTTGATGTTAAGGGTATACCTTGATCAGAGGCCAATACCCCTAGTTACTCAATGAAATCTCCCTGGTAGATTCGACCAATTGAACAGAGATAACCTGAGTCACTTCATGACTTAAGGTACTCTCCATTTCTTTGATGGAGACCTCAGTTTCTCTGTGAAACTCAGTCATTGCTCTGCCACATGTTCACTTCTTTTTCTTTGATGATTTTCAATTTAGCTGCCCTTGTAATTTTTAGAGAGAGTTGTTTAAGAACAATACAAGATTCTTGGTTTTCAAACCTGAACCAACACTAATTCTGTCATGTTCGGGTACTGTGAGGACTTGTTCTATCATAATCATGAGATAGAGGTTAAGAGCTGTAAATGCTTTCTATCATCTTATTTTCAGAAGACAGTCTTTTAACCTTTACAGTCTATTAAAGTTAAACCATAGTTTCAATCAGCAAGCACATGTGATTCTTATAATAGAAGGGTTGTAATAATTTCAGCTCACGATAATGAATCACACACTAGACTGTTATCCATTCGGTGAAGGGGTGGAACTTAGATATGATAATGCAAACCTCCCCATGACAACAATATGCATTTCGGAGCTATGCAATGATTCGACCTATCATGCAGTTGACCCATTGGGTTCATCGACTATGTGTAGAGCATGCTTCAACATAAAGTCTATACAATGCAATTAGTTGACTACATGCGCAACCATCTGTAGACTATATGCCAGACTATGCATCGACTACATAGATACTATGTGCAAGATATGCAGCATCAAACAAATTTAGTCACAAGTTCAAGAACATGCAAACCAATTATTTCAAGCACATTAGGAGATATTTCAAGAGAGAAATTAGTCATTTTCGTGCTGGAATTTACAAAGCCCCAGTTCTCTTCTTAGATATTTGAATCTTTCATTTCCAAGAGGTTTTGTAAAAATATCAGCAACCTATTTTTCAGTTTCAACAAAGACTAATTCAATTTCACTCTTGCTCACAGCATCTCTAAGAAAATGATGTTTGATATCAATGTGCTTAGTCCTAGAGTGGTGAACATGATTTTTAGTAAGGCAGATGGCACTAGTGTTATCACAAAGAATAGGAATACATCCTAGGTTTATCTTATAATCTGATAGCTGATATTTGATCCATAGTACCTGGGTAGCACAATTTCCTGCAGCAACATATTCTGCCTCTACAGTGGAGAGTGCTACAATGTGTTATTTTTTAGAGGCCCAAGATACTAGGCAGCCACCTAGGAATTGGCAATATCCACTAGTGCTCTTCCTATCTATCCGACACCTAGCATAGTCTGCATCAGTGTAGGAAATAAGCTCAAACTCACACTTAGCAGGATACCAATGACCAAGTTCTTGGGTGCCTGACATATATCTAAAGATCCTTTTCACTGCACTAAAATGAGACTCCTTAGGACTAGCCTGAAATCTAGCACATAAACATACTGCAAATTGTATATCAGGCCTAGATGCAGTGAGGTACAAAAGGGATCCGATCATACCTCTATACAGCTTTTGATCTACTGGGTTACCTTTTGTATCTTGATCAAGACTTGTGGAGGTACCCATTGGAGCTGCAATGTCCTTGAGGTCTTCGAGCTTGTATTTCTTCAGGAGGTCCCTAATGTATTTGGACTGGGTGATAAAAGTTCCATCTTTTATTTGAGTCACCTGCAATCCAAGGAAGAGTTTCAGCTCACCCATTGAGCTCAATTCAACCTCATGTGTCCTTAATTCAGAAAATTCCCTGCACATCTTTGGGTTAGTTGCCAAAAATAATGTCATCCACATAAATTTGAACAATGAGTATGTCAGGATGACTTACTTTCTTAAATAAGGTTTGGTCAATCTCACCTCTTGAGAACTCCTTCTCGATACCTGTCATACCAAGCTCTGGGAGCTTGCTTCAAACCATAGAGAGCTTTATTCAATTTATATACATGAGAAGGAAAGTCAGAGCATTCAAAACCAGGAGGTTGATGAATAAAAACATCCTCCTTAATTTCTCTATTGAGAAAAGCAGATTTTACATCCATCTACTGGAGATTTATTCCAAGGGAGCATGCATAAGCTAACAAAATCCTAATAGCTTCTAACCGTGCTACCGGGGCAAATGATTCTTCAAAGTCAATTCCAAATTCTTGGTTATACCCCTGAGCAACAATTCTAGCCTTATTCTTGACAACATTGCCTAGCTCATCAGTTTTATTTCTAAAGACCCACCTTGTCCCAATGACATTTCCATCAACCGGAGGTGGGACTAGATGCCACACCTTGTTCCTGTCAAACTGATTAAGCTCCTCATGCATGGCATTGATCCAATGCACATCCTTTAGGGCAATGTCAATGGACTTGGGTTCAACATGTGAAACCAATGCATATGCATTTAATTCATTTTGAGCTCTAAGAAAACCTCTAGTCCTGGGGGGTTCATGCAGATCACCAATGATATTCTCAATAGGGTGGTCTCTTAAGAACCTTACATTGATGAGTTGGTTACCTTGATCTTCATTAACCTCCCCCTGAATAGCAGGCTCTTCTGCATTGTCTTCTTCTAGCTCTTCTTCCTGATCTGATTGATCTGCAGATTGTCGTTCATTCAATATTTCTCCATCATCTTCTTTCCTATACAGACCATTTTCACATTCTGTCGGGGATTCATCAAAGACAATATGTGGAGATTCTTCAACAGTTTTAGTATTTAAATTGTACACCCTATATGCTCTAGTGGTTTCAGAATATCCTAGGAACAAGCCCGGATCACTTTTTGGGTTCAAACTTGTCAAGGTCTCGTTTATCATTAACATAGATAAAGCATTTGCATCCGAAAACCTTAAAGTGAGCAATTGAAGGTTTCTTACCTTTGATGATTTCAAAGGGTGTTTTCTGAGTAAATGGCCTTACCATGGCTCTATTAATTACATAGCAAGCAGTATTGACTGCTTCTGCCTAGAATTTCCTTGGTAGACCACCTTCAACTAAGAGTGTTCGCGCCATCTCCACAAGAGTCATGTTCCTCCTTTCCACCACTCCATTTTGCTCTGGTGTTCTTGGTGAGGAGAACTGATGAGTAATCCCATTGACCCTGCAGAATTCATCAAATTGTAAGTTCTTAAATTCACCTCCATGATCAGATAAAATATTTTCAATTGAATGTTCATTTTTCTACTTTATTTTCATGTAAAACCCCTGAAATTCTATGAATGCATCATTTTTATGAGTAAGGAAAAACACCCAAGTATATCTAGAGAAGTCATCTACCAAAACATATCCATATCTCCTACCTGATAGGCTGACTGAACGTGTAGGTCCAAAAAGATCCATATGTATCAGCTCATAAGGTTTGGAGGACATGTTTTCAGTTCTGGACTTGAATGACTTCCTAGTTTGCTTGGACTGTGTACACGCACTGCACACCTTAATTTCCTTTTTAAAAGAAACTTCAGGGAGTCCTCTAACCATGCTATGTTTATTCAAATTATGCAAAATCGTATAGCTAGCATGACCTAATCTACGATGCCACAAGAATGCTAAGTCAATTTTATTTGCAGTTAGGCAGAGATTAGAATGAGCTACATCATCTAAGTCTACCAAGTAGATGTTATTTACCCTTTTTCTTGAGAATTTAACTATATCAGAATCAGGTTCAAAAATTTTACAAAATTGAGAATCAAAGACTACCTTGTGTCCTTTGTCACATAGCTGGCTGATACTAAGTAGGTTGTATGCAAGACCATCAACCAAAAGTACCTCTTCAATGCAACAAGTAGTACACTTACCTATTTTACCTGATCCGATGATTCTACCCTTTGTATTTCCTCGAAAGGTGACAAGGCCTCCATTCTTCTCAGTCAGCATGCAGAATTTGGTCTTGTCTCTTGTCATATGCCTGGAGCAGCCACTGTCTAGATACCACATGTTGCTTCTGGCTGCCAGGCATACCTGCAATCACAATCATGGAGAAGATTTTGGAACCCAAAACTATTTGGGCTCCAAGACAGAAATAGAACAATTTAAGCAAGACAGCAATTGTTTAGGGATCCACATTTGTTTGAGTATGGTTGTTTTAGTAGAATCCTTAGCATTCTCTTTATCATTTCTCTTTTTCTCAGCACCAGCTGATTGATTCTTCTTCTTCTGGTGCTTTGGTTTTTGTTGTGTTCTGACTCCATATTTATTAACAGCATGATTGTTTTTGTGCCAGTGCCCAGGCCAATCGATCCTCAGATAATTGTGGCCAGCTGTAGTCCTTGACTGACCACCCCATCTAGCAAATTGAGGTCTATACCAATGAGTTGGAAAGGATTGATATCTAGACCTTCCTTGGACCTGCTCCCATCCAGACCTATAGAATGGTTGGACCTGTTTCTGAGGATAGGTGTAATAGGTCTGAACCTTGGGCTGATAAGTATAGCTTTTCTGGCCCCATGCAGCATTATGTCTCCCTTGCACTGTTGACCCACTAGACTTCTGTACAAGTTTATGTTGGGTCTTCTTCTAGACAGGTGATGATGGTGGAGACTTGGTGGCTTTGCCCTGGGGTTTAGATTGGCTCAGAGGCTGACCCCGAACCTGAGACTTACTCTTGGGTGAAGGGCTGGATCTGCTAGGCTCACCAACCTTCTGTTTACCTTTGTCCTTGGCACTGAACACTTTTAAGTTAACAATTTTTGGAGTAGAATTCTCACACGCCATTTTTATGAGAGGTATCTTCCCTTTCTCTGCCACAAATGATATGGTTTTCATAGCAAAGCTCTTTGTGGCATCTGAGATATATCCGAGACCTTCCTTTCTATAATTGACCTTTGACCCTAATAGAGCGTTGAGATTGTCTGAGCCTTGGGTCATAATTTCAATTATCTCCCGTTTATCAACATTTTCATTCTCCAAATCTTCAACAGCTTTCTTTAATTCAGAATTCACACTTAAAATAGCTTCATATTTCTCATTTGAAATTTTGATTCATTTTCAAACATTTGAACTTTCAGCTTCAAATCATCAATGACATTCTTCAACCATTCATTTTCCTTTCTAGTATCTATTAAGGCATGCTTGAAATTTTCAGAATCAACACATGAAAATTTTAAACTCTCATTCTCTGATTGAAGACATGCAATTTTATCAGACATTGTTTTATCATTCATGAGTGAGTTTAATTTTTTCTTCAGATGCCTGTTTTCCTTTCTTATATCATCTACTTTATCTAACAAGTCTCCGTAAGCATCCTCCCAATCAGAAATTGTATAGTGCTCAAAGGGAGAGGATACCTCATCGGAGTTTTCTTCCTCCTTTTCATCATTCCTTGCCATCAGGCATATGGGCTTTTCTTCGTCCTCACTTTCTGATGTACTGCTCAAATTTCCCTCGTCCTCATCGCTCCATGTGCTCACCATTTCTTTTCCTTTGGGAGCTCTTTTCTTGAACTTTTCTTTATGCTTCTGGAGCTCTGGACAATCTGCCTTCATATGCCCAGCCTTCCTACAATGATAACAAACATTAGTGTCAGGTTTCTTAGCTGGGTCGGACCTATACCTGTTGTGTTGTCGGCCGCTGAATTTTCTTCGGCCAAAATTTCTGCCTTCTTTTCTCAGGAATCGCCTGAACTCTCTTGTCAACATAGGAAGTTGATCTCTATCGATTTCTGACCCAGATAGGCTGCTCTGTTCTCCTGACGATCCACTGTGGCTAGATCTACTTGTTTTGCTGGAACTAGCCTTCAGCGTAATTGGTTTCTTCTTGTTCTCGAGCTCATCAGTTTTTGGAAGGTTCATCTCATATGCCATTAGAGAACCTATTAGCTCGTCAACTTTCATCGTCTGAAGATCTTTGGACTCCTCGATCACTGTTGCCTTTGTGTGCCAAGCAGGAGTCAGAGACCGCAAGATTTTCCTTACAACTTCGTAGTCAGAATAGCTCTTTCCCAAATTCCTCATACCATTGGTTATGACAGTTAAGCGAGCATACATCTCAGTCACACTCTCACCAGGCTTCATCCGGAATGCTTCATATTCAGAGACCAACATGTTCACCTTGGTCTCTCTTGTTGTGTCCCCTGTGGTTCTGGAGTTTTGATGATGACAAATATTATGCCTCATTATGTTTACATCCTTGATGATATAATCTTGATGTTTATGATAAACTGACAGAACAGCTTTTAAGAATGACTTACGGGTCAGGAAAAGGTCAACCAGTGATAGGTAAGATCAGTGCACTGTCGGATCAGGTAATTGTAGTGCCTTATGCCTTGATGATACTTTAGCTGATGTGCATAAATTGTTTCTGTACATTGTCGCTCATGCATTGCATGTTCAATGTACATACTTTCCTGTTGCAAACTGCATGTCATTCATTGGCAAAGTCTGTACACTACATTGCACGAGCTGAAGTCTACACATTGCCGCTATGTGTGTGCATCGTTTAGCAAGTCTATACATCCGACAGCCTTGCCTCTTGCTTTCAAAGTCTATACATTCTTCAAGGGCATAGTCTATACATTGGCTGCTGCACTCACAAGTCTATACATTGCAGCTTGTTCGTGTTCAAGCTTTCCAAGTCTATACAATATGTGCATAATCCATGCATTGTCAAGTCTATACATCATCTCTCTTAGCGTCTATGTGCATAGTCCATGCATTGTCAAGTCTATACATCATCTCTCTTAGCGTCTATGTGCATAGTCCATGCATTTCTTCAAGTCTGTACAATGGCCAAGTCTACACATCGTCGCCTGTTTATGCATCACTTCTAAAGTCTGTACATCCTTTTGTGGCGTATCAATGCAACGTTTGGACATTGCATCAGTTCAAAGTCTATACATCGCTTAGTGCATTACATGCATTCATCAAGAGTCTGTACGCTCGGTGTCTGCGTCTCATGATTTCCAAGTCTGTACATTGCATCATGTGCTTCAGGCATTAGACGCAAAGTCTGTACATTGCTGCATCAAGTCTATACATCGTGTGCATCTCACTGCTAAGTCTGTACATTGGCCAAGTCTGTACATCGCCACTTGTTCATGCATATGTGCAAGTCTATACATTGTCTGGTCATCCACACTTAAAGTCTATACATTCCTTATCTTTACTACGTTCAAAACACTAAGTCTATACATCGCGTGAAGTCTGTACATCGGTAAAGTCTGCACATGGTTGCTTTGAAGCCGTAGCAAGTCTATACATTCATGCATCATTTAAAGTCTGTAAACCTTCATTGGCACTTTCACACGAAGTCAGTATAGCCTTTGTGTTGCACGAACACAAGTCTATACATTGCTATCTCATGCATTCAAGTCCATACACTATGCAGTTGGGCATCGTTCATTATAGCAAGTCTGCACATTGGTTGTCGCATGCAAGCAAAGTCTGTACAATGGTCAGTCTCACTCAGCGTCTTTGTGCATGGAGCATTCAAGTATGTACATCATTATCGTTGCATACATCAAAGTCTATACATCCATCTCACTTAGCGTCTTCTCGCATTCACGCTAAGTCCATACACTGCATTTGGGCATTGTTCATTACAGCAAGTCTGTACTTTATTTTCTCACGCACGTAAACGTCAAAGTCTGCACATTCTCTGCTATCTATGCATCGGTCAAGTCTGTACACAGATGTAGGCTATTAAGTATGTACAGCCCATGCTCTTCATGCATTCACATAGTCTGTACATCGTTTTACGTCGTGCATACTTTGGTATCAAGTCTATACATTCGCTGTGGCTTGTTCATGCATCCTTCTCATCAAGTCTGTACATTGCTTGACAGCATGCCTGAACACTCATCGTCAATGTACATACTTGTCTATATGCTGCATCATGTCTGTACACGCTTAGTTCAAATCCTAAACTAACTCGATGCATCCCTTTCTTCTCTTCGTTCAGGATGATTCAAGCTGATGAGTGGCACGTGATCCGAGGTTGGCACCTAGCACGTGATCCGAGGTGTTTTCTGGATAAAGGGGGCTTGTGGGCATAAGCCTTGCACATGCCCTAGCTGCTGTCGCTATAAATGGAAGACTCCTCCATCAGAAGAAGAGAGATAGTGCTGAGAGCAATAGTGATCGAAGCAGAGAGGCAGAGAGCAGAAAAAGTAGAAGAAGAAAAAGGAGAGAGCGGTAGAGAGGCTGAAAGCAGAAGAAGAAAAAGAACGAGAGAAAGAGAAGCAGAGAGAAGAAGAAAGAAGAGGAAGAAAGAAAGAGAAAGGAGAGAGCTCGTGAGGAAGAAGAGAGACTGAAGCTTCATCAGAACACTTGTCTGTCTGGCAATTGGATCAGATCCAAACCAGATTTACTCCTGCGAGAGCTACACTTTGTGGATTTCATTTCCAGCTTTTGGATTGCTGTATTTTCATTTTTTGATTTCTTTTTACTTTGTTCTTTTCATCTGATCGCTATACTTTCCGATTCTCTGGTTTGAGGTCGGTGTTCCCTCTGGGTTTCAGAGGAAGGGAGACTTGGTGTCTCCGGTTGCAAGTGGCTGCTGTCGCTTGTGGGTTCCCTCCTAGGTGGAGGAAGAGAGACTTCGGTCTCTGGTTGCTAGTGACGGGTAGTCACTAGTGGTTTCCCTCCTGGGTGGAGGAAGAGAGACTTCGGTCTCTGGTTGCTAGTGACGGGTAGTCACTAGTGGGTTCCCTCCGGTCTGGAGGAAGAGGGGAGGTTGTTCCCCTGGTCAAGCTGTTTGGCAGCACTTGTTTGCAGACTGAGTCTGCGGTTCTAGCTTGTGCTAGTGGAAGCCTCACTCCGGTTTGGAGTGAGGGGTGGACGTAGGTCTGTGGATCGAACCACCAAAAAAATCTACTGTGCCGTGGTTTGCCTTGTGCGTTTGCCCCTTGTCTTCTACCTCTTTCACAGGTTGTCTAAGCATTCTTGTTTCTATCTGAAGTGACCTTGAGCATATATGTTTTGCTAAGTGAGTCTGGTTTGCATAGTTCTGTCTTCGGCATTAGACTTGATCAGGTTCCACCAGTATAGTTAGCAGTTCAACTGATTGATCAAATGGTTATTTGAATTTCTTCTTGAAGAGCTCTATAGCTTTTATTCCGCAACTGTGTCTAGCAGCAGGCTTATTATTTTTAAGTGGGGCAATTTTGTAGAGGGATACATTCACCCCCCCTCTGTATCCATCGCACCGTCCCAACATCTCTTACCTGTGATGTCCCTTCGTAGATGACCTCCAGTGTGTCCCACATTTCCTTGGCGGTTTTGCACGATGACACTCTGGAAAATTCAGTAGGATGAAGTGCACACTGGATAGCATTGATGGCACTCCAGTTCAGAGTTGATTTTCTGATTTCCTCTCTCGTCCAGACCTCTTCATTCTCGTGCAGTTCGAATGGTCCCTTACTCACTACTCTCCAGATCTCATAGTCTTTCGCTCTCAGGAAGACCTGCATTCTGTTCTTTCAGTAGGCGTAGTTAGAGTCGTCGAAGTAAGGAGGCTTGGAGGTTGAATGTCCTTCTGCTGTCATTCCCTTGGCGTTCATGATCGATCATCTTTAGGATGTTAGTCCCTGAAAAAAGAGTTAGGCTCTGATACCAAGTGTTGGGGAATCGATGAAGGATCTAGAGGGGGGGTGAATAGATCAGTCACCCACTAAAAATTTGTGCAGCGATAACTAGTGCGGAAATAATTCAAGCTGCTGTTGGACAGCAGAAAGTCACACGAGAGTGATCACCGAGAGAGCCAACAGTAACAGATCTAAGCTTAAGCGATCCTAAGCATGCATCTACAGCGGATAAATGAGATGATCAAGATGCACAATTAATCTTCAGACAAACACACAGTGGGCAAGAGATTTTTAAGGTGGTTCGATCTCAAACCTGAGATCTACGTCCACCCCACACTCCTAACAGGAATGTGGCTTCCACCGCTGATTCACAGCTTCAACCGCTGGGCCTTACAGCTTGCCTACAACTGCTGAGCAACACAGCTTGTTGTCCGAGGTATCCACCTCGCCCGTTGAGCACCACAGCTTGCTGACTAGAGGAATCCTCCTCTGCACCGCTGAGCAATACAGCTTGGCTCTGCTGACTAACAGCTTGAAAACAAGGTTTCAGAAAACAAAATAGAAACAAACAAAAAACAAGAAAACTCGAATGAAATGTAGCTCACAATGAGCAATCTCAGTTCTGGTATCTGAACCAAGAAACTGATGAACAATCATTCAGAGAAAGTCTCTCAGACTCCTCTCACTCAATTCTCTATTTTCTCTTCTCTTCTCTTTCTGCTCTCTCTCTTCTCTCTGGATCGTGCAGACTCCTTACACTTCACGATTATTCCACTCACGATCACGCTGCTCCTCTGGAAGAAGCTTCTTATTTATAGAGCAGTGAACAGATGGGGCGTGTGCTCTCCACGATTCCCGCCCAATTGATTCTGCTACGTGGCAGCATTTCAGCCTGCTGCATTACACATGTCACGATCCTGGTACTCCCCTTATCCTCGGATTACGTGCCCTCCTTAAGCTCCTCGAGTAGTAGTCAATGAGCAGTCTGAAAGAGCAGATGATAATGCATCGAGTAAGTTTGAGTTTTGAACCAAACGTGTACAGACATGATGCAGCAGATAGGAAAGTATGAACATCGAGATTGAGTACACAGACATGCCTTTTACGAGTGTACAGACTTTGAATGCATGTAATGCATTTTGTATATGAAGAAGTATGCACATTGGGAATGAACGTACAGACATGCTATCGACGAGTGACCAGACTTGTAGTGCAATGTGTAAACGATGTACAGACTTTCTGAGCGTGACGCTTAAGTCTGAATGCATCATGTATAGACTTGCTACGACTTAATATATGTATGAGATAATTCAATACAGTATGCATAAAATAAAGTATGCACATTGATAATGAATGCACGGGCATGTCATCAAGAGTGTATGGACTTGGTGTGCATGCGACACCAATGTACAGACTTGCTGAAGTTGATGATGCATGAACTTAACCACTCGTACCAGCAATGGGATGTATAGACTTTGAGTGCATGGTAAGAGTGTATAGACTTGATATCATGCGGCGATGTAGAGACTTTGAATGCGTGCATGCTACAAGACAATGTACATACTATTGGTGTGCGTGCGCTGAGACGATGTGATGTACAGACTTACTAGAATAACGCATGGGCAAGACAGTAAAGAATGTGCAGACTTAGCCACGAGCTGAGCTAACAGATGTATAGACTTGCACAGTTGACGGCGAATGGATGTATAGACTTGCTCAGTCAACAAAGCAACCGTGCAGGCTTAGTGTATGCATGGACCAACGAGTGCACTAACTTTGGCTAACACTTGCAAACAGACATCAATTAGAGATATGCACGAGATGGTCAATGCACTGACTATGTGGCGTGCAACTAAAATTAATGCACCAATGCAAGCTATGCACGAACTAGAATTGACACCGCAATGCCCATACTGTGCAAACGCACACAGTATATATGCTGGAGTATGAAGAACAATAAAGCATGCAAAGTCCCTAATCTTACATGATTCATTAGTGGTTGCTATCATCAAAACATTATAACATCATCAAGCACAGGGGGCATAACAAGGTCTATCACCTCAATATGCACCATTGGTTTCTACACTAGCGACCTTCTTCTATTTCTCCCCACACTCGATGAACCCGACCGTATCCTCAAATTGGAGTTCTTTATATCGGGTAGAAAGCCAAGCCATCCCCTCATGGCCGACCCACCGACCAAAGACTTCGGCAGAATTATTTCACTAGAGGAGGATGATCCACCACCATATTGTGAGGACCTTTTGATTGATAAGATGGACTTAGAGCTCCTTTTCCCCGGGTACACATATGATTATCCCATTGATCCCAACCTATGGAAGCCTAGATACCCTTGTGACCCACCCACCTCACTCACCACCCACCTTTTCCTACCCTCACCCACCATGCTAGACCAAGCCCATCTCTCCCAAGACCCGGGTTACACCATGGGAGCCATGACTTTGCGCAATATACACTTCGGGATTGAGGAAGTGCCCCACTCCATGCTATCCACCTTCCTTGACCCCTTTGACCCTTTTAAGTGGAAGTTCATAGGCCAACCCACAAAACCACACATAGAAGTCAACTTTGAGGAAGGAAAACATATGTCTTGGCACCTCAAACCACTTGGCATGATCAGTAAGTCGGGTCCTTTCATTCATGACACCCACATGTCAAGTCGGATGCATGAATTGTCCATATTTGGGTGTAACGGCCCTCCCCCATTCATCAATGGTCTTACACATGTTAGGAGCATTCACGGATGCCCGGGTCCCCCAGCATTTGCCACCCCCATGCACGATAGATCCACCTATGGATGCCGCGGTCCCCCTGAGTCCATGAAAGTCTTCATCGCATCAAAGCACGATAGGTCTAATTATGGTTGCCTCGATCCACCTTTGCACACTATCCTCTTTCACACCCACTCACCGTATCATGATGCATGGCATGAGCATACACACAAGCAATTTGTGATGAGTGGTGAGGTTCACAAGGAGCGGATAAAAGCTCACGAGCGCCACTTGGAGTCCCCCGTGGACAATCTAGTGATGGTGAGATTGGAGTGGCTCTACCCTAGGGTCACCTCCAAATCGAGGGGACGAGGACTTGGACCTTCCCAACTTTCTAGTGGTTGTGACAACACAACTTATGGATTGGACATACTGATGGGTTATGGGATATACCCCACTTCTCACGTGGCAGACCAGGCACCGTCTAAGGGCACCGCGGTGGATCCTAGTGAGTGCCTTGAGCCTACGCCTACCTTTGAGAGAGACACCCTCGGAGTGCCACCTTATATCAGCCCGAGAGCCCGAGTGTGCACACGGAAGCAATACTAGGCAAGCAGGGTTCCACCGCCAGCAAGAGGGTGTGCCCGAGCCACCTTGAGAAGATGAAGGACCATCCCCTGGTTGCAAACGCAGGGTTGAGTTTGGAGGTCGTGGTTTGCCCAGAGCTGGTTTGGAGGACCACTTCCCCCGGTAGACCCATACTCGATGGAGTGGAGTTCTCCGCACCTCGGGGTATGATGGGGACATCCCTGACCATCCCATATTTTTTTGAGGATCCTGTTGCTCCCTTGCAGTGTGTCATCTTGTTCGCCACATTTTTTGGAGTCTTGGCAGGTAACTTTCATATTTTATTTGAGTCATAATTATGTAATTTTCCTTTTATTTGAGTCAAGTACCTAGGTTAAAGAGTCATTTACATAAGTCATATGTCAATTGGGCCATTAGATTAGCTAATTGGACCCAGTTTAATTGGCTAGGTGCAGGGGCGCCCCTTTCCCCCATGGTAGTCTGGTCATTAGTCCAAACGTCAGGGACTTTTTGTAAAATGTGAGTTTCCTATAAATAGCACCCCATTTCTCCATTTGAGAACTAATGAATGAATCCATTTTCAGAAATTGAGCGTTTCTTTGGAGTGAGAAGCTCTCCCTCTCTCTCTCTCTCTTCTCTCTCTCCCTCTCTAAAAGGGGCGACCATTTCTCTCTCCTCCCCCCCAATTTTGAAATTCCTCTCTCTCCTCCCACATTCACTCCTCATTAAGACCCCTCGCCCCTTCTCCATACATCAATTCAAGTTCCCTCCCACCCCAAGGTAGAATCTCCACCTCCTAGGCACCTCTTCATTCTCCAAAGCACCCCTCCCTCTTCCCCAAGCACCCTTTCACCTCCGCAAGGCCCCAATTTGAATTTCCCTTCCCTTGAGGGCTGCACCCCAATCAATCCCAGCCCCCTCACCTCCCTTGGTCGTAGCCCCCACCTCCCCTCCACCTTGCCTGGTCCACCTCCCCCTTCTCCCTCCCTCTCCCTTGTGCTGGCAGCAACCAGCCTATTCCCATCCACCTCTGGCCGCACCAGACCTCCCCACCTGCTAGTTGTTGTGTAGTGGACATCGGATCTAGAGGGGAGGGGTGAATAGATCTGCCCCTCTTTTAGCAATGCAACCCTCTATATAGCTAGATAAGATAAATTGTAGCGGAATATAACTAACTTATCGAAGAACACTATGATTCACTTGGCACGATGAGCAATCCAATATATCGATTCGAACCTAAGCATGCATCTAGAATGAGTAATCACATAAACAAACCACAACACACAATATTTTAAGGTGGTTCGGATTGAATCCCCAGTCCTACGTCCACCCCTCACCAAATCCGGTGAGGCTCCACTAGTGCCACGCACTGAACCGCAAATCAGAAAGACCTCCGATTGCCTTCCTACTAACAACAGGTAGGGACGTCAACACCGCAGATCGGACAACTTCTGATTACCTTCCTACTAACCACCGGTAGGGACGATCCTCAGTTCCAAATGTTTATATGAAATGAAAAGATAACAAATATGAAATCACTCAAACAAGATATAGAGTATGCTCAAAGAAAGAAGATCTTGTCTGAGTTGCAGAAGCTTCAATCGGATGCTTTGAAGGTGTCTTCTTCTTGCGAGATGTTCATTCTTGAATCTCTTCTAGTTGACGAAGAAGACGATGGATGTAGTTTCGATCTTCCTTTTGATCTTCTTGAGTTGATGAAGAGGATGAAGAATACAGTTTAGATCACCTTTAAAGTCTTGATTACTTCTTGCTTCCTTGGAGGTTGAGATGGCTTCAGAAACAAGCTTGAATCACCTTGGATGGATGAAGAACTCCAGCCCGAAGTACTGTTCACGCAGGTGCTACAGTAACCGTGAAATGGCCTCCCTTGATCTCTCTTGAAGCCTTGAAGCATTAGGGTTTCTAACCCCTCTTGTGTATGTTTTATAACCTTTGGAATGGTCCTTGGACACCCCCAGACCAGATCCACAATTTGTGGCAGGTTTGGTGCCTTTTGGATTAAACAAATCCATGGAGAGTGGCCCTTTTCGAAGTTGGAAACAAAGTCAACAATGAAGGCTCGGGGCTGGCGGTCAACCTACAGCTTCTAGCGGTCGACCGCTATTGAGAAATCTGCAAGCAGGCGGTCCCTGGGATTTTCGGTCGACCGCTACTGGCTGGTGGTCGACTGCCAGCTTAAACTTGTGCAGTCTGGGAATCTCTGGCTGGGGCGGTCGACCGCCCCTGTGTTGACGGTCGACCGCCAGCTGGGCAGAACCCGGTTCATCCTGGGTCAGTCTGTTAACCGCTTTAGCTCCGTCGCTTGAATCCTTTAGCAGTCCGTTCATGTCTGTGGCAACAACTTTAACTGTCTTGAAGTTTTATTACTGAGTCTTCAATCAAATTTTCTTGACCCCCGCGACATGACCGGGCAGGTCGATCCTCGCGACCTGACCGCGCAGGTCGATCCGCGTGCGAGGGCGCAACATTGAGCTTTCACTTGTCCATTCATTTGTATATCTGTCATGAACACAACATCACATATGTCAGTCATATAAGAGTGAAAAATAACAATGACTAATAGTGTTTAGCCATTATCAAAACCAAGAATATCACAAAACTCATATGACCATAGGATGATGTCGAAAGACCCAAGTGACCATAGGATAACTCAAATGACCACAGGGGCACAACATTCTCCCCCTTTTTGATGATGGCAACATTGTGAGTCATTATGTGGCAGTAATATCCAAGATGGCAAAGTTTATGACATATGCAACAAGTGTAGCTCAAGATCCATGATAGTCAAGATCCATGATAGTACTAGCATGTGAATGCAATTATGAATGCAGATATGAATGCTATGCAATTATGCAAACCCCATCACATACACATATGAGATACAAAGTGAGCAATGGATTCTCCCCCTTGGACTCTCCCCGTACACCATTCACACATCCCCCAATGACAACTCACAAAGTAAATATGCTCTCCCCTTTGACAACGCGATAACGCATAGCTCTTACAAAGGACTCGCACAAAGAATTCTCCCCCTTTGCCAACAGCAAAAAGGAGGGAGAAAGTCAAATGTCTGTGAGACCAGAGGAGAAAGAAGTTGAGAGCAAGCCATTATATACAAACCTGAAACATACCGGGAGCAACATATATGGTTCAAAGCTAATGAAATCCGATATCATCAATAGAGTTCGAAAAGCATCTACATCTAAGATTTAATAGAAATGAACCAAATGTGCATATCATGGCAGTGTTTAACCTTCCCTTGTCTTATATATCTATATTCAATAACTACAAAGGGAATAACACAAGAACTAGTATTAAGGCTAAACAATCATGACTAGAGCATGGAATTGTATGATTGTAGCATATTCTGATTTTCAATATCTTTAGTATTTGAAGGCACATGACTCATATTTTACGAGCAATCAAGTCTAGTACATGCCTCCTAGCCGTAAGAATACACGTTGTTTAGACACCAGTATCCCTAGGTATTTGGCAAGACTAATGGTTATGCTCCAGAATGAACAGAGATAGTAAAGTCACGTCATGACATATCCAAACTCATTTCTTTGATCAGAAGATATATTTCTCAGTAATCATGCCATTGCTCTGCCTAGAGTCTAAAAGAATTAAGACAGAGATAACAGTGGCACATCATGACATATCATTCGTCACTTGATTTGATGACATGACATATTTCTCCGTGCAACAATATCATTGCTCTGTCAAATTGATTTCCAAGAATTCCAGCTCATCAAGATGTTTAGAAACAATACTAAGCTCAAGAGTATCACCAAGATTGTCATGACGTTTGGATTTTAAGATTTCAGGAGAGTCATTCAAGGCATAACATGCAACCTCTAGTTAAGGCCTATTAAAATCACAGAACATAGATGATTTCAAAAGATATATCAGAACGTCAAGGAAATCATTAAATCTGAACCATTTCATTGAAAGAACAATCATCAGTGCATATAATAGAAAGCTCTTACGCCATAGTTCTGTCGGTCTCATGATCTCATATTCAGACTGTAAGCCATGTAAGCACTGATTGCGAGAGATTAAGAAAGGCAACAAGACTCCCCCTAAGGATATGCAAGGAATGCACTCAAGGAGTTATGATGACGATCAAGTGTAAAGATGAATGGCAATGGACAGGGAGAGGTTGAGTAGAACCAAGTAGGGTTGACCTGATCAAACATGAATTTGGAAGACATGAAATGCATGACCCAACACCTAGTTGTACACTTATTAAATGCAACACAATGAAGATGAAAAGTATGCATGAATACTGTAAAGAGATAACTCCCCCTTACTATATGGCCTATATGCGACAATGGCGCATGGTACTTGGCGGAGGTGAAACCTCACGCATATTAAGTGCTTCTAGGCAAGCATAACCTACCTTTCCATACATCAACATTTAATATACCATGACCATACAAGAAGGATGCTACACAAACCATGCAATGCATTATGAACATGAACTCAATTCATTATTATGCATCTACATGCAATGCGACACATATGCAAAATGACATATTGACATATAAACAATGCATGAACACACCAATCTGTAAAAACACACAACTAAATTGAACATGATCGTCATTTCAATTTTTAGTGGCCTGAGGTCTACAGAGACCAAGCTCCCTTCTGAGTGTTGAAAACCTGTCATTACACAAGGGCTTGGTGAAAATATCAGCAATTTGATTTAGAGTATCAATAAAATGCAGTTCAAAATTTTTCTTACCGACCTCATCTCTAATGAAGTGATGTCTAATCTCAATATGCTTAGTCCTAGAGTGCTGGACTAGATTTTTTGCAAGGTTGATAGCACTAGTGTTATCACACAGAATCGGGACACAACCAAGATCTACTAAGTAGTCTTGAGTTGGTGTTTAATTCACAACACTTGAGTGCCACAGCTCCCCGCAGCAACATATTCTACCTCTGCGGTTGAGAGGGCAACCGAGTGTTGTTTCTTGGAGGCCCAAGAAACTAAACACCCGCCTAGAAACTGGCAATAGCCACTAGTACTCTTACGATCCAGCTTGCATCCAGCGTAGTCCGCATCAGAATAAGATATAAGTGATAAATCACATGATGACGGATACCACAATCCCAAATCTTGAGTGCCGGCAAGATATCTAAGGATACGTTTGACGGCAGTCAAATGGGATTCTCTAGGACTAGCTTGAAATCTAGCACAAAGGCATACACTAAACTGGATATCTGGTCGGGATGCAGTCAAATAAAGCAAAGAACCAATCATACCTCTATAGACCTTTGCATCCACCAATTTACCATTTTCATCCGAATCTAGTGAAGTTGAGGTGCTCATAGGAGTTGCAATGATTTTACTATTTGCCATGTCAAATCTTTTCAGCAGCTCCTTGATGTATTTGGCTTGACTTATGAAGCAACCATCTTGTCCTTGGTTGACCTGCAAACCGAGAAAGAATTGGAGTTCTCCCATTAGGCTCATCTCAAATTCGCTAGTCATGAGGTTAGCAAATTCCTCACACATTTCAGATTTAGTAGAACCAAACACAATATCATCAACATAAATTTGAACGATCAAGATGTTCTTACCTTGCTTCTTGGTGAAAAGTGTTTGATCTACCTTACCTCGTGTGTACCCTTTTTCAATGAGGAACGAGCTTAGTCTCTCATACCAAGCTCTTGGTGCTTGCTAAAGTCCTCAAAGCGCCCTGTCTAGTTTGTATACAAAATCTACATTGTTAGAATTCTCAAATCCAGGGGGCTGCTCAACATAGACTTCTTCTTTGATCAAGCCATTCAAGAAAGCATTTTTCACATCCATTTGGTACAGCTTTATTCTAAGGGAGCATGCAAAGGCAAGTAAAATTCTGATGGCTTCAAGTCTAGCAACTGGGGCATAAGATTCATCAAAGTCTATCCCAAACTCTTGATTATACCCTTGAGCCACCAATCTACCCTTGTTTCTTATTATCTTACCATCCTCACTGAGTTTGTTCCTAAAGACCCATTTAGTGCCTATGATAGAATGTGATGAAGGTCTAGGAACAAGATGCCAAATTTTATTTCTTTCAATCTGGTTTAACTCGTCTTGCATTGAATTTATCCAGTTTTTATCTTTTAATACTTCATCAATATTTTTGAGTTCATGCTGAGAGACAAGAGCAAGTTGATCTAATTCTTCCACAATCTTAAAATGTGACCTTGTTCTGGGTGGGTCATTCAAGCTACCAATGACATTTTCTAAAGGATGATCCTTAAGAATTCTAATGTTTGTAGCATCATTACCTTCTCTTGGAGCTTGATTCCTTGCGTTGTTTGATTCAGCTCGATCACCATCTTCTTTTATTTCTTCTTGTGGAGGATCACTCTTGTCCTTCATGCTTAGGAATTCCCCATCTTCATCGTTTTTCCTGCAAGAGTTATCATTGTTAGAATCATCATGATATTCATCAAAGGAAACATGGGTGATTCTTCCATAGTTTGACTCTTAATGTTATAAATTCTATAAGCCCTAGATCTATCAGAATATCCAAGGAATATACCTTCATCGCTTTTGGACTCGAATTTATCTAAGTCTCTTTTGTCGTTGTTGTGGATGAAGCATTTTGACCCAAAAACTTTCATGTGTGTGAGAGAAGGATTTTTATCTTTCAGTAACTCATAAGGAGTCTTTTTGGTGTGTGGCCTTACCATAGAGCGGTTGATAATATAACATGCCGAGTTTACCGCTTCAGCCCAAAACCTCCTTGGAAGTTGCCGTTCAGCAAGTATGGTTCTTACCATCTCTACAAGTGTTCGGTTTCTCCTTTCAACTACACCATTTTGCTCCGGCGTTCTTGGTGAAGAAAATCAGTGTGAAATACCTTCGGCCCTACAAAGATTATAGAAGTTAGCATTTTCAAATTCACCACCATGATCAGATTGGATCTTGGAAATTTTAAACTCACCGTCCTGCTTTATCTTCATGTAGAGTGCCTGAAACTCATCAAAAGCATCATTTTTATGTGTGAGAAAGAAAACCCATGTGAACATAGAAAAGTCATCCACCAAGACATATCCATATTTTCTACCACTTAAGCTAGCAGTTCTGTTTGGGCCAAATAGGTCCATATGAATTAGCTCGAGTGGTTTGGATGATGTATTTTCAGATCTTCCTTTGAAAGATTTTCTTGTTTGTTTACCTAGGGCACATGCATCACACAACTTGTTTTCTTGTTTAAAAGAGAGTTCAGGCAAACCTTTCACCATTGAATGCTTTAACAGTTTATGTAAGACATTGTAGCTAGCATGCCCTAGTCTACGATGCCATAGCCAAGTAATCTCAGATTTTGGTGCAGCAAGACAAAGGTTTAAATAAGCAGGATCATCTAAGTCAATCATGTAAACATTGTTGACTCTCTTACCAGAAAATTTTACTTTGTCAGATTTTGATTCAAAGATTTTACATTCATGAGAATCAAACAACACTTTGTGACCTTTATCACATAATTGACTTATGCTGAGCAAGTTATATTTTAAACCTTCAACTAACATCACATTTCCAATGGAGTTGGAGAGATTCTTACCTACATTACCTGTTCCAATAATCTTTCCTTTCTTGTTCCCTCCAAATGTGACGTATCCTCCTTCCTTTTCTTCCAAGATACAAAATTTTGATTTGTCTCCAGTCATGTGTCTTGAACAGCCACTATCAAGGTACCACCTGTTATGCATGGCTGCAAGACACTCCTGCACAAGCAATTAAGCAATGGTGTTTGGAACCCAACCAAATTTGGGTCCCATCAAACTTTTTGAATTTTCAAAACATGAAATCATTTCTTTTGGAATCCAAACCTTTTTAACATTCATGTTTTATTTGCTTAGAGCAGGGATTTGATTTTTCTTTTCAATCTTGATATTCATTTTCTGTTTGGAGGCTCTTGGTTGGAATTTATGGAAGTTTGATGAATTTTGCTTCTTAAGCCATTGAGGTGGTTGGTTGGTTTTAGGTTGAAAATGATTATTTTGCCACCTATGGGATTGATGCATACAGAAGTCACAATTGCCCCAAGAATATGATGGTGTTGGCCTATATGAATATGCAATCCAATTGTGGTGAAATCTGGAAGATTGAGCATGCAATGGCCAAGGAAGTGTTGACCTATGCTGCGGGGAAGGTCGACCTTTCTTAGGCTTTTGGACAGACTTTTGGGAATTTCAGTTATTGCCTCTTCAATCTTTTCTTTTCCTTTCTCCTTTAGTTTTTGCTGGTTTTGTGTGGGAGTTGTGTTTGAGGTGGAGGCTTCGGAAGATGAAACAAATGTGACAGTTTTTAACCCAATTGGCCTTTTGTTTGTAGGTTCAAAACCTAACCCTTCCTTGTTGAAGTTCATTCTGGTACCTAGCAGTGCATCTAGGTTTTCTCTTCCATCCACAAATTTTTCTAAGGATTGTTGTTTATCCTTTAACTCTTTTTGTAGGTTTTCAATGTTTTGCAAGAGTTGAGTGTTGACATGTTTGACAGCTTCGTACTTCTCATTACTCAATTTACTGTTCTTTTCATAGCTTTGAATTTTTATCTTGATGCTATCAATCTCATTTCTCAAATTTTCATTTTCAATTTCCAAGTCAGCCATTTCTTTTCTTCCCTCTTCCAAATCCTCAATCATTTTCTTAAGATCTTCAATTTCAGTTTCAAGTGAAGCATTCTTGACATTTACTTCATGATCATGCACAAATGAGTTAATTTTCTTTTTCAATGATTTATTCTCCTTTTTGTACATTTCATATTTTTCCATGAGTTGTATATATGCTTCCTCCCAATCATCAATTGTATAATCTTCAAATGGAGAATTTACCTCAGTTTCTTCGTCACCTTTGGCCATGAGGCAGAGATCTTCTTTTTCTTTGTCCGAGGAGCTAGTTCCGTCATCACTTTCCGCTTCATCCCTCCATGTGGACACCATGGCCTTGTTCTTCTTCTTGCGCTTCCATTTGTCAGCTTTTCTGAATCTATCGAGACAATCATTCTTGAAATGCCCTAGTTTGTTGCAAGAATAGCAAATGATTTTATCAGATTTCTTAGAGTTTTCATAATTAGATTTGAAACCATTTCTTACCTTTGACCTTCCTCTCATGAAGCTCTTACCTTCCTTTCTCAGGAATTTCATGAACTTACGTGTGAGCATGGCTACGTCATCCTCATCTCGCTCACTTGCCGAATCCTCACCTTCATCAGAAGTACCTTGACTGCTGGGTCCTGCTTTAAGAGCTAGGGATTTCTTCTTAGGTGTCTCAGCCTCTTTGTTCTTAAGGTTGATCTCATAGGTCATCAATGACCCAATGAGTTCATCTACCTTAGTCGTTGCGAGATCTCTGGATTCTTCAACAACGGTCGCCTTCTTGTGCCAAGCTGGAGTTAACGATCTGAGAATTTTTCTTACAATTTCTTGCTCTGAATATTTCTTTCCCAAATCAGTTAAACTATTAGTGAGCACAGTCAATTGAGCATACATATCTTGAATTGACTCATCAGGCTTCATGCTGAACATTTCATATTCAGAAACTAAAATGTTGGCTTTTGTTTCTCGTACCTGAGAGGTTCCTCGTAGATTACCTCTAGCTTGTCCCACATTAGTTTTGCAGATGCGCAGGTGGCCACTCTTGAGAATTCAACTAGATGGAGTGAGCATTGCATGATATGTTTAGCACCCCAGTTGACAGTGGATAGCTTTATCTGTTCTTTGGTCCACAAGTCCTCATCATCCGGCAGCTCATACGGACCTTTGTTGATCACTCGCCAAAGTTCATAGTCTTGGGCGTGAATGAACACCTGCATACGATGTTTCCAATAGGGATAATTAGCTCCAGTAAAATAAGGAGGCATGTTCACAGAATGTCCTTCAGGTAGAAAACTCTTGGACGCTGATCCACCAATTCCCTCAAGGTCGTTGGACCCCATAATGAGAGATTGGGCTCTGATACCACTTGTTGTGTAGTGGACAGCAGATCTAGAGGGGAGGGGTGAATAGATCTGCCCCTCTTTAGCAATGCAACCCTCTATATAGCTAGATAAGATAAATTGCAACGGAATATAACTAGCTTATCGAAGAACACTATGATTCACTTGGCACAATGAGCAATCCAATATATCGATTCGAACCTAAGCATGCATCTAGAATGAGCAATCACATAAACAAACCACAACACACAATATTTTAAGGTGGTTCAGACTGAATCCCCAGTCCTACGTCCACCCCTCACCAAATCCGGTGAGGCTCCACTACTGCCACACACTGAACCGCAAATCAGAAAGATCTCCGATTGTCTTCCTACTAATCATAGGTAGGGACGTCAACACCGCAGATCGGACAACTTCCGATTGCCTTCCTACTAACCACCGATAGGGACGATCCTCAGTTCCAAATGTTTATATGAAATGAAAAGATAACAAATATGAAATCACTCAAACAAGATATAGAGTATGCTCAAAGAAAGAAGATCTTGTCTGAGTTGCAGAAGCTTGAATCGGATGCTTTGAAGGTGTCTTCTTCCTTGCGAGATGATCTTTCTTGAATCTCTTCTAGTTGACAAAGAAGACGATGGATGTAGTTTCGATCTTCCTTTTCATCTTCTTAAGTTGATGAAGAGGATGAAGAATGCAGTTTAGATCACCTTTGAAAGTCTTGATTGCTTCTTGCTTCCTTGGAGGTTGAGATGGCTTCAGAAACAAGCTTGAATCACCTTGGATGGATGAAGAACTCCAGCTCGAAGTACTGTTCACGCAGGTGCTACAGTACCCGCGAAATGGCCTCCCTTGATCTCTCTTGAAGCCTTGAAGCATTAGGGTTTCTAACCCCTCTTGTGTATGTTTTATAACCTTTGGAATTGTCCTTGGACACCCCCAGACCAGATCCACAATTTGTGGCAGTTTGGTGCCTTTTGGATTAAAGAAATCCATGGAGAGTGGCCCTTTTCGAAGTTGGAAACAAAGTCAACAATGAAGGCTCGGGGCTGGCGGTCGACCTACAGCTTCTGGCGGTCGACCGCTACTGAGAAATCTGCAAACGGGCGGTCCCTGGGATTTTTGGTCGACCGCCGGACCGCCCCTGTGCTGGCGGTTGACCGCCAACTGGGCAGAACCCGGTTCATCCCGGGTCGGTCCGTTAACCACTTTAGCTCCGTCGCTTGAATCCTTTAGCAGTCCGTTCATGTGTGTGGCAACAACTTTGACTATCTTGAAGTTTTATTACTGAGTCTTCAATCAAATTTTTGTTCCGGGGGCTCCGCCCCCGGAAACCCCCGCAAGGGGCGCTGCCCCCTTGACCCCCGCGACATGACCGGGCAGGTCGATCCCCGCGACCTGACCGCGCAGGTCGATCCGCATGCGAGGGCGCAACATTGAGCTTTCACTTGTCCATTGATTTGCATATCTGTCATGAACACAATATCACATATGTCAGTCATATAAGAGTGAAAAACAACAATGACTAATAGTGTTTAGCCATTATCAAAACCAAGAATATCACAGAACTCATATGACCATAGAATGATGTCGAAAGACCCAAGTGACCATAGGATAACTCAAATGACCACAAGGGCACAACACTAGATCCGCCCCCTCCATCTCCCAACCACCCCCACCAACCCCTAACACCCCCTCCTCCATCTCCCACAGCCATTAGCACCCACCCCCTTTCTCTATCTCGCCCCCTCTTGGTCCTTTCACTATCGGCCAACTTCAGACCCAGCAGTAGCTCGCAAGCAGCAGAGAAGCTTATGGTTGCAGAGGCTGTCCCGTCGTCTCCAAAAAGTTCCTGGTGTGGCAAGCCCTATATTTCTAGAAATCTTGTCAAGGCTGCTTCATAGGCGAGGTGGTCTCGCCGTTATCCGAGGTCCCTGCTACCCAGAGGAGCCAATCTCCCCCGACTACGCAGAACTGCTCCTGCGGAGAACCAGAAGCTAAGAGAAGAAGCAACCGCGGCTGCTGTAGGATGACTTTGGATGTAATTTTTTGGCTGAGGTATTCTCCTTCAAGACCTCTATCAGCACCAACAAGAAGGGAGCCATTTGGATTCCGGAGCACAGATTTCCAAATTTTCTCCTCGGAATGCGCATGTCAGCTTCCCTTGAGCCAGATCCGACCCTTCCCACCATTCTGAATCTCGTGGTCTACTCCAACCTTCTCTGGTGACCCCGTTGGTCTCTGATCGAAGAGGACTTGTCCACGATCGCAACGGCTCTGGTCCTGCCCTCATCAGACTCCGGGAGTGTTCGAGGCGACCACTTCTTCCAGCAGCAGAAGTTCTGGGACATCCAGAGCCAGGTCCGACCAGCCCTGGTCCCAACCCCACCTCGGCCACCGTCGACATCAGAATAATCTCCAAAAATTTGGGCATCTTCCTGGGCCAACCCAAGACATTTTGGCACTAGTCCCATCATCATCTGAAGTCGGTGGAGTCCATGGCGGCGCTGTCATAGCCTTCTTGTCCGGCTGTTCCAGAAGTGGCCAGAACCGGCATAGCTCGACAATTCGACTTTATCTTAAGTTCCCCCACCCCGCCTGGTCTACTTAAAGCCCCTCCCTACGGGAGGTAGTGTTTGCTTGTAATCCTACAGTCTCCCAACCCTATTCCAACCCCCTTGCAAGAGGCATAGTGATTGTAACTTGCTAATTCAGGTTGAAGCTTCACCGACACAGCGTGCGGGGTATACCCACGCTTCCCCGCTCGCCTCATCTCCGGCCGGGATTGGCATCTTCATGCCGACCAGGTGAGTTTCGAGCCCCATCCTCTGTTGGTTTTATCATTGCTTAGCTTAGTATTATGTCTGGTTGCTCCGTCGGCTGTGAGAGAGTGCTCGCTCCAATTATTCGATTAATTGAGTGCCACCACAGGCGAGTTGTAAGAGTTACCCTTCATCCCACGCCCTCGGCATGCTGGCTGCCCGTGAATTGGGCATCCCTGGCCCATTGGGGTCCTCCCCAAGCTAGCCACACCCTAGAACCACAAGGTCCAACCTCAGACCCTCATCATCTTCGCGGGTCCACCTACGAACCCGAGTGAGCGCTACGCGAGTGAACCCGCTAGAGTGTGTCCGCCGTTTGGTTTGATTGCTTGTGAATCTAGGTCTAAGGGGTCGTTTCACATCACCCCTCTTGCATCTTCATAGCATATTCCCTCTTCCTCTTCCACGTTCTTCTACACTTTCATCATTGTCAAACCTCCTCCTATTTTTTCCACGTCCCACGGGGGTTAAAAAATCACCAACCCCCAGGTATTCACCCTTCCTTTTATACATCTTAGTTTAATTGCTTTATAGATACTACACTAGTCCAAGGGCTTATTGTGTTGGTTTCTTCGTATCTACATCCTTCTGCAGGTTTACAGAGCTTATTGTACAAGGCCCAGCTCTTCTAGCCGACCAGGAGGGGTGTAGATTCAAGTTCCACGTTTCTGTTCTGGGTGCGCCTACTGGCTGTTTGGAAGCCCGTTTTGGGGATCTCAGGCGGTCCATCGCAGGACCGTTTGCCATTGCTCTGCGGTCGTCTGAAGGCCATTTTTGGTTGCAGCGCCTGGTTTCTTTCTTCTGTGGGCGGGTGGCTTTCCTCAACTCTTTCCAAGACACATAGTGTGGCTTTACTGCATTGTTTACCTTGGTGGCGATCACGTTCTTCTTTCCTTGGGCATTTGTCATCTAGTTCATTGTCTCCTCTATTTTGTTTCTTTACTTTTAGTTGCTCCACACCCACGGTGTGTGCTTTCCTTTTATCCCTTTGCTCCACGTCCCGGCGTGTGTTTTTCTTTATTTTCTGCATTGCTAAGATGACATGCCCACGAATTTCATGCTTGATATTGATTGCTTGAGTTAGTGCAATACTTGCTCACACCATATTCACATTCATTACACACATCATCACATCACACCATAAAAGAATATCTACAACCCCTTTTTTTGGCGATCACGGTGGGACATCTAATGCCAATCGTGCTGAGTTACTGTTTGACCTGCTGTTCTTTACTGTTCCCAGTCGCCCTTGTGTTTTCCTCAGTTTTTTAATTTTATTCCCTATTGTTTTCTGCTCTCTAGTTCCTTGGCAGTCTCCTCTCGGCCGTTTCTGGCCAAAAAGTGGTCTAGCGATAGACCGTCTTATCTATTTAGCGATCTCCCATATGACCGTTTCTCTAATTATAGGTACGTACACTGAGGTTGTTGTTATTTCGACAATTTTTGCTATTTTTATCATTCATGGGTGCTATTTGATCTCTTCCTTTTATTATAGCATATACTCATATCATTATTTGCATATTGTTTGCTGGTTCATAGACTAGAAGTTGCATGCACTCCAGTGCACATAGGATCATTCATCTTTCATATCATTGTTGTATTCCCACCTTGGTGTGTGATCCTCTCGCCTCCATATTCCTTGGGGTCGACTAGGTGACCGCATTAGGGACCTCCATAAGTCCCCGTGAGCCGTGGATTCTCACACGGACGCCGGGCAGTTGTATCTTTGCCGCCCCATGTCTAGGTTGCATAAGCAAGGGAGAGTTTACACCTAGAGTTACCCAAGTTCCCAATATCCTTCCCATTAAGAACCTATTATTGCAGAGAACATTTTAATTGAAATCATTAAGGTTCTAAAGGAAGAGATAAAAAAAATTTGTGCATCATTATAATTTGGTCAACTTTGGTTGCCTTTCATCCCTTTCTTATTTACATAAGTTTGAAGTCATTTTCACTAGTTACTCATTTGAGGTTGTTTGTGTTGTTTGCATCTTTTTTATTTCCAAGATGTCACATTACATGGGGAGTGTAGATTATGAAAAATCCACTTAAGAAATGAAAAATAAAACACGTGGTGCTAATGAGGAGTGTGATCGCCAGAGGGGTTACCTCGAGAAGAATAAAAGTGATTGCATGTACCTTGTATTGAGCGGGAGAGATTGTGGACTTTTCCTTCCTCCTTCTACCGGCCGGCCGATGAAGGGGGTTCTTAGTTTGATTACCCTTGTAAGAACACACAAGACGAAAGAGTGGATTAGCCAAAAGGTGTAGTATCAATGCTCTAAAACTAAGAAATTGCTCAAATGAAACATGAACACACCTTGTGTGTTTTGATTTTTAAAACCCCTTAAGAGGTGTAACAAAGGGTATGGAAGATATGAATGCAAAGTATGCAAAGAAAGGTATATGACGTGAAAGTGGCAATGTCTTCTAGCAAAATAGCTAGAAAGAATAAGATGCAGATGATGATAATGTTAATAAAAAGAGAGAAGAATCTCCTTTCTGCTGTGCGTGCAGCAGTAATGGGAGAGAAAACCAAAGAGGTTGGTTGAATAGCAGTAGAAGACCACCGCGGGAGAGAAGATTAACACCAGGAAGAAGAATTGCCTGAGAATAGTCCTGCAAAAATAGAAACTCTCTTCTCCCTGTTAAGAAAACTCACAGTGGTTTCTCTGCTATTGTATTGTTATTGTATTGCCTTCTCTCACGCCCGCGCGAGAGAAGAACATTAGGGGTATTTATAGCCCACAAATCCTTGTAATAATAGGATTAAAACAAGGTAATGGACCTCCAATAAGAAACCCTCTTCCCAATCAAACACAAGGAGTAAAATGGGGGAAGGATCATTACAGGAAATAAACAGGCGAAAGGGAGACGGACATAGAAATGACGACCTCTCAAAGGGCGTCAATTAAAAATGACGACATCACCAAAGGCGTTAATTAAAATGACGACGTGCATTCAACCGTCAATTCTTGGATTTAATTATAGCAACAAATGACTTGCCTTATTAAAAATTCTGAAATGACACCTTCTGATATGGGCGTTAAATAATAAGCGCCCTTCATCGGGACGTCAATTCTTTGATTTTTCATTTTGGGTAGGATTTGTAAAAATCCAGAAAATAATGCCTCTATGAGAAGTCGTCCATTCAATGAAACACGCTCCTAGCTTGGCCGTCAATTAAATGATGCCCCGCTTCAAGGCGTTAATTTCCATTTATCAAAGAAAAGTGCCAAGAAACCACAATAAACACATAGAAAATAGAAAAGCTTCATATTAAACTAATATTGAAGTCCACTTTGGGGCGTCACATGGTGACATGAGATTTACTCAACATAGCATCAATTTTAGCGTGTCTACAACTGCCCCGCCTTGGCGTCTACTTTGCAAGGGAGTGAGACGGAATGAAACGAAAGTGAAACAAGTGAAATGAAGTGGAACGAACTGATAAGTAGATGCCAAGGTGTGATGTGACACACCTTTGACACTAAGCGTTGGAAATCTTTCCAAAACTCTGAATGAAACAACTCCGGATGATTACAAGAAAGCATTAATCAGCTGGATAAAAGGGACTAAACTAAAAATGTGCGCGAGGGCACGAAAGGGAAGATACCATTGGAGAGCGGTTACCAGCCAATGTGGACGTGCTACAACTAAGGTGAATTTGCAGGGAAATAAAGTGAATTAAGATAAAGACCCAGCAAATGAATGCTTTTCAAGGATCCAGCCTGAGCGGCTTCAAGGAGAATAAAGTACTTGATTTGGACTGGAATATCTCATGTCAACTCAATTAAGATCTAGCGACCTTCATTATCGGCATACTAGGAAGATTCTTCAACATTAAGCTCAAATTCCTACATGATGCATGCTGGGCTAAAAGAAAAATTAAAACAAACTAAAATATAAGATAATCAAGGATAATATTGCTAAACCATCTAGATTTGGTCAAGAATCCAGATCTCTAAGTTGACACTAAGCCGAAGCCCGTTTGTCCTCGCATCAACTCAGAAAGTGGAACCATCATCCCAAACCTTATATGACTCAACGGCCTATCCGTGTGATCAAGACTCTCCTGGAATTATCACTATTTTTGATAAAGGGGAACTCAAATTCCAGGTTTACCAGGAACCATAAGGTCCTTGATATGTTATAATAAAGTAGAGTACCATATAGTAATCAATGCATACAAGAGAGATACAAGAGGTGAAGTGATGTTACCAATAGAATAATCCGAGCATTTTCAGACTTGCATAACCTACACTTCTACACTTCAAAGCTCATTAGCTCATCAAAAGAATTATCAGCTCAAGACAGCTCAAAATATGATCATAAGTGCTCAAATATAAATAATTGCATCAATATACAATAGCACTTAAGTACATGAATAAGCAAAATGCTGTAGAAATGACGACCCTGAGAAGTGGCGTCAAAACAAGATATGACGACGGTCATTGGGGCGTTAAATATAATAAGCGTTTGATTAGTAATTGGAACGTAAATGACGCCCTCCATCGAGGCGTTACTTAAATGACGACCCTGAGTATGTCGTTAATTATAGAAATGACGCCAATGGTCGCGTCGTCAATTAACTATTTTTCGTTTCCTGCTCGGAATTGAGCTTCCAGCAACTCATTCTATTCAGACACAAACCGTGATACTTGTTAGCGTTCAAAACATTATAAAAGGGCAACTGTTCGTCCTCTAAGCACATCAGAACTATCAAGCAGACAGAGGATCGAAGAAGACTAACAGAGCAGACAGAATTAGCGAGAGAAAGATGAACACGCTGATGCAGATGCAAAGGCTTTCTAAAAAGCCTAAGATGAGTTTTCCAAGGATTTGTGAAGTTCCCAGCCATATCAGTGGGATAATTGCCAAAGACCAAGTAAGTATTTGTTAAAAATTTTCATTTCTTTTCTTCCTTTCTTCCTTTTTTTTAAAAAAAATTCTGATTACATTCTTCTCCTTTCTTCCTTTCTTTTCTTTTCTTTGTTTTCAGGATTACCCAAATATCCCAGGACCAAGGAGATTTTTGAAGATTAAATGGCTTCCTTTACTCCTTTTTAAACTCTCCTTAGACATTAAATCTTTTCTCTCTAAATGGCACCTTCTTGGCCTTATAACCCATGCTACTCATTACAATGATATTCACCTAGATTGGGCCTCAATTGGAGCTCTCATAGAACTATGGCACCCCCATACCCACACTTTTCTCTTTCCAACCTTTGAAGCTACCATACTCCTAGAGGAAGTAGATATGCTCCTAGGGCTAAGAAAAATGAAACAAGGAGAAGAGTCAAAGATGGCTCGCATGACCAAACCAATAAAAGCTCATGACATACTCACTAGCCTTATTCAAAGCCCAAATTTAATGAATCAAATTAAAGCCCATAAAGGAATCAACCTTTTGAAACTAGCCTCATGGGTGTTCAAGAACATGGACAAGGCCCAAGAAGATGAGGGCTTATTGGAGAGAGTAATGACGGGGTTTGTTATATGCATAGCGGGAGCTCTACCCTTCCCTTCAATGGAAGACCATCAAGAAGAACACCACCTAAGTGCCATTGCTAGCATGTGGGAGGGAAAAAGAATAGGTCCGGCGGTACTAGCCAACCTATACAATGGGCTTACCTCGGCTTCAATGGGACGGCCCCTCTACGGGTCTATGCTTCTTCTATCTTGTTGGGTAGATCTCCACTTCAAATTTGATCCTTGCCAAGCAACCCAAGCGGCCTCCAAAAATTTTTCCAAGAGCCCCCTCCGATACATGACGGATTCTTTGGGCTTATGTGAGAGAGTAACCAATCGGGTTCCCAAGCTAAAGAAAAGAGGAGATTGGAGAGACTACTTCAAGACCATGCCTAAGAGTGGTTTTACTTGCACACCGGGGTTTCTCAAGACCCAAGAACTCCGTTCAAGGCTCTCCTCCGGCATAGAGCTTCGGTTGATCGGTGGGAGCGACTTCGTCCTCTACAATGCACACCGGTGCCTCCCATAGCTCGGGCTACCTCGGCACCTCTTTGAAGAACCTTCTCATCTACCTCCACTCAAGAGAAGGGAACTATGCTCAAGTGGAGACCAAGAAGAAGTCAAGACCATAATGGCTCAATGGAAGGTTAGACTACTCCAAAAGTCCAAAACACATGTAGAAGAAGAAGAAGACAAATGCAAATCTTTTGTATTAGCAATTAAGAAGATAAGGCCTATGATGGCTCAATAAATGTAATCATGATTTTTCCTTAATGAAGTAAAGATTCTCTTCTTATTTGAGCCAAAACAATGGACTTATATGATTATATCTTGTAATTCATGTGATTTTGTCTGATAAAATGAGCTTCGGGTTCTCTGTCCTGAGCAGCGCCTTCATAAAGGGCGTCAGTTGGTTAAATAACGCCTCAGATGATGTCGTCAATTGTCATTAAATCAATTCCTTAAAACCATTCGAAAATCACAATTGACGCCCTCAGCAATAGGCATCTCTTAATTCGCGTCTCCAAATAAGGCGTTAAGCGGTTCAAATTCTTCAAATTATTTTCAAAATAATTCCTTAATCTTATATACATAACGCCTTCATGTATGTCGGGTATTAATAAACGGACGCCTGCCAGCACCGTCGTCAATTTCAAAAGTAATGATGACGATCAATCACATCAATCACTTTCCCATTAATGCACCTGACGCCGGTTACAAGTTCCCATGCAAGATTAAATGACACCTCAACTCATGTCGCCATATCTTGAAACCACGCCTCTCCTCAGACCATCAATTTATATAATGACGACTTCCATTAGGGCGTCATTTCGTTTTGACAGTTAAACCCTTTTCCTCTCCTTCTTCCCCTTCCCTCGTCCTCTTTCTTCCCCTTTCTCTTCTGCAAACCCTAACCGAACCCCCATTCTCCCTCCATTCTATCTCTCTCATTCTCACTCTATTCTCCCTACTCTCTCTTGATCCCATGGCGGGCGGTGCTCTCAAGCGTCAAAGGGTCACAGCCCCCGACGTGGTGGATTTGGAAGACGAACACGCCGTGGAGGAGCTTCCTCCCGCGGCGGCCGAGGAAGCACCGGCGGCGGAGCACGAAGAGGAAACCAATGAAGAAGAAAGGGAAGGTGGAGAAGAAGAAGACAAAGATGATGGTGATGATGACGAAGATGAGGACGATGATGAAGAAGACAAAGGAGATGAGGAAGGAGGGGAAGAAGAACAAGGAGGAGAAGAAGGAGAACAACCACCGGTGGCGGCGGCGGTTGCCCTAAGACCCGGCCAACCCCGGCGAGCACGCCAACCGAGACAAATTATCCGAGGAAGGTTGATCGTGCCCGAACGACGCAAGGTAGGCCCCCAAACCCTCCATTTTTAATTTTATTTTCATTTTATTTCCATTTTTCATCATTTCCATAGCCCTCGGTTGGAAAAACAGTGACTCAGACAAATGACGCCCCCAGGGGTGTCGTTAATCAAAACCACGACCCAACCTGAGTCGTCAATTCCAATTAACTTATTTTCTGAAAAATAATTAATGCATGAAATCATGCCCTACAGCATGTCGTTATTTTAAAATTTATCATGTTTATCATCATGCTGTTAATTTCCATGCCGTTTCATTTATTTTCAATATATGTGTCTCTGTTTATTTTATTTCGCATGTTAATTACTTTGAAACCCCAAAAAAACAACGCCCCCAACCGAGGCGTCAATTCATTAAGCAACGACCACAGGGATGGTCGTCAATTTATCATTTTCGAGAATTGTAATTTAGGACAGAAAATTGCCTTTTAAACAGCGCCTTCCACAGTGGCATTACTTAAACAAATGACGACTCAGGGCTGGGCGTCAATTCGAAATTTCTCAGAATTTAGGAAATTACTTTCAAAACAACGCTCCCTACAGGGGCGTCATTTAAATAAACAACGACCCAGGGTGGGTCGTCAACTCAAATTGCACATGAAATTATCAAAAACACTTTTTAGAATAACGCCTCCCTCAGGGGCGTCAATTGATTAAACCACGACCTAGGGTAGGTAGTCAATTAAAACGGAGAACTTAAACAAAGATCCACGTGAAAACTTAAGTAAGAAAATTTTTATTTTTTTTGTAGCATGCAGGGGTTGATGAGGACGCGGATCACCTGGGTCCAAGTCCGAGCAGCTTATTACGGACTCCCCGAGTTCCAGAGGGCTAGAGTAGATGCTATGGGATTTGGACCTTTCCTTAGCATAGAGCCTGTGAGACCAAACTTACCCTTGATCCAGGTGCTTAGAGAGAGATGGGATAGGACTAGCAGGGCATTTCTGATGCCGTGTGGTCATATGGTTCCTACCCTAGAGGACGTCACTAGGATCACCGTGTTGAGGGTAGACGGAGAGGCGGTGAGCGGGATCACCCTACCCGATTATAGTGAGCTGACACAGAGATTGCTCGGGCTAGAGACAGTCTACGAGACGCCCAGCGAGTGTAGGACCATCTACCGTACCAACCTTACCATGGCTATGGGCTTAGGTGACTCTAGGTAGAGGTCAAGGGAGTCTCTGGAGCAGTTCTCACAGAGGCTGATAGACGGTGCTAGGGCTTCCTATTGCCAGGACCCGGCTGAGAGGGAGAGAGTAGATCGAGACTTGAGGAGATTCTTATTCCTGATGCTCGGGGGGTTGCTGCTTGGCACGAAGGGTGACATCACCAACTGCCGATTCCTAGGGATACTCGAGGACCTGGAGGGCGTCGGCAGATATGCTTGGGGAGCAACGCTACTGGCGCACTTGATGGCCGACTTGTCCACCGGGACAGGTCGAGAGACGACTGTCAGTGGCTTCTCACCTTTTCTTCAGGTATGCATCTTCATTTTCATTTTTTTTTCTTTTCTTTTTTTTTCTTAAATGTATGCGAATGCTTTATTAATGCAATGCATGGATGCAGATGTGGAGCCATTTATACATGCCGATGGGGCGTGCTGACCCATGGCTTGGAGATGAGGGATGCTTCCCTCTAGCACGTTGTTGGCTACCAGTGGTGACTGGGGTCCCACTCGCATACGAGCTGCTAGTGTTACGACGGGAGTTCCGCGACTTCCCCGCCTCACAGGTACGTATGCTTAATGTTATGCAAAGATTTTTTTTATTTTATAGAATGTGATATGATATGATGGATGATTATGAATGTAGGTGAGGTGGAGACCCTATGAGGGGATGGCCGACGAGGGCCAGCCGTGGGTCGTAGCGGGCCGACCTCGCTTCAGGCATGAGCTTTGGGTTCATTGCCTGAACGAGATTGAGCCGTTACAGCTTAGGCTGGTGATGAGGACCCTCGGCCTGCATTAGGAGTGGGTCGAGGTTGGAGAGCCGAGAGGAATAGGCAAGAAGACGCGCGATCGCATGAAGGCGATCGACTGGAGAGTCGGTTCTCAGACTAGTACGCTGATTGGTAGCGTGGCGGGACCCGAGTGCTAGGGTGCAAGGCCCAGATACAGAAGGGGGGGTGAATGTATCCCTCTTCTAAATTGCCCAAATTAAAATTTTGCTCTCTTAATATTTCGCTCACTTCACAAATTTAAGCAAACTGAGAAGCTAATCAAATCTTCTATTGAACCTGTAAGCAAGCACTTGGAGCGCGCCTATGCATTCATCTAGCGGAAGCAAAGGAAATCAATCAACCCACTGCGCAGAAGATTTTTTAGGTGGTTCGGTCCATAGACCTACGTCCACCCCTCACTCCAAACCGGAGTGAGGCTTCCACTAGCACAAGCTAGAACTGCAGACTCAGTCTGCAAATAAACGCTGCCAAACAGCTTGACCAGAGGAACACACTCCTCTCTTCCTCCACCCAGGAGGGAAAACACTAGCGACCCTAGTCACTAGCAACCAGAGACCGAAGTCTCTCTTACTCTAGACCAGAGGGAACCCACAAGTGACACCCAGCCACTTGCAACCGGAGGACCAATCCTCCCTTCCTCCAAACCGGAGGGGAACCCAGAGACCCAAGTCTCTCTTCCTCTGAAACCCAGAGGGAAACCGCTAGCGACACCAGTCACTAGCAACCGAAGACTCCAAGTCGCCCATCTTCTGAATCAACAGGAGGAACCCCGATCTCCAACCAGAGAATCGGAAGAACAAAGCCAAGGAAGTGTAAAAGAAAAATAATAAATGAAAATACAGCAATCAGAAAGTTAGAAATGAAATCACAATGTGGCTCTCGTAGGAGCTGACTGGCCTGGATTTGATCCACGGTCCAGTAGACAGATCTTCAATAAAGTCTTCTTTCTTCTTCTCCACGAACTCTCTATCTCTCTCTCTCTTCTCAGTATCAGGTCTTCTTCTTCTTCACTCTCGATCTCACTCTCAAAGGATCTCTCTCTCTTTCTTCTTCTTCTTCTCTCTTTCTCCTCTTTCTCTTCTGTTCTCTCTTTTTCTTCTTCTGCTAGCTCTTTCTGCTTCTGTCTGCTTCTTCGATCACTCTCTGCTCCTTTTATCACGATCAGTCTTCTTCTGAGGAAGAAGCTCCATATTTATAGCAGCAGCAGCTAGGGCGATGTATAGACTTGTGCCCCCTTTATCCAGAGAAACCTCGGATCACGTGTCAGGTGCCAACCTCAGATCACGTGCCCAAACATTTTTCTTCTCGAAGCATATACCTGTCAAACAGTCATAAGAGGATACATTGAGTAAGTTTATGTTTTGAATAGTGCGCGTAGTATGTATGCTAGCAGGCAATGTATAGACTTGAGATGAATGATAACGAGTGTATAGACTTCATTTGTGAGATTGAACAAATGCAGATAGGGAAGTCTACACATTGAATCATGGATGCTCGGACATGCAGTCAACCACTGTACAGACTTTAGATGCATGCATGCGACAGCAATGTACAAACTTGCTGGTTTGTAATGCAGAATGCACTTAAACAAAGTATGCACAATGAGGATGTATAGACTTTGATTTATGCATGCACAGACTTGTATGAAGAACAGGCTGTACAGACTTCAGACTCAGCTGCGAACTGAGCTAAAGAATGTATAGACTTGCTCAGCTATCAGCTAATGGATGTACTGACTTAATGAGATGTATAGATTTGTGTTCGTGCAACACACAGGCTATACATACTTGGTAGCCTGCAGCAATGTACAGACTTGACGTTTAGGTGCATGAGAAAACAATGTACAGACTTGCAGTAATGAACGATGCCCAACTGCATAGTGTATGGACTTAGAATGCATGAGACAGTAATGCATAGACTTGCACGAGCAGGGGAGAATGTATAGACTTGATGCGGCTTCAAAGCAACCATGTGCAGACTTTACCGATGTACAGACTTCACGCGATGTATAGACTTAGTGTTCTGAACGTAGGTAAAGATAAGGAATGTATAGACTTTAAGTGTGCAGGGCAGACAATGTATAGACTTTAAAAGCTTGAACATGAACAGGCTGCAATGTATAGACTTTGAGTGAGATGCTGAGTGAGACGATGGATGTACAGACTTGCTGTGTGTAATGCATACGATGTATAGACTTGATAGCATGAGACACTGAGTGAGACTGACCGATGTACAGACTTTGAAATACGATGCATGCACAAGCCAACGATGTACAGACTTTGCCAATGTATAGACTTTGAAAGACGATGCATGCACAAGCCAACGATGTACAGACTTTGCCAATGTACAGACTTTGCATGAAACAATGTATAGACTTGATAGATGATGCATGCACAAGCCACCACGATGTATAGACTTGATGAACGATACAATAAGACTATGTACAGACTTGGCCAATGTACAGACTTAGCAGTATAGCATGAGACGCTAAGTGAGACGTGAAATGCATTGGCTTTGGCTGCATAGACTTGATCAATGAATGAACGCATGGACTATGTGAGCATGCAGCAGCCAATGTATAGACTTGCGAGTGTGTGAGCATGCGATGCAATGTACAGACTTTGCCATGCCTACACCAAGACGATGTACAAACTTGCTGCTGAAGAATGTACAGACTTGTCTGACATGTGTGCAGATGACACCAATGTACAAACTTGCTAGGCTTAAGCATGGACTAAGTCTGTATAGACTTGCTAGATATGCCTACACAGACTTAACCACTCGTACCTACAGTGGAATGTATAGACTTATGTGTGCGTGCATGCAATGTATAGACTTGATATGCATGAAGCACACTATGCAGCTAGACCCTGTACAGACTTTAAGTGATACATGTAGCGATGTACAGACTTGGCCATGAGCTGAGCTCTAACGAATGTATAGACTCTACGTGCAAGCAACCTGACGATGTATAGACTCTGTTAATGCACTGATGCACAAACATATGCAATGTATAGACTTGATATTTGACAGAATGCAATACTGTATGAACTGTATGTCTGCACTAATGCAAGATAACACATTCATATGCCCAAAGCAGAACTATCATTCAGACACTGATGTTCATGATATGCAATGCTGACTCATAGTGTTTGCTATCATCAAAATCACAGGGGCACAACAATCTCCCCCTTTTTGATGATGGCAACACTATAAGTCACACTGACTCATGTCAAACTATTCTCTCCCTTTGACTTCATCAAAAAGAAAATAGTTTGAGATGAGAAATACAAACATATATTGCATGAATAAATCAAATACTCCCCCTTTGACTCAGTCATTTAGACATGAAAGACACAAAGGCAGTTAAACAATGAAGCACAAATCAAGTCTATGTTGCAGTTGTATGCTCTCCTATACCAGCCAGATAAGATCATGCACAACATGTGACCCTACTCCCCCTGAGAAATTGAGGTGAGAAGAAATAAGAATAGGGTATGGTGAAGGATAGCCAAGAAGTGACAAGCAGGTTAATCTCCCCCTTAAAGCCAGAAATGAGTTGAGGTATGTCAAGAGGTGATAAGCATCTATCAGCAAAAACACATGGGCACTCAAGGATTATCACAATCTGTAAGCACAATGAATAAATGAGGAAGCAAGATTTTTGTTAGCACACCAAATTCATAAATCTTGAAAACTGAATTTCAGACTCTTCAATTATAATAGATTATGAATTAGTTGAAACTTACTTTCATGATTTAAGAGTGATGTATTCAAAGTTTATCAAGAAAATTCAATACTCATATCTGAAACACCTTTTAATAGAAATGAACCAAAAACTCATCTGATATTCATGTTTAACCTCCTTCCATCTTACTCATTTAAATTCAGTGACTCCTATGGAAGTTACACAAGATAATATTGAGATTAAACAGAGATAAATGTGTCTGAACTTGTCTTTAGTTTTTCAGAAATTTCTATTGAGCAGCACTTATTTTTCTTGAGCAAGTTTGGTTCAGTCAACACCTTTTTACGTGGGGCACAACACGTCTTAGGTGAAGTGACCCAGTTACTCAGTGTGACAACCATATTGCCTCTCAAAGAGAACAGAGTTAACAATTTGGAGTGTCTTTTTACATGAGGAGACATCTTGATCAGAGGCCTGAATCCCCAGTTACTCAACACAACCATGCCATTGCTCTGCCAGATTTTCAATCATTTTTATAAGAGAGGTAACTATGGCACTTCATGACATGGGCTTGCTCTATTTCTTTGATAGAGAACCCAGTTTCTCTGTGACCAAAGTCATTGCTCTTGCATTCTTTTCTTTCTCATATTTTCAGATTTTTCAAACAATGCTCAGTACATTGAAATGTTTAAGAATAATACTTTCTACATGTATCTTAACCAAAGATAGCCATTGTGAGCGACGTCACGCGGTTCGGGGGAGAGCGGTGAAGAGGAAGCGGAGAGCGCGCGGGCTCCTTCTTTTTTGTTTGTTTTGTTGTTTTGCTGCAACACAGAAATGATAGAGAAGAGAGAAGGGGCCACCACGGTAGATTGCTGCGGTGGGGCGAGCGGGACAAGTATAATATAGCAAGATATGGGGTTCAAACGGCCATAGCGGGAAGTGACTCGCCGCGGCCTCGGGGGGACGGGAATGGTGCAGAAATTAAATAACAAGAATTGAAACGGCCATTGGGGAAGTGACTCGCCGCGGCCTCGAGAATATGAGCAGAATATAGCAGAATATAAAAGAGAATATAAGAACAGAGATTTAAACGGCCATTGGGGAAGTGACTCGCCGCGGCCTCGAGAATATGAGCAGAATATAACAGAATATAGAGAGAGTATAAGAACGGAAATTTAAACGGCCATTGGGGAAGTGACTCGCCGCGGTCTCGATGATATGAGCAGAATATAACAGAATATAGAGAGAGTATAAGAACAGAAATTTAAACGGCCATTGGGGAAGTGACTCGCCGCGGCCTCGATGATATGAGTAAAATATAACAAGATATAAAGAGAATATGAGAACAGAAATTTAAACGGCCATTGGGGAAGTGACTCACCGCGGCCTCGATGATATGAGCAAAATATAACATGATATAAAGAGAATATGAGAACAGAAATTTAAACGGCCATTGGGGAAGTGACTCGCCGCGGCCTCGATGAAAAGATGTGATCGCCAGGGGCTGAAAGACCCCAAAATAAGAAAGTGATCGCGCCTACCTCAAGAGCGGGAGATGGCGGGTTGCTTCTTCCTCTCCTTCCGGCCGGCCGACGGAGAGGGCTTTCCTCGGTTACCCTTGCAAAACAACGACAAACAAATAACAAGTGGATTAGAAAGATGAATGTGTAGTATTCATATCCTTGCAATAAAAATGACGAAATAACGGGAAGACACACACCTGGTTGGTGTTATCTTTTAAACCCCTCTCGGACTCGAGTAGGAGGAAAATAAGATGATGGATGCGAGATGATGAATGCAAAAGAACTACGAAGAAAAGGAAAGAGTTGGCTTATTGGATGTGCCGGTGGTGAAATTCGGCGGAGCTCCGGCAGCGTGGGGACGACGTAGAAGCGCGGTGGATGAGGACGACCTTCCTCTCGCGAGCGTGGGCACCCGAGAAGCCGGCAGAACCTCCACCTACAAAAGACCCCACGGGTTAGAAAAATGACTCTGTAGCCTCTGGGCTCCGGCAGCCTATCGGATCACTGCTTAGCTCCCCTAGAACTGAGGGGGTGGGCCTCTATTTATAGAGCTCCGGAAGGTGGAGGCGTCCAGGACCCTGGACACCTCCATCAGGGCCGAATTAATATTTTATTCTATTTTTATATATTTTTTTGGAATACTTTTGTGGAGGCGTCCAGGGCCCCGGACGCTTCAAACAGGTCCACCGAAAACCGACGACGGTCGCACGCGGTTTGGCACAACGCGTGGTTTTGTGAGCGGCGCCTCGTGATTCAGAAATGGGCGCGTCCAGCTGACCGGACGTCTCTATATTTTGGATTTTTTCATACACGACAAACCGTCGTTCGGTGGCCGGCGCCCGTGACGGAGTTAATGGAGGCGTCCACGGGCCTGGACGCCTCCAAAAATATATTATTTTATTATTTCTTTGTCTTTTTATGATAGGGCTGGCATTTTTGATTTTTTTATTTGTTTTTATGGAGGCGTCCAGGGACCTGGACGCCTCCATCAAAATATATTATTATTATTTTTTTTTTTATGACAACTGGCATTTTACAAACATATATATATATATTTTTGTTTTTTATGGAGGCGTCCAGGGTCTTGGACGCCTCCATTAAAATATATATATTTTATATTTTTATTTGGTTTTGGGCCCTGAGAAAAATAATAAAAAGATTAAAAAGATGGGGGCGTCCAGGGACCTGGACGCCCCCATTAAGACCCAACCGGGTCCTCGGATCAGGCGTCGGCGGCCGCCCGGTAGACCCCCTTCTTGATTCCGGAACCTCCTGATGCGTCCGACTGGTGTTGATGCCGTCCGAATGCCGTGACGAGACGATTCCGGATGCCGAAAAGGGCGGAAGAAGACTCAAGAAAAGGAAGCACTCAAGTGATTCAAAACGCGTAAGCCGTCACGGGGCGTTGTATAGTAATATGAGACTTTCTCAGGAGACGTCAGGAATGTCGTGTCTACAGCTGCCCCGCCTTGGCGTCTGCTTTGCAAGGGAGCGATACGTAGTGGAATGGTATCGAAGTGGAGTGAAATGGAGTGGGAGCGGACTGATAAGTCGATGCCAAGGTGTGATGAGACACGCTTTTGACGTTACTGTTTGGAATCTTTCCTGGAGTTTCAATGAGGCGACCTTGAAGAAGGTCTTTCAAATATTGACGATTGCTTGGACGGAGATCAAATAAGGGAGGGTGAGATGTGCGCTCAGGCACGAAATAAAAAGGGACCAACTTCTCGGTGTGGAAGTACCTGGGTCATAAACCGGAGGTTTCACCTTTGGGGAGCGGTTACCAGCCAATGTGGAAGTGCTGCGGCCAAGGTGGGTCAAAAAAAAAAAGTAAAGGAATATCTGAGGGTCTGTCCAAACAAGGGTCTCCTTTGGAAGAGCAGCGTCGGGGCCGTCTCTATGAAACTCGGTATTTCATTCGGAGTGGAATATCTCATATTTGTGGGAATTGAAACACAATGGCTTTCACAATCGAATCACTTGAATGATCTTCCGCAATAAATCAAAGTCCTATATGAATGCATGCTGGGTTTAAAGAAAAATTCAAAACAAACTAAAATAGAAAATAGCCAAGGATAATATTTTTAACTTGTGAAGAACGGGTCGGGATACCGATCCGGTGAGCTGATACTGGGCTGGGGCCCGTTTATCCGCGCACCAACTCACTGAATGGAACCGTCGTCCCCATGCTACCACAAATTAACGGCCTATCCGTACAACCCAAACTCTTCCGGGATCATCACCGTTTTTGTTGAAGGGGAACTCAAATCCCAGATTCGTTCGGGCCGCAAGGTCCTTGACATGTTCTAGTAGCGTAAGTATCATATACTACGATGCATGACAAGGTGGGACCAACCAATGAAAGGTGGGACAGGAGATAGGACAAAGACGTCCGTTAGTAAAACCTGCACAGATTAGCAAAGGTTAACAATATCAGAAAGTAGCAGAATCACAGCAGAATCGCACCACAATGGAAAGAAGATCTAGCCAAAATCCTGACGTTGACAATTGATGTGACATGTTTCGTCCTGTAGCACCCTACCCTTCCTATAAGAACTCCCCTTAGGCTAGTTCATTCAAATGCACCAAGGTGGGTTTTGGAAGCTCAGGAGAGGAAGGAGAGGAGAATTTGGAGCTCAGGATGGAAGGAGAGTCTTCCCGCGTTATGAAGAGGAGCAGGCCTAGCAGCGAGATTAGGCGACTTTCCGACCTCGAGGGTCATCTGAGTGGGACGATCATGTCGCATATGGTAAGCTGACTCTTTTCAAATTTCTGCACGTGAACCTTCTTCTTACTTCCTTCATTTCTTCTTCTTTCCTCTCCTAGCCATATCCACTCTTCCCAGGCCCGAGGAAGTTTTCCAAGCTGCCATGGCTTTCAAGGCTGACTTCCAATATATCCATTGGCATGAGGGCCATACTCTCGAAGTGGCATCTGCAGGGGCTCCTTATTCACGCCAAGCATTATGAGAAGATTCATATGGACTGGGCGGCTATGGGCGCACTAGTGGAGATCTGGCATCCCCAGACCCACACTTTTATCTTCCCGACCTTCGAGGTTACCATCCTCCTCGAGGAGGTGGAACTTCTGCTCGGATTGAAGAAATTCAAGAGTGACGGGATGGTGAAGGCTATGCGGATGCTAACACGGGGGACTTCTGAAAGCGTTCTTGGAAGCTTCATGCCGCCCGACGCAGCCAGAAAGGTCCGTACTCAAAAGGGGATCGATCTTCAAAAGCTCGCGGAGTGGGTCATGGACGCCCTAGAGGGTTACCAGACGATGACTATTTGGAGGGAATCATGAAGGGGTTCACTATCTGTCTGGCGGGTGCTCTCTTGTTCCCTTATACCGACAACATAGTGGAGGAAGACCAGCTGAGTGCTATCTGCGGGATCTGGCGTGGAAAGAGGGTGGGACCCGCCGTCCTTGCCTATCTTTACAGCGGCCTTACCGCCTCGAGTATGGGTAAGCCTCCTTTTGGTTGCGCACTTGTCTTGAATTGCTGGCTTGATTTGCACTTCAAATTCGACCACCGCGAGGGGATGCCAACTGCTTCGAAGCTCTTCCAACAAAGCCCGCTTCACCACATAGCCGACGTGTTAGGCTTTGGTGGTACTGTAGTGAATCGCGTTCCGTGGCTGAAGAAACGTGAAGACTGGCGGTCTCACTTCCGCACCGTGACACAAGGCTTCTTTACTTGCGCACCGGCATGTTTGCTTTCGCTAGATCTCCTCATGAGGTCTTCCCCCGAAGTTGATCTTCAACTGATCGGCGCGACCGAGTTCGTCCTTTATAGTGCGCATCGGTGCTGCCTCCAGATTGGCATCCCACGCCATTCGTTCCCGCCACCGACTGACATTGTTCCTTTGAAGAAAAGGGAGTTGGGCACTGAAGCGGACGCGAAGGAAGCGAAGGCCATTAAAGCTCCCTGGAAGAGAAGTGTTGCGGGAAAGGCCTTAGCGCACGTGGTGGAGGAATGCGAGCCGTGGAGGGCTTATGTAACCGAACTGGGGAAGTTAAGGCCAAAAGCGCCTAAGCCCCTGATGTAGTTCACTCTGCTTTTCTGATGGAATAAAATTTGGCATTTGGATGTTTCGGACCCCCGTCCCCTTAATTATTATCTTTTTATATGGTTTTTCTTTTTCTTTGTGTTTTTTTTATTTTGTTTGGATTATATACATATTCTTATATAAATATATTTTTTGAAAATTTTTTATTATGGGGGGCGTCCAGGGGCCTGGACGCCCCTAATTTTTATTTTATTTTTATTTGATTTTTTGTTTTGGGGGCGTCCAGGGTCCTGGACGCCCCAACTTTTATTTTTTTTTGTTTTGTTTGATTTTTTGTTTTGGGGGCGTCCAGGGGCCTGGACGCCCCTAATTTTTATTTTATTTTTATTTAATTTTTTTTGTTTTGGGGGCGTCCAGGGTCCTGGACGCCCCAACTTTTATTTTTTTTTATTTTGTTTGATTTTTTGTTTTGGGGGCGTCTGGACGCCCCAAAATTTTTTGAATTTTGAAATAAATAAAAATTATGGGGGCGTCCAGGCGCCTGGACGCCCCAAAGAAGCTAATTCCTATTTATAAGGGCTGCCCCCCCCCCTTTTGCTCATTTACTATTCAATCTGACGACCCAGTCACCCTAGATGACATATTCTTAGTCCCCATGGAGCGAGGAGGATCGAGCCAGGGTCCAGGGAAGCGAAAACGACTGGCTCGTCGTGCGAGGAGGTTGAGGGATGATGCCGAGGAGGCTGCAGCAGAGGAGATTGCTGCGGAGGAGGGGATGGAGGTGCCTCTCCTGGCCGCGGAGGCTGCTGCGGATGCTGGTGACGCGGGAGAGGACGATCACGACCCGGTAAGTACCTCGGAATCCTCACTCTGTGGTTCAATAGGCTAAAACGGGTGTGCGAGAGGCTGTGAGAGAAAGGCGGGTAGTGAGAGAAGGAGGCGTCCAGGGGCCTGGACGCCTCCACGTTTTCTTTTTATTTTTGGTTATATATTTATTTACAAAAAGTAATAGAAATATAATAAAAATAAGGAGGCGTCCTGGCTCTAGGACGCCTCCATTATAATTAATATATTTTTTTTGGTTTGACTTTGTTTTTTCTTTTTTCTAAAAAAAACCAAAATAAAGGAAAAGAAGAGGAGGCGTCAAGGGGCCTGGACGCCTCCACAAGAAAATATAAATATTTTTTTAAAAAAAGTAAAAATAAAAGAATAAGTAGTATATATACAGTGTTATTGTTTATGACTGTTCATGATGCTGATGTGTTCTTTGTTGGTTTTGTGGTTTGCAGGGCGTGATGAAGGGCCGGATCAGCTGGTCCTTGGTGGTGGCAGCATACCGTGGGCTGCCGGATTTCCAGAGGGCGCGTGTGGATGCCATGGGCTTTGGAGCTTTCCTTAGGATCGAGCCCTTCCGACTCGACCTTCCTCTTATCCAGGCACTGAGGGAGCGGTGGCACGCACCGAGCCGGGCGTTTCTGATGCCCTGGGGGCACATGGTGCCGACGCTGGAGGAAGTGGCTCGGATCACCGGGCTACGAGTTGACGGAGAGGCAGTCAGCGGGGTCACCTACCCCGACTACCGAGAGAGTGCCCTGGACCTGCTGTGGTTAGAGACGAGCGTGACTGATAGAGACAGCAGGGTAGTCGGCCGAGTGGAGATCATGGAGGCGCTCGGATTCGTCGACCCGCGTCAGCGGGTTAGCGAGACTGGAGCGGAGTTCTTGGCTCGACTGGAGGGGGATGCTCATGCAGCTTTCACCCAGGATCCGATCGAGAGGGAGCTGGTGGATCTAGACCTTCGGAGGTTTCTTTTCTTCTTCCTGGGCCGCCTTCTGCTGGGGACGAAGGGGGATGGCATCCACCGCCGTTTCCTCTGGATCTTGGCGGATCTGGACAGAGTGGGACACTATGCGTGGGGGGCGGCTCTGCTTGCCCATTTGATTGCTGATCTCTCCCAGACTTCGGAGAAGGAGACGACAGTCAGCGGCTTCGCACCTTTCCTCCAGGTAAACATTTTATTTATGCATTCCCACAGTTAAATATGCAATTATTGTACTAATGATGTATGATGGATGCAGGTGTGGAGCTATTACTATTTCCCGATGGGGAGGGCTAGGCATGGGAACAGGAGGGCCGTGCCTCTGGCGCGGTGGTGGAGGCCGGTCGTGGTTGCAGCACCCCACGGCTATCAACTGGCGTCGCTTCGTCGGGAGCTGAGCGAGTATCCCGAGGCCATGGTAAGATGCGTATGATTTTTTTATGTTTATGCATGAGACTGAATGGTAACTAGCATAATGTATGTATGGTGATGCAGGTGGTGTGGAGGCCCTACCTGGGCATGGGCGATGCTGGCCAGCCCTGGGTTGTAGCGGGTCTTCCTCGCTTCAGGCGGGACGTGTGGGTCCATTGCCTGAACGAGATTGAGCCGCTGCGGCTTAGACTGGTCATGAGGACGTTGGGGCTGGCCTAGGAGTGGGTTGACGTAGATGCGCCGGCCCGCATTGGGCGGAAGACCAAGGGGAAGGCGAAGATTGTGGACTGGCGTACGCGCTTCCCAGCACAGTACCAGGACTGGCAGCAGGGCGGGGTCCCAGTGGTGTCCCACGTACAGGACAGCACAGACTACATGAGACGGTACCGAGCTACGTACGGGGACCGCCTCTCCTTGGGTGGTATGGCAGGGGTAAGTGAAATGAAACTGCTCCACCTTTCTATATGTATATGCATGGGATACTAACTTATGTGTAATGCAGGATGCTCGTGATACCATGATCGCTGACCTGCGGGCCCAGTTGGCGGACGCCAGGCGACAGTTGGTGGCCATCTGACAGGAGTTGGAGATCCTGGTGAGTCTATGCAATGCATTTTTTTTTTTTTTGTGACCTGGATTTTTGATGCTTAGCCTTTGACTGACGTTTGCCCCGTGTTTCAGCGGGCCCACCAGACAGCGGCAGCCGGGATGGCTGGTGGAGCGGGTTCCAGTTCGCGGGGCCCTCCTCCGGAGGTTTCTGCCCTCCAGGAGCAGCTGGCGTATGCGGTGGCTCGGGCTGAGGAGGCCGAGCGTGACCGCGAGGCTCGAGTGAGTGCTTGCTTGGCCCTGACCCTCTTCTAGCTACTTTCCTTCTATCACTGTTCTCTTACGGTGCATGCGTGCTTTGACAGGTGGCCGAGATCCGAGAGGCCTTGGCGCGTGCTGTTCGTGCCGAGCAGGAGCGCGACGCTCAGGTGGCGGAGCGTGACGCCCGGATTGCGGAGCGTGACGCCCGGATTGTGGAGCTGGAGGAGGAGCATCGACGAGAGGCTGAGGAGCTCCCTCGTGACGTGCTGGATCTACGGAACGCCCTTGAGTTGTTGAGGAGGGAGGCAGTGAGAGAGAGAGAGGAGAGGGAGAGAGAGAGGGAGGAGCGACAGCGGGATCAGACCGAGAGGAGGGCTCTGGAGGCCCAGCTGCTGGAGCTCCGATTGAGTCTTGGCACGGCGGAGGGGAGGCTTCGGGAGAGCGAGGAGCGGTACTAGAGGGCGAAGGAACGCGGGGCGCGACTTCGTCAGTCTGGTTCTTTTTCCATGGGCAGCTATCTGGTTTCTTCGGCCGAGGAGCGTCGTCGCGCCTTCGAGGCTGGAGTGCCACCGCAGGGCGAGGCGAGCACGGCTTCTCAGGGTTCGCAGAGGCCCCCTAGGGATCCCCGGCGGAGGAGGGAGGAGAGAGATGACCAGGAGGGTGATGGTGAGAGTTAGAGAGTTGTTTGTACACATCACCTTTCTCGCTGTATGATGTACTTTCGGCTATTATATGAAATGAAAATGGCTTTCTTGTGTTGTGTGTACTTTTCTCTCTCTCTTATACTTTCTTCTTTGCACTGAGTTATCCTTTGAGGCATGCTTCGCGAGACCTTGCCCTGAACAGCGGGGAACTACGCTTTGCACGGGGAGATTTTGTTCCCTTTTCTCCCTTTTGGGCGCGTCCAGGCGCGAGGACGCGTCTTAATCCTTGATTTCAAATTTAAAGCGACGGGTGGTCCTTCTTCTCCCGTGCCTTACCCGCAAACGAGCCCGCCTTCTGCCGAAACTCGCTTGCCCCCCTTTCCGTCTTCCTCTTCTTTTGATCGATGGAGTTCGGTGGGCCCGACCATGGTGAAGGTGGAGAGGGACGAGGAACTCCTCGCCCAAGGAGGGACGCGCCCGAGCACGGAACGGCGTCCATGGAGGAGGAAGGGCCGCTCCGGGCCCCCGAGGGACCCGAGGGGCCCGATGGCGTGGGAGGAGGTGAACACGGTCCGGTAGGTCCTCCGATCTCTTCCTCTTTTAAGTCATTTTGGGTTTTGAAGCGAGCCGGGCGAGGAGGAAAGGGTTCGGCGAGTGTTGCACTCAAATGATGGACGCGTCCTAGACAGGGGACGCGTTCCTTTTGACTGATATGGGACCCCTTTCTTGGTGCAGGACATGGCAAGGACCCTGGGCCTGGCCGATGAGTGGGCGAGTGCGGACGAGCCGAGCCACGTCAGGAGGGAGAGTCGCGACAAGGCGAGGCTCGAGGACTGGCCCGTACGTCTCCCTGGACAGCAAGGGGGTGTACTGGTGCAGGACAGTGCCGACTTCCTGCGGCGGCAGAGAGAGAGTTACGCGGGGCTTCCCCAAGCTGGGGACACACGTGGCATCGGCGGCTCGTGCGCCCAGCTGTCAGAGACTAGGCGGCAACTGGCCGTCGCTCAACATGAGCTGTCGCTCCTGGTAAGTTACGTGTCGCACTTTTAACTTCAGATCTTGGAGTTTCACTGACGGCCGTTGTTTATTTTGTTCCAGCGTGCCCAGCAGACAGCGACGGTGGGAGTGGCTGGCGGATCTTCCAGTTCCTCGGCCCCTTTTCTCGAGATTGCTTCCCTCCGGGAGCAACTTGCCGGTGCGGTGGCCCGTGCGACCCGGGCGGAAGAGGAGCGTGACGCCTGGGTGGCGACTGTAGCGGGGCTGCGGCATCGTGGTGAGGAGAGACCTTCTCCAGACATCCTGGAGTTAAGGGTTCTTCTGCAGATGATGAGGAGAGAGGTAGAGAGAGAGAAAGCCGAGAGAAGGTCCGAGCGACAGCGGGATCTGACCGAGAGGAGGGCCTTGGAGGCCCAAGTGAGGGAGCTCCAGCTGGGCCTTCAGGCCATCGTGCAGAGGCTAGGAGGGATGGAGACGCGCTACGAGAGAGCGCGAGAGTTCGGGGAGCGACTCCGACAGTCTGGTCGCTTTGCCGCCAGTGGCTTCCTTGCCACGCCAGGGGAGGAGCAGCGAGTCACTGCTGCGGAGCAGGCGCCAAGAGGCGAGGCAGGTGCTACTGCACGGGGATCCCGGAGGCTTCTGAGGGACCCTCACCTCGGGGGAGAGGAAGAGAGTGCCCAGAGAGACGAGTGATGGTGAGGATTGGCGGGCTAGTGGACCCGCCACCTCTTTATGCTTATGATGTTTTTGACAGCTTATGTAGAATTATGAATGGAGTGATTTGATTTTCTGATGCTTGTTCGTCCTCTTGTGCGTTCCTTCTTCCCTACACCTCTTCTCCTTTGCACTGTTCCCATGTGACGGATCTGTCGAGACTCCGCCTCGAGCGGAGAATCACGTCTTGTTGTGACCATTTTCCACGGGAATCTGCCGTCGAAGTCAATACTGACGGCCCTAGTTCCTTTTCCCGGATGTTGTGCCAAATTTTGCGGGCGTCCTCCAAAACATGATAGGGTATCCCTAGACAACATAGGGGCTATTCGTCCTATTCTTCGTCCAGTCAATCACCCTGTGCGAGCGGTGAAGTGACACATGGGGCCGCTTGGCCGGTGTCTTATTGCGAGGGCTATCATCGACAGGTGATGGAGGCAATCTTGGCCCGCACTCCTTCCATCTCTATAAATTCTCATCCCTTTTATCTTCCCAGGTATATCGAGAGCTAACTCGAGGAGCACAAGTTCTTGCGGGAGAGGAGGAGTTCAAAATTCTGAGAGTTGGATGGAGGGCGAATCTTCCCATTCCTCGAAGAGAAGCAGGTCCAGTGGTAGTAGTTCCAGAAGGCTTTCAGACCTTGAAGGGCACTTCAGCGAAAGGGCCCAATCATAACTCGTAAGCCAAGTTTTCTTGCCCTTTTCTCATTTTTTCTTCCTTTCTTCTGACCAAACCTCACCCCCATTCCTTTGTATGTGTAGGTTGTGATGAAATCACAAGTCTTATGGGAGTTGGTAGTAGCAGCGTACAGGGGCCTCCCAGATTTTCAGAAGGCGAGGCTAGACGTGATGGGATTTGGTACCTTCTTTCGGATTGAGCCGATCCAACTTGACCTAGTCCTGATCCAAGCCTTGTGTGAGAGATGGGACCCAGTGAGCCGGGCATTCCTGATGCCCTGGGGGCACATGGTGCCCAGCTTGGAGGATGTGGTCCGGATCACAAGCCTGAAGGTAGAAGGCGAGGCAGTGACCGGAGTCACTTACGCGGACTACAGAGAAGGTGCCCAGAAGTTACTTGGTTTGGACCTAGATGGTCGGAAGAACAGGTCGATAGCTAGGGCATCCCTCATGGATGTATTAGGGCTCACCGACACTCGTCGGCGGGACGACGAATCCTCAGAAGAGTTCATGGAAAGGATGGAAATAGGATGCCGTGCCGTGTACTGCACAGATTTCGGCAACTGGGAAAGATGTAACATAGATTTGAGGAGATTTCTCCTCTTCCTTTTGAGGAGATTGGTACTGAGCTCGAAAGGGGATGGTATCCAATGTTGCTTCCTGGAGCTGCTGTCAGACCTTGAAAGAGTAGGGTATTATGCCTGGGGAGCCGCCATGCTGGCACACTTGTTTGCAGGCCTATTCCAAGAAACGGATCGTGAGATGACTGTGAGTGGTTTCACACCGTTCATCCCGGTATTTTTTTGGTTTTGCTTGTTTTGTATTTTTTTGTGTTTTTGCAAAGTACTGATGACCTGCGCCGAGCAGCTGTGGAGTTATTATTACCTCCCCATGGGGAGAGCTCGGCATTGGCGACCCGCAATGGTGCCGCTAGCCAGGCGGTGGGAACCCATCATGAGTGCGGCACCCCTAACCTACCAACTGCTGGTGCTAAGGCGGGAGCTACAGGAGTTCCCTGCAGCGATGGTAAACTGGAGACCCTACTCAGACATGGTCGATGCCAACCAGCTGTGGGTTCTAGCAAGTCGTGCCCGGTTTGGACGGGAACTATGGATGCACTGCCTGAATGAAATCGAGCCGCTTCGGCTACGATTAGTTATGAGGACTTTAGGACTGGCTCAAGAATGGGTGGATTCAGCTGCGCCACCTCGTGTCGGGAGAAAGACGCGAGGACCGGCGACCTGCATTGACTGGCGCGTGCGGTTCCCTGAACAGTACGAAGACTGGCAACGGGGTGGCACGATTGTAGAATCGCAGGTGCGGGACAGCGAGGACTACTTGCGTCTATATAGGACAAAGTACGCAGAACGGTTCCAACCCCGGGGACTTGTGGAGGTAGGTTTCCCCTTTTTCTCTTCTCTTCTTTCTCCTTTTCTTGGTTTTTCTGGTGAAAATGCTGACTTGTAAGGCTGCAGGATGTCCGGGATGCCATGATAGCGAATTTACGAACTCGTTTGGCAGAGATGGAACAACAGTTGGGTGATGCCCGCGGAGCTACGAGCGCCTTGGTAGGTGTATAGTACATTCCTAATTAAATCCCCAGATTCCAGATGTTGGCTGCTAATTCACATGGTCGTAGCATGCCCAGATTGGCGCGGCCTCCCCAGCGATGGGAGTAGGTGGTGCCTCTTCCAGCTTGTGGATTCCCACCTCAGAACTTGACTCGCTTCATGAGCAACTTACTCACGCCACGCAGCGTGCTGCGGAGGCAGAAGGGATGCTCCGTATACAGGTAAAAGTTTCAGCGTTGAATTCTCTTTGTTTACGCCTTATCGCGTATCTGAGATGGTACACTCGGCAGGAAAAGGAGACGGAAGAAGCGCTTGCCCAAGCTGCGCAGAAGGAGGCTAGGATAGCAGAACTGGAGAGGGAACTGAGGCGTCATCCTGATGACGACTCATCCAGGGATGCTATGGAACTAAGGATCACTCTCCAGTTGGAGAGGGAAGACCGTGAGAGAGAACGGGCAGAGAGGGAAAGAGACGTAGAGAGAGAAAGAGCCAACAGTTTGGCTGAAAGGGAGGAGCGAAGGGCCATGGAGGCCTAACTATTCGAACTCCGAATCGGCCTTGGTCTTGCTGAACAGTGGCTGAGAGATGGTGAGGAGCGCTACCGAAAAGCACGAGAGCGTGGCTTTCATGTTGGTAGCTTCTCTGCTGCTTCCGTGGATCAACACCGGGATGTGGGAATAGGAAGAGGAGTACAGAGCGGCAGGAGTACCGCTTTTCGTAGTTGGGTAGCACCTTTGAGAGTGTTTTGCCCGGAGAGTAGTGGGACGAGTAATGCAGAGAGAGAAGGCGGAACTTGATGTAAATTTTTTGGTTTTTTGGAATAAAACACAAGGTTTGGTTTGTTTGTTTTTCACCTTTGCTTCAGTTACCTGAATCCCTGCACATATCACTGAAACAAACAAATCAGAATTTCTGTTCTGACTTGGCCCCTTGCTCAATAAGCAAATGGTCACTGTGACTGTCCTTGATAACTGGTCAAGGGGCCAAGCCTTTATTTAACGAAGGTAAGGGAAAGATGCGGTGATGATAAATGCGATAGGCAAGCACACGAATGCAAGCGGTATTTAAAAGTGAGATGCTGCACACAAATGTAATCATGCAAAATTGATTTGTTTTCTTTTTTTATATTTGATATTTTTTATTTTTTTTGTTTCATCATAAAAAGATTTTTTTTGTTTGCAAATATGTACATTTCTCTTTTCCATTTTTTTGTGCTTTTATCATTTCAATTTTTTTTATTGCTAACGCCCGGCAAGCACCCAAATGGCACCTAACCTACGTGAGACAGGGGTTTCTTACTAACCTCCCAGGTATCTTAAGTGCACATCTAGGTTGATTTGGGCCTCTAGACCCCTCGAATGACGATCCCGCCGGCTAAGACTTACCCTGATGACAATACCGTCATGCCATACTTAGGCTCCCAGTTGCTTCCGACCACAGGGATTCACCCAAAAGGTGTTTGAGGTAAATGATTTGCCCGGCCCGGGTATGTTTCCTCACAACTCTAGATGGTATAAGATGGAACACCCTGGAACCCTAACGACCAACCGCGCGACGCTGACCCGGAATCAGACGCCGTCGCACCCATAGGTGACGCGCTTGCATTGGCCTGAGCCCGAGGTTAAACAAGAAGACATCAAGGTGGTAAACAGGGGTCTTGACCAGCCAGAAACACGGAGACTCCTTCGCAGCGATAGCTTTTGATTTTTCAAAGTAGGCAACCAAATGTGTATATTAAAATAAGGTCGCAGACCCTAGGCAGTTTTCACCCTTCAGAAACTCCATCGAACCTTCATCTTTAGAGGGAGAAGGAAGAGTGTAGGGGATAAACCTCCTGAGAGGACCGGCAAAGCCGTTAACCCGGCGAGCGAATAAGGGCCCATTAACTCTTTCCTTTCGGACAACTTCGGACCAAATCTCGAGCATTTACATTCCACGGCCCCCCTTTGTGGATTCAGATTTTTACTTTGAGGGGTTCCGTTTATCGCACCAGGCACGGTCACGACCAGGCTTTTCTCTTGATTTTGACTTTGTATATTTTTTTGTGAGGGAGATATAGTCGTTTGACGTTTGTGGGCTCCCTTTTCGTATGCCTGCGGGGACACTGCCCTCTTCTCGTGCTCTGATCGATGCTCGAGGAAATGGATCCTACTCTTGTCCTTGGGGTTTGAGTTTCGGTTTCTCATGCTCAGCGTTTTAAGGGCGCCAACTGTCTCATTTGGTCGAAGAGAAAAGAATAAAGATTACAGCTTCCGGAGATCTTCTAGGTGTGGCCCTACCATAGGTGATGCTACCAACTTTTTTTGAATAAAATACATAAGTGAACACATGTTAGCTTCCTTCGAGCGAGCATAGGCCGACGTGGCCGGACAGGGGTCTCCACGGTTCTGGCAAACCAAGACCCGATGCCTACCAAGCCTTAATGGGCCCTATCCTAACATGAAGGTTAGATGCAGGGACTTAACTACATGGTGCCTGCCAGGCATCGGCATTTTGAATTTTCCATATTTTTAGTGGTTTTCAATATTTCTTTGTTTTTGATGTTTTTTATCTTTTCATCATTTTTTTTGTTTTGTGCTAAGGGTAGTATTTCTTAAGATAAAGCCCATTCCAAGGGTGGGATAACTCGGTCCCTTCGGCGTTGACTAGCTTGTAGGCGTTGCCAGGGTGCACGGCTTGAATTACAAATGGTCCTTCCCAATTGGGTTGGAGCTTAGAACGCGGCCCTCCAGGTTTGACAAAAATTCTTTTTACGACCATCTCACCGACTTTGAATTTTCTCTCAACGACTTTCTTTTGGTAAAAGCGAGCGAGTCTATTTTGATACACACGCGCGTGTTCAGCGGCGGCCAGCCGCTTCTCATCCAAGAGTTCCAACTGGGCGAGGAGTGAATTACGACGATCGTCGAGGGGAAATTCCTCATCCAATTGTACCCTGAGAGAAGGGATCAGAGTCTCGTACGGGACTACCGCTTCCATACCATAAGTGAGGGCAAATGGAGTCTGCCCGGTGGGGGTACGGATTGAAGTGCGATAGGCCCATAGGGCTTCGATAAGCTTTTCTGGCCAGTCTGAAAACTTACTAGACTCGCAGGTTTTTTTGATGATTTTGAGCAATGTTTTATTGGTGGCCTCCGCTTGGCCGTTACCTTGTGGGTAATAAGGCGATGAATGATGCAATGCAATTGCGTACCTTTTGCAGAGGTCCTGTAGGTCCTGAGAAATGAATTGTGGCCCATTGTCGGTGACGATCGTGCTTGGGACGCCGAATCTGGCGAGGATGTTCTTCATGATGAACTTGCAGACTGTTGATGCATTGATTTCCGCGTAAGCTTCGGCTTCGGCCCATTTGGTGAAGTATTCCGTTGCAGTAAGGATGAAGGATTTCTGCTTGGTGAGGGAATTGGGATCACCTAGGGGACCAATGATGTCGAATGCCCACATGGAGAAAGGCCATGGGGAGGATATTGGATGAAGTGAGGAAGATGGTGAATGGATTTTATCGGCGTGAAGTTGACACTTGACACACCTACGGACGTAGACAGCACAATCTTCTTCCATGGTGGGCCAATAAAAGCCTTGACGAATGATCTTCTTGGCGAGCATCTGACTATTCACGTGGCCACCGCACACACCCGAGTGCGTCTCTTCTACACATTTCCAAACCTCATCGTCATCAAGACATCTTAACAGAATACCACTAAGGCTCCTTCTATAGAGTAGACCTCCAACCAATGTATATTTCTGAGCCACCCTTCTTATGGCTTTCTTGTCCTCTGTGGTGGCCCCTTCAGGATAAGACTGATTTTGGCAATATTTGACAATTTCATAGAACCATGGTTTCTCTTCATCAGCCAGTTCTTCTTCGGCCTCTGCCAACATGATCTCCCTCTTTTCAAGGATATCTTCCTGCAGGATCTTCCTTGCTATCCTGTCTTTGATGTTTACGTAGGAAGCATCATCGATTGCAGGAGCATGAAGTTTGTAAATGGAAATGGACTTAAACCATCTTCCTAGAGGGAACCTTATGGATGATGCCAATGAGGCGAGGGCATCGGCGAGAATGTTCTGATGACGAGGGACATGAACGAAGATCAGTTTGGCGAACAGTTTGGCAAAGGCAGTAGTGAGTTCTTGGTATGGCTTGAGTTTGGGATCGCGAGTGTGATACTTAGTGAGCACCTGGCGAAGGATGAGTTGACTATCACCTACGACTCGCAACTCAGTGATACGAAAAGAATGAGCGAGTTCTAGGCCAGCTAGAAGAGCTTCATATTCAGCTATATTGTTGGTGACTGAAAATTTGAGCTGATATGCCAACGGGAATGTGAGACCTTCAGGCGATAGGAGGGCGACGCCTTTTTCCTCTCCCTTGAGAATTCAGAGCTCCATCAAAATATAGTGTCCACATTGGCTCATCTGATTGGTTGATGGACATTAGTTCCTCATCTGGAAACTCTGATTGGACGGGATCGAACTTGGGAAGAGGATGGTGAGCGAGGTGCTCGGCTATGGCATAGCCTTTAATCGCCTTTTGCTGGATGTAGGTGATGTCGAACTGAGAGAGAAAACTTTGCCAGCGTGCTAGCCTATCCGTAAGGACGGATTTCTCCAGAAGGAATTTGATAGGATTCATCCGAGCAATCAAGTGGACCTCGTGAGCCAAGAAGTAGTGCTTCAATTTCTGCACTACCCAAACGAGGGCAGCACAGGTTTTCTCCATGCCGGTGTACTTCTGCTCACAGGGATTGAGAAGTTTAGACAAGTAATAGGTTGCCCGTTCTTTGCCTTCTTCATCAGCTTGTGCGAGGACGGCTCCCACGGAGTCATCCAAGACTGAGACGTAAAGGATCAGAGGTTTTTCTGGTTTGGGTGGAATGAGAACAAGTGGACTAACCAGATATTCCTTCAACCCTTCAAAAGCTTTCTGACATTTAGAATTCCAGTGGAATTCTACTCCTGGCTTGGTCAACTCGTAGAGAGGTCTACACCTTTGTGAATGTTGAGACACAAACCGACGAATAAACTGCAACCTCCCGATTAAACCTCGGACTTCCCTCAAATTCTTGGGAGGCGGCATATCCCTGATGGCCTTAGCTTTGTCGGGATCAATCTCGATCCCTCTTTTACTCACAATGAACCCCAGCAATTTACCCGACGACACACCAAACACACACTTTTTCGGGTTCATTTTCAATTAGAACTCTCTTGACCTTTGCAAGACCTTAGCCAAAACTTCTGGATGTTCCATCCTGGTCCTTGATTTCACCAATAAGTCATCCACATACACTTCCAGATATATGTGCATCATGTCATGAAATATGGCCATCATCGCTCTTTGCTAAGTAGCTCCAGCATTCTTTAATCCGAATGGCATGACCACGTAACAATATGTTCCCCAAGGGGTAGTGAATGACGTCTTTTCCTGATCCTCTTCTGCCAAACGAATTTGATTGTATCCTGAAAATCCATCCATGAAAGAGAGGGTTTCGTAGCCTGCCGTGTTATCAATCAACACATCAATGTGAGGCAAGGGAAAATCATCCTTTGGACACGTGCGGTTAAGGTCCCGGAAGTCAATGCAAATCCTGACTTTCCCATCTTTCTTCATGATCGGGACAATGTTCGCCACCCATTGAGGATAAAGAACGACTCTAATGAACCTGGCTTTGTGGAGCTTATCGACCTCTTCTTTCATTTTTAAAGCCATCTGAGGGTGGAAACGCCTTAACCTTTGTTTTACCGAGATGGACCCTGGTTTTAGGGTTAAACGGTGTTCGACCAAGGTTGAATCCAAACCCGGCATATCCTCGTAGCTCCATGCAAACGTGTCCTTATATTCCTTGAGGACCTCAATTAATGCCTCTTCTTCAGAGGGTGGTAGGTTGTCACTTATGAGGATGATCCTAGGGTCTTCCTCAGTCCCCAAGTTGACTTCTTTGGTGGATTCTTCTACGGCGGTTGACGGCTCGTCGAATCTCCTTATTCCGCTAGCGTATGCGCCCGCCGCATCCTCATATTCTTCACCCTCATCTTCAGTGGGGCATTCTTCATTCGTGATCTCGTAGACTCCATACCCTTCATCAGATGCACAGTCACCCTCGCATTCTATTTCGGGTAGCTGGATGGGATTTTCTAACAACTGGGGGATGGCAAGAAGGGCCTGACACCTGGCGGCCAAATCCAGAAGGAATCGACGAGAGATCTGCCTACCCTTGGATTTCTTCCTAGGTACTACCCTTGGCCTATCATTCCTAGATTGACTGACAATATTTACAGAAGAAGAGGAAGATGAGGAGGATGGTGTAGAATGTACAGGAGAAGACCCCTCAGAGGAGGGGTAGAAAAGGTCGCTCATCGGACCTTGGACGGGTGGTCCGCAAGGCGGTACGCACCCGTGGGAGATGTAGGAGGTTTCCTCAACGAAGATGTGTTGTTGGAGAGTTTGAAAATTGACGTTTTTTTTTCGTTTTCATTTTTAATGACAAAGCAGTGAAAAGAGATTGGAGGAGAGAAAAAAGTGGTTATGGCTAGAGGATTGTGAGGCTCATAGAGCAGATCATGGTTGAAGACCTGACGTGGGTTGAAAAGCCCGCGTAGGTATGTAAGCAAAGAAGGGGACCTAGGAAGATCATCAGACAATTGTCTGGCCCAGGAAGAAGATATCAGCAAAGGCTGAGACGAGTGAATGGAGAGGATGGCGGCTAATGAGCCGTCGACGGCAATGTTGAGGACGGATGAAGATCCGTCGATGACAGAGTCCTTCTGACGAGGACGATGATAGTTTGGAACCTTGGCAAGAGTGGTAATATTCTCTGGTATTTCGGAGATCAATGGTGGTCCTTCAAGCTGTGGAGATGAGAACATCCTTTCCAGTGCAACGGAAATGTCCCATATGTCGAACCATTTGTCCCACTCGCATTACGGATCTTTGATCTTGCCTCTTTTGGTGATCCTCGGACATTTTTCAGCCAAATATACAGCATGTGATCCTCCATATGCTTCTCATGGGTGATCTCCCATCTGAACAACGGGCCCTCTGTTGAAGTGGTTTGATAGAGTCCACGTGAGGGGCTTCCAATCTGCCTTGAACGGTCCTTTGAAGCCTAGGCCAAACCTACGGTTCGGCCTAATTTCTTTTGGCGGCTTGAGCATACCCTGTAACTGTGCGCCCAGACCTTTTCCCTGTTGATAGCCGATGTTCCTCATAATCTCCCAACCTTTGGAGTGAAAAGGGAGAGAGGATGTTGCGGTTGCCCTGACCGGCTCCTTTGGTGCTAGTGGAACATGAGATGGATCACGTACGTCCAGCAGTGACAATATGGGCCGATGAGACGGCCAAACAGAAGGCAGAGAGGTGTTGATAGCATCCACTGTGTGAAGGACAGGTGTACTGACCACTTTAATAATTCTCCCATTGTAAGGAAACTTCAGGCACTGATGGTTGGTGGAAGGCACAGCGTCCATGGCTTCGATGTAAGGGCGACCCAGTATAGCCTTAAATGTGGGGTCCATGTCGAGGACATGGAATTCCGTGGGGATTGCCATGGGGCCTAGTTCTGCCTTCAGAATAATCATCCCCTGCGGCGGCCTTTTGCTATTGTCATAAGCCGTGACCGTGATCGAGGAAGGTCTTATTTGTTCCTCGTCAACCCCACACAACTGAAGAGTGCTCATGGAGATCACATTTATGGACGCACCCGTGTCGACAAGACACGGGTTTATGGATACCCCATTAATTTTTATTGAAATGCACAATGCATATTTCCGAGCTTCCTTGGGAGCGAGCTCGTAGTTGTGAAACATGATGGCTGGTTGTGTGTCTGTTGGGGTGAGGACGGTCGAAATCTTCTCCACGGGGAGGTCTTCATTAACCATGACCTTTTGAAGATATTCCATCAAGGCCGCCTGGTGGGATGTGGATCTTTGAAGTAGCTCTAGGATGGAGATCCGGGCAGGCGTCTTGTCCAAGTGTTTCAGTAGATCATACTGTGTTCCAGGGATAGCTCTTTCTGGTTGTTCTGCATCATCCTTCTCTGGCTGAGATTGCTCGGGATTCTGACTGTTGTGGGGGAAAACCCTGTGAAAAATCCTTCCACTCCGGAGCACCATTACCTGCGGCTTTTGTACCTCTGTGGGGGTAGCAGTGGGTTTTAACAGGGGTTTGAGGGGTAGTAGTGGAGGAATGGTTGATGAAGCAGGGGTGATGACGGGAGCAGGGATTCTGATGAGGGGTTTGTTAGGTGGAGGCATGGCGGAGGTAGAGGGGATATCGCGCGGATTATGAAGGATAAGGGGTTTGGAAGGTGGAGGTGGAGGTAAGGTTTGAAACGGGTAAAGGTTTTGAGGTGGATGGTGGGTGATGAGTGGTTTTGAAGGCATTAGTGGTGATGTGGTGGAGAAAGACGGGGTTATGTATGGTGGACGGATGATAAGGGGTTTAGAAGGCGTAGGGGTAAATGTGGTAGAGGTGGATGGTAAAGTGGGGGAGTGGGAGAAGGTGAGAGGGTGTGAAGGCATAGTAGAAAGTGTCGGTTGATAGGAGGTCGGGGTGCGGATGAGAGGGCGTAATGGTAGTGGAAATGGTGAAGGCGATACCGATGCGGGTTGATGAGAGAGAGGTGCTACCCGGGCAAGGTGAGGGGGTTGCATGACGATAGGGTTGGAGGTATAAAGAATGGAGGTACTTTCCTGGTGCCACACCTGCTCTCTCCCGACTTCCGGGAAGGAGGAGATGGGGTTAACCTGATGATTGGGCTGTTGGTGCTCCGGTAGTGGATTCTGGATTATGCCCATGTCGGGCTGTTGTTGTGGGACCTGCTGAGGCTGCTGTTGTTGTTGTGGTTGCTGCTGCTGCTGCTGTTGTAACTGCTGATGTGGCCTCTGAGGAGGTCTCCTAGCCTTGAGAGCCGCGACGTACCGTCTCATCTCATCCCAATCTATTTGATGTTCATCATTCATATCATGGATGTAATCTTTGAAATGGAAGCATTAATCCACTGTGTGTCCCGGCTGCCTGTGGTAGACGCAGTATTTGGAGGTATCAACATTGGGGGGCCACGCGGGCCTTTCTCTGGGTAGGGCGAGTTGGTTTGATGCCATGAGGGCATTAAAAATATCTGCTAAGGTTTCTGGCAATGGTGGATAGTAGGCTCTCTTAGGACCGAGCGGCCTCCTTTGTTGCTGTTGGGGACCATAGTTCCCCAGGGGTGGAACTTGGTTGTACTGAAGCGGTGGTTGTTGTTTCTGAGGTTGTGGTTGTTGTTGCTGGGGTTGGCGTAATGGAGGCATATTATCCTGGGGTGGATTATTTTGGGGTGGAGGACGGAGAGGGAAAGGACCTGGTTGAAGGGGTAGTCGGGGCATTTGTGGAGGCCTTGGGTTGACTGCATAGTTGGCATTGTTGACCGCACTGACTTGCTCATTCGTCACGACCCCTTCTGTGGCTCCGCCCGGGACACCAGCGCCTGTCTTTCTGACCACTTTGGGCTTCGGCGACTCAAACATGTTCATGATGGGGGAGTCTTTTAGCTGGGTTTGGATGTATCGGGCCCTTTCATAGAGTTTCTCCATTGTAGTAAGTTTATTCATGGCGAGGACATGTCTGAATTGCGGGGTTGCATTAGACACAATCATTTTCACTTGTTCGGGCTCGGAGAGGGTATCCCTTATTCTTTCCGCCAGAGACCTCCATCTATCAGCATATCGGACAAAATCCTCGTCGGGTTTCATCTTTTCGGCCACTAGGTCGGTAATGGAGAGTGAGGGACCGACCCTATCCCTATATTTCTGCAAGAACCTTCTCTGCACTATTTCAAAATTCTCGGCCTCGCGGGGCTCCAGAGAATAGAACCACTCAAGCGCGGGACCATCCAATGATCTCCGAAAGAGGTATGCCAGGGACCTCTGATCGTTTTGCCAATAGGAGGACTCATACATGAAGTCCTTGAGGTGAATGAAGGGGTTGCCGGTACCATTGTATCTGCGGTACGTGGGCATTTCGGAGGGAGGAAGATGAATGACGGGGAGGATTGGCAAAGCAACCTCCGGGGTGGCTTTCACGTCCACCATTCTTCTCAGATTTTGAAACTGCTCGTCCATGCGATTGAACCTATTGAGGAGCGATTGGGTGAGCTCCTCTGGGGGTGAAGGTGGCACTTGCCATTGGGGGAGAAACTGTCTCCCGGAGACTTGAGGGGGAAACCCGGAATGAGAGGGAACTGTCGGACCACCGACAGTTGGCCCTGGCTGAAACGGTGTGTGAGGAACACCGGGAGTTTGAGATTGTGACGGGAATTGGAACGAGGGAAGTTGTTGGCTCGCTTATCCTTGAAGCGAGGGAGACTGGATGGCTTGCGCCAATGAAGGAGATGGAATGGCCTGCACGGACTCGTGGAGAGGTGCGATAGCCGGAGTTGACTCCTGGGGCGTGGGGGAAACAGATTTCCCCTTTAGAATGGCCTGGAAGGCCCGGAGCTGTTCAGAGGTAAGCTCCGTGTTGGCGAGGACGCCCAGTAAGGAAGTGATATCCTATGGTGGGGACGTGTCCCCGGCAATAACCTGTACCTCATGCGAGGGGTCATGAGAAGGACCCGAGTCCATAGCATAGACTCGCGGGTCGGCTGTCAAACCACGGCTAGGGTGGTTCTCCTCAGAAGACTCGTGAGACATGCTCACAGTTCTCCCGGAACGCAAAAACATACACTAGCAAGTAGGTAGCAGAGATTATCAAACAAGTGGATGCCTTTACGCCCTTTTTTTGTTTTGATTTTGATGATTTTTTTGTGTGTTTTTAGCGAGATCCGAAGTTCACACAAGATAGGGACCCTAGTTTATTTTTGTTTCACCGCCGTGTCAGCTAGGGTCTCTCGTCTCACAACGAATGAAATGACTAACTTCGGGGAACTTCAATGGTACAACCAGCCCAGTGAACGAAGAGGAGATTCTTCGATGTCGGGGACTTACGGAGGTCCCAGTGTAGGAGATTCTAGTCCGTTGAGAGGAATTCCCAAACGGAGAGTCCTTCCTTCACCGGGAAAGGGTGATCCTCAAAAAAAAATGAAAAAAAGGATAGAAAAGAGGAATGGATGTATGCAATGGAATGCTGACAGATATATGGAGTGGGAAAACAACAGAAATAACAAACATATAATAAACAAAGAACCAATCAGAACTGGCGGTGCTGCCGTGAGCACAACGGGGGCGCGCGTGGGCGCCAAGGTGGAGAGGCACGGATGGTGCCGAACTTGCAAGGGTAGCCGGGAGGAAGCAGTAGAAGTCCCACCGTGATCGCCAATCTGTGAGCGACGTCACGCGGTTCGGGGGAGAGCGGTGAAGAGGAAGCGGAGAGCGCGCGGGCTCCTTCTTTTTTGTTTGTTTTGTTGTTTTGCTGCAACACAGAAATGATAGAGAAGAGAGAAGGGGCCACCACAGGAGATTGCTCCGGTGGGGCGAGCGGGACAAGTATAATATAGCAAGATATGGGGTTCAAACGGCTATAGCGGGAAGTGACTCGCCGCGGCCTCGGGGGGACGGGAATGGTGCGGAAATTAAATAACAAGAATTGAAACGGCCATTGGGGAAGTGACTCGCCGCGGCCTCGAGAATATGAGCAGAATATAGCAGAATATAAAAGAGAATATAAGAACAGAGATTTAAACGGCCATTGGGGAAGTGACTCGCCGCGGCCTCGAGAATATGAGCAGAATATAACAGAATATAGAGAGAGTATAAGAACGGAAATTTAAACGGCTATTGGGGAAGTGACTCGCCGCGGCCTCGATGATATGAGCAGAATATAACAGAATATAGAGAGAGTATAAGAACAGAAATTTAAACGGCCATTGGGGAAGTGACTCGCCGCGGCCTCGATGATATGAGCAAAATATAACAAGATATAAAGAGAATATGAGAACAGAAATTTAAACGGCCATTGGGGAAGTGACTCGCCGCGGCCTCGATGATATGAGCAAAATATAACAGGATATAAAGAGAATATGAGAACAGAAATTTAAACGGCCATTGGGGAAGTGACTCGCCGCGGCCTCGATGAAAAGATGTGATCGCCAGGGGCCGAAAGACCCCAAAATAAGAAAGTGATCGCGCCTACCTCAAGAGCGGGAGATGGCGGGTTGCTTCTTCCTCTCCTTCCGGCCGGCCGACGGAGAGGGCTTTCCTCGGTTACCCTTGCAAAACAACGACAAACAAATAACAAGTGGATTAGAAAGATGAATGTGTAGTATTCATATCCTTGCAATAAAAATGACGAAATAACGGGAAGACACACACCTGGTTGGTGTTATCTTTTAAACCCCTCTCGGACTCGAGTAGGAGGAAAATAAGATGATGGATGCGAGATGATGAATGCAAAAGAACTACGAAGAAAAGGAAAGAGTTGGCTTATTGGATGTGCCGGTGGTGAAATTCGGCGGAGCTCCGACAGCGTGGGGACGACGTAGAAGCGCGGTGGATGAAGACGACCTTCCTCTCGCGAGCGTGGGCACCCGAGAAGCCGGCAGAACCTCCACCTACAAAAGACCCCACGGGTTAGAAAAATGACTCCGTAGCCTCTGGGCTCCGGCAGCCTATCGGATCACTGCTTAGCTCCCCTAGAACTGAGGGGGTGGGCCTCTATTTATAAAGCTCCGGAAGGTGGAGGCGTCCAGGACCCTGGACACCTCCATCAGGGCCGAATTAATATTTTATTCTATTTTTATATATTTTTTTGGAATACTTTTGTGGAGGCGTCCAGGGCCCCGGACGCTTCAAACAGGTCCACCGAAAATCGACGACGGCCGCACGCGGTTTGGCACAACGCGTGGTTTTGTGAGCGGCGCCTCGTGATTCAGAAATGGGCGCGTCCAGCTGACCGGACGTCTCTATATTTTGGATTTTTTCATACACGACAAACCGTCGTTCGGTGGCCGGCGCCCGTGACGGAGTTAATGGAGGCGTCCACGGGCCTGGACGCCTCCAAAAATATATTATTTTATTATTTCTTTGTCTTTTTATGATAGGGCTGGCATTTTTGATTTTTTTATTTGTTTTTATGGAGGCGTCCAGGGACCTGGACGCCTCCATCAAAATATATTATTATTATTTTTTTTTTTTATTTTATGCCAACTGGCATTTTACAAACATATATATATATTTTTTTGTTTTTTATGGAGGCGTCCAGGGTCTTGGACGCCTCCATTAAAATATATATATTTTATATTTTTATTTGGTTTTGGGCCCTGAGAAAAATAATAAAAAGATTAAAAAGATGGGGGCGTCCAGGGACCTGGACGCCCCCATTAAGACCCAACCGGGTCCTCGGATCAGGCGTCGGCGGCCGCCCGGTAGACCCCCTTCTTGATTCCGGAACCTCCTGATGCGTCCGACTGGTGTTGATGCCGTCCGAATGCCGTGACGAGACGATTCCGGATGCCGAAAAGGGCGGAAGAAGACTCAAGAAAAGGAAGCACTCAAGTGATTCAAAACGCGTAAGCCGTCGCGGGGCGTTGTATAGTAATATGAGACTTTCTCAGGAGACGTCAGGAATGGCGTGTCTACAGCCATGTCTTTTAAGATTTCAGATTTCAGACGGTTTTGCATGAAGTTCATGAGACAATTGGTTAAGATTTATTAAGCATGATGATTCAGATATTTTCAAGAATTCTAAATCTAGACTTAAGAAATACATTAGACTTAAATCAATTTGATTTATCAAAACATTCTTAAGCCAGTATAATAGAAGATTCTTCTTTTCAGAATATTTCTGATTTATGATTAGGGTGCACTGCCTCAAATCTTTCCTCATTCAGATGAATCAACATTGACATTACAGCAAATCAGTGGAGTCAACAAAGCATTTTTATTGAGAGAATAGCAGAAAGTAATCATGATGAGACAAGGGGTGAACATTAGAACAATGCAGTTTAGAAATTAATAGCTGAGTCTGGAGTACAGACAGAACAGCTACACAAGTGGAGACAGTAGTGAATTCAAGTGAACCACGCATTTGCCAAGAGAGTGGATCAGATTGCTAGACAGAAGGAGTTCAAGAGGTGAAGAAGTGATCAAACAGGAATGCTCCCCCTGTCTAGATGCAATGGAATATCCTTTTAGGTTTTTCAAATTTTATGACATGCACTACTCTTCAAATGCAACAACAGTCAAACTCCCCCTGACAAAGTGCGTGATATGCAATTAAGGCACTGCACATGATTTTAAAATTTATGCTCAAAGAGAATTCATGCTTGTTCAATCAGAGAGAGAAACTACCAAATGCATCAATGTTCATTTCAAATTTTCAGAAGATTTCAATTAAACACAAATCAGATTAACAAGATGCTCAGCCATCTCAAACAAGCAATTTTCAGATGATAGAAGTTGAACAGTGTTCAGAACTGACCTGAAGAGTAGAATCCTGGGGTTTTCCTTTTTGAGTGCCTTGGTTTATTAACCCCTCTTTGTTCATTCCAAGGCACACCTGCAATACAGCAAACTATTTTGTACAAGCAGGTACCCAAGTGGTCTTGGGTCCTGAAGTAACAATGAAGTTCCTAGCAGGTTTTCTCAACAACTTTTGTGCATGAAGGTCATCAAATCTCATCAAGTAGCAATTATTCATTGAATGACCTATTTGACCACAGTAATGGCATGATGCAGCAGATTTCAAAAATTTTTATGTAAATTACTGTTGTCATGAAATTTATTAGCAGAGAGAAAATTCTGTTTACTAAAATCAGCCAGCCAACAATCAGCAACTCTATGGCCTGGCTTCCCACAGTTGTAGCATGAAGATTTCTCAGATCGTTTTGCAGGAATTTTGACAACATAGGGGTTAACAGAGTTCTTCTAAACATTCCAACAGTCCTTGACTGTATGGCCATTCTTCCCACACTCGAAGCATCTGGTATGCTTACCTTTAAAATCATTTTTACCCCTAATAGATCCAAACCAGCACTCAATGACTTTGTGACCACGTTTGTTACAGTTAGAACAGATGATGTGCTGATCTGAAGCAAATATGTTTCTTCTGGGGCCATGATGATTAGCAGAAGACTTAGCATGCATTTTATCATCTTGTTTCATGATGAAACATGCATTCATGAGATGACCATGCCTACCACAATAATAACATGAACTCTTTTTAGTATGAGTGTGTGAGAGATCATGTGACTTGTGTGCAGCATTCTTTGTACCAACCGGAGTATCTTTGTCCTTTTTCTGTAGATTTTTATTCTTTTTCAATTTTTGAGTTTGTCCTACAGTTTTGGGACTGACAGTGGACTTTTGTGCAGTAAATTGAAAAACAGAAGGAGCAGAGATTTTGTTTTGATCAGAAGCTTTTACAAACACAGTAGAAGTTTTATTCCCATTAATCCTCTTCTTTGTCGGACTATAACCCAGTCCCTCTCTTTAAGAATTAACATTATTTCCAAGAAGCTTATTCAGATTGTCCTTTCCTTTGACAAATTTTGATAGAGAATTTTTCAAATCTTGAATCTCAGAATTTAAGACAGCAATATTAGCTTCATATCTGGACAGATCTGTTTCACGGGAAATGACTTGTTGATGCAAGGCATCATTCAGACTGTTGAGTCTTTCTACTTCCTATTCACAGCAAGTGACATTTCCACTCAACATTTGGTTGATGGTTTTTAGACTCTCAATTTCTTGTTCAGCATCCACCAACCTATCAGAATTATCCATGCTCACACACTTGCCTTTTTCAATTGTCAATAACCTATCTGACAGTTGGGTGTTTAGATGTTTCAACTCGTTGATTTCCTCTTTTAATTTATTGTTTTGCTCTATGAGTTCATCATCAAGCACCCAATCATCTAAGGAAAACTGACATTCATAAAACATTTCCTATTGTTTCTCAGATTGAGGTTTGTTGAGATTTTTCTGAAGCTCTAGATTCGTTGCTTTTTCAGCCTCCAATTTCTCAGAAATCAGTCTATTTTCTTTTTCAAGATTCATTGATTTGTGTTCAAATTCTTTGGACTGATTTTTGAGTTATTCGTTTTCAGATTTCAATTCTTCCAATTTAGAACTGACACACTCTAAATCTCCCATCAGTTTCTTGTTCTGATCTTTTAGATTTTCATTTTCAACTTTCAGACTTCTGACCTCATACAACATTTCTTTTCTTAATTTCTTCTTCTCCGATTTTACTTTATCGTATTTCTCAATCAAATGCTCATTCACCATAATCAATTCTTCAATACTGAAATTACCAGTGTCAGAATTCACCTGAGATGAAGTATCCTCCACATAATCTTCGTCTTCTTCTTCATTTTCTTCTTGCTGTCCATCATCATCCTCTTCTTCATTTTGGCTGCCACTTTGATTACTTCTGTTAGCCATCATGCAGCTGTCCTCATTTCTTCTGTGTGCTATGAAAGCAAGAATGTAAGGCCTTGTCAGTAGCTGCTTTCATTAGATTAATAACTGTCTGATTCTCTTCATGCCTTGATCTGTGACTGTCAGTCCATTTGGACTCTTTCTTTGGTAATCTATGAGCACCTTGTGAAATTAGTTTCCACAGATCGGCATTGATAGTCGTAACAAACATATGCAAGTTTTAAAACCACACATTAAAATCTGTACCTTCGAAAATCGGTGGATGAGCCATGAAGGCAAATCAATCAAGCAATTTCAAAACTGTATGCAGAAGACAGTGATGCACCGAAAGCCAGCAAGATCCTCTACAGATCGTTGGATTTGGAAAGTCAGAGACCTGCTCTGATACCAATTGATAGGGTGCAAGGCCCAGATACAGAGGGGGGGTGAATGTATCCCTCTTCTAAATTACCCAAATTAAAATTTCACCTTCTTAAAATTTCACTCACTTCACAAATTTAAGCAAACTGAGAAGCTAATCAAATCTTCTATTGAACCTGTAAGCAAGCACTTGGAGCGCGCCTATGCATTCATCTAGCGGAAGCAAAGGAAAGCAATCAACCCACTGCGCAGAAGATTTTTTAGGTGGTTCGGTCCACAGACCTACGTCCACCCCTCACTCCAAACCGGAGTGAGGCTTCCACTAGCACAAGCTAGAACCGCAGACACAGTCTGCAAACAAACGCTGCCAAACAGCTTGACCAGAGGAACACACTCCTCTCTTCCTCCACCCAGGAGGGAAACCACTAGCGACCCTAGTCACTAGCAACCAGAGACCGAAGTCTCTCTTCCTCCAGACCAGAGGGAACCCACAAGTGACACCCAGCCACTTGCAATCGGAGGACCAATCCTCCCTTCCTCCAAACCGGAGGGGAACCCAGAGACCCAAGTCTCTCTTCCTCTGAAACCCAGAGGGAAACCGCTAGCGACACCAGTCACTAGCAACCGGAGACTCCAAGTCTCCCTTCTCCTGAATCAACAGGAGGAACCCCGATCTCCAACCAGGGAATCGGAAGAACAAAGCCAAGGAAGTGTAAAAGAAAAACAATAAACGAAAATACAGCAATCAGAAAGCTGGAAATGAAATCACAATGTGGCTCTCGTAGGAGCTGACTGGCCTGGATTTGATCCACGGTCCAGTAGACAGATCTTCAATAAAGTCTTCTTTCTTCTTCTCCATGAACTCTCTCTCTCTCTCTCTTCTCAATATTAGGCTCACACTATTCTTCTTCTTCTTCACTCTCGATCTCACTCTCAAAGGATCTCTCTCTCTTTCTTCTTCTTCTTCTCTCTTTCTCCTCTTTCTCTTCTGTTCTCTCTTTTTCTTCTTCTGCTAGCTCTTGCTGCTTCTGTCTGCTTCTTCGATCACTCTCTGCTCCTTTTATCATGATCAGTCTTCTTCTGAGGAAGAAGCTCCATAATTATAGCAGCAGCAGCTAGGGCGATGTATAGACTTGTGCCCCCTTTATCTAGAGAAACCTCGGATCACGTGCCAGGTGCCAACCTCGGATCACGTGCCCAAACATTTTTCTTCTCGAAGCATAGACCTGTCAAACAGTCATAAGAGGATACACTGAGTAAGTTTATGTTTTGAACAGTGCACGTAGTTTGTATGCTAGCAGGCAATGTATAGACTTGAGATGAATGATAACGAGTGTATAGACTTCATTTGTGAGATTGAACAAATGCAGATAGGGAAGTCTACACATTGAATCATGGATGCTCGGACATGCAGTCAACCACTGTACAGACTTTAGATGCATGCATGCGACAGCAATGTACAAACTTGCTGGTTTGTAATGCAAAATGCACTTAAACAAAGTATGCACAATGAGGATGTATAGACTTTGATTTATGCATGCACATACTTGTATGAAGAACAGGCTGTACAGACTTCAGACTCAGCTGCGAACTGAGCTAAAGAATGTATAGACTTGCTCAGCTATCAGCTAATGGATGTACTGACTTAATGAGATGTATAGACTTGTGTTCGTGCAACACACAGGCTGTACATACTTGGTAGCCTGCAGCGATGTACAGACTTGACGTTTAGGTGCATGAGAAAATAATGTACAGACTTGCTGTAATGAACGATGCCCAACTGCATAGTGTATGGACTTAGAATGCATGAGACAGCAATGTATAGACTTGTACGAGCAGGGGACAATGTATAGACTTGATGCGGCTTCAAAGCAACCATGTGCCGACTTTACCGATGTACAGACTTCACGTGATGTATAGACTGTGTTCTGAACGTCGGTAAAGATAAAGAATGTATAGACTTTAAGTGTGCAGGGCAGACAATGTATAGATTTTAAAAGCTTTAACACGAACAGGCTGCAATGTATAGACTTTGAGTGAGACGTTGAGTGAGACGATGGATGTACAGACTTGCTGTGTATAATGCATGCGATGTATAGACTTGATAGCATGAGACGCTGAGTGAGACTGACCGATGTATAGACTTTGAAAGATGATGCATGCACAAGCCAACGATGTACAAACTTTGCCAATGTACAGACCTTGAAAGACGATGCATGCACAAGCCAACGATGTACAGACTTTGCCAATGTACAGACTTTGAAAGACGATGCATGCACAAGCCAACGATGTACATACTTTGCCAATGTACAGACTTTGCATGAAACAATGTATAGACTTGATAGATGATGCATGCACAAGCCACCACGATGTATAGACTTGATGAACGATACAATAAGACTATGTACAGACTTGGCCAATGTACAGACTTAGCAGTATAGCATGAGACGCTAAGTGAGACGTGAAATGCATTGGCTTTGGCTGCATAGACTTGATCAATGAATGAACGCATGGACTATGTGAGCATGCAGCAGCCAATGTATAGACTTGCGAGTGTGTGAGCATGCGATGCAATGTACAGACTTTGCCATGCCTACACCAAGACGATGCACAGATTTATTGCTGAAGAATGTACAGACTTGTCTGACATGTGTGCAGATGACACCAATGTACAGACTTGCTAGGCTTAAGCATGGACTAAGTCTGTATAGACTTGCTAGATATGCCTACACAGACTTAACCACTCGTACCTATAGTGGAATGTATAGACTTATGTGTGCGTGCATGCAATGTATAGACTTGATATGCATGAAGCACACTATGTAGCTAGACCCTGTACTGACTTTAAGTGATGCATGTAGCGATGTACAGACTTGGCCACGAGCTGAGCTCTAACGAATGTATAGACTCTACGTGCAAGCAACCTGACGATGTATAGACTCTGTTAATGCACTGATGCACAAACATATGCAATGTATAGACTTGATATTTGACTGAATGTAATGCTGTATGAACTGTATGTCTGCACTAATGCAAGATAACACATTCATATGCCCAGAGCAGAACTATCATTCAGACATAGATGTTCATGATATGCAATGCTGACTCATAGTGTTTGCTATCATCAAAATCACAGGGGCACAACACCGAGTCACCTCACAGGCGACAGACAGCTCCGAGTACCTCCGACGCTACTGGGAGGTTTACGCCGGTCGACCCCAGATGAGGGTCTTAGGGGTACGTATGCATGCACTTTATTTTTAATTTAAATGCAAATGCTTTGTATATCTATCATGCGACTAATATGTGATGAATGCAGGATGCACGGGACATAGTGGCGATGGACATGCAGACCCACCTCCACAGCCTAGAGGCCCAGCTGGCTACCACACGGGCAGACCTTGAGACCCTGGTGAGTTTTTAAATTATCTACATGCAAATGAATTACTTAATTATTGATGATTAACCACTGACAATCTCAATGAATGCAGCGTGCCCAGTAGGGAGCAGTGAGGAGAGAGACAGGGGAGGCCTCCAGCTCGAGAGGACCTAGTGCGGAGACGACTGCACTAGCGGAGCAGCTGGCTAGAGCAGTGACACGGGCTGAGGCAGCAGAGCGCGACCTCGCCACACGGGTATGCCTTAAACTTTAAACTCTCATTCAATTATTTATAATATGTTCATGAAAAATGGTGTTTACAGACTGAGGAGCTCTGGACCTCTCTTACCTGCATCGAGGAGGGACAGCGGGCGATGGCCACCTGGGTGAGTTATTTATTTTTAGTTGTTAATTACTTATTTCATGAATTATTGAATTATGTATATGGAACCGATGATTTGTTTAAATGTTTGCAGACTTCGGAGTTACAGGCGGCGCTTACCCAGACCGCTTTAGCCGGGGCGGAGTTGGCCATCCGTGAGCAGCGCGTCACGGAGCTCGAGAGGGCCTTGAGACGGCGAGAGGAGCTACCTCAGGACATGGCAGAGCTGTGGGTTGCCCTTGAGATGGAGCGGAGGGAGCGCGCTCTGGAGCGTGAGGAGCACCAGGCGGACCGTTCGGAGCTACAGGCTTTGAGGGCCCCGCAAGCCGTTACCCAGGAGCAGCTGCGGGTGACCCAGGAGCGGCTTCAGCGAGGCCGGGAGCGAGCGCGGGCTGCAGGGTACTCCTTCACCAGTTCCACCTTCGTGGCAGGTTCCTCTCTTCGGCAGAGGAGCGAGGCAGAGGAGCAGGTTCGAGCTCCAGCTACTTCTCGTTGGTCTATGCCCCCTCCACGAGTGCCTCGTCGGGAGGACGAGAGTGAGGCCGAGAGTAGGAGAGAGGAGGGTGGAGGCTAGAGCAGAGAGAGACTTTACTTGTACTCCTCCATCCTCACACCTGTACTCAGATATTTATGATATATATATATATGAGATTGAGATTTTTTTTTGGTTACCTGAGCACTTGTGGACTTGTGTTTTCTTTCACTTTCTCACTTTCTTTTTTGCTTTTGCCTTGCGCCTGTAGATGTAGTTCACAGTTGATCAAATAGGTTAATCCATCTGTTCGACTTGGCCCCTTGCTCAATAAGCAAGGGAATGTTTTTTCTTTTACCTTGATAACGGGTCAAGGGGCCAAGCCTTTAATAAATGAAGGCAAATGATAAACGAAATATAGGAAAATGCGACGTGCAAGCAAGCAAATGCTAACTAAAAAATAAAAGATGCCCACACACAAATGCAACAGGCACATGCACAACAACGGCTTAATAATTTTTTTTCTATTTTTCTATTTTTTTTCAATTTTCAAAATGACGCCCTCGCAAACGGGCGTTTATTGGGAAATTGACGCCTTCGTGGTAGGCGTTTATTTAAATGGCACACATTTTTTTTTGCTTGATTTGAAAATGACGACTTGATGAAAGTCGTTAATTTTTAAAAAGACGCCTGTCAGAAGAGGCGTTAATTCGTATTTTCCATTTTTTTTTAAAAATGACGACTTAATTAGGGACGTTAATTTTGAGAATGACGCCTATATGAAGAGGCGTGAATTTTATTTTTCATTTTTGTTGTTATTTTTTTAAAGCAATCATAGTACCGGGCTTTAAACCTTACACCATCATGATCTTAAATTCATTAATCTTTCTCGAAAAACTTAACGAAGGGGTCAACGTGCTCAATGACTTATGCTTCTACTCATATTCTCTCGCAGCCCATCCTTCTTAGTCAATCTTTACCATTCTTCGAGTTTACAACCCATCATGGAGAGGGAAAAGAAGAATAATTCGAGGAAGCTCATGAGAGGTTTTCCAGAATGGGGAACGCTCCTCCCCTGCCCTAATGCCTGTTGGGATTCGGTCTTTGGCTTAGGGAAATTTGTTGCTCTTTTTGCCCTTATTCATGCATGCTTATGACCAGGGTTTTCCTTGCAGGGACTTTGCCCTCTTGACATGCTTTCTTTTATCGTAACTTCCTTTTTCTTTTCTTTTCTTTTTTCAAAAAATACAGACCTAATTGTACTTGGACTTTAAGCATTTTGTTCCCTTTTGGGCCTTGACTTCCACCTACTAGGGCGGCGGGCAGGTTTGGTTAGTAACCCTTGACTCGTACTCCCTCTCGTGAGCCGAAGAGAAGAGAATAGGTAAGGTTTTCACACTCTCAATTTGAGTCGGACTTTCCTCGAATTCCGGGCTGCTTGAGTTTAAGAGTAGAGCGTGTAGTGTGTGCGGGAGTTGACCCCAAAGTTAAACCGTCGAGACTGAAGAATGAATTAAGGATTTTGATTTTTCAGGCTCGTGGCCCATGTACCATGTCTGCCTGCAATTTTTAATTTTTTTTTTTGTTTTGTTTTGCTTTTCTTCTTTTTGTTTGTTTTGTTTGTTTTTGTTTGTTTGTTTGTTTTTAATTTTTAGTTTTTAGGGGTAGTATTTCTTTAAATAGAGACCATTCCAAGGATGAGTTAGCTCTTCACCTTCAGCATTAATTAATTTGTAAGCGTTGCCAGGATAAACATCTTTTACGACAAACGGACATTCCCAGTTTGGTTGAAGTTTTGAATGAGGTCCACCTAGTTTTACGAAGATTCTTTTAATTACCATCTCACCGACTTTAAATTTTATTTCAATCACCTTTTTTGGTAAAAACGGGAAAGCCGATTTTGATAAATACGTGCATGCTCAGAGGTGGCCAAATGCTTCTCGTCTAGGAGTTCCAACTGAGCAAGGAGAGATTCGCGACGCTCATCAATGGGGAGTTCTTTGTCCAATTATACTCGTAGAGAAGGGATAAGAATCTCATAAGGAACTACCGCCTCCATTCCATAAGTGAGGGCGAAAGGGGTTTGCCCAGTAGGGGTACGAATGGAAGTGCGATTGGTCCAAAGAGCTTCAACTAGCTTTTCTGGCCAATCCGTAAATTTAGTAGCCTCACACGTTTTCTTGATAAATTTAATCAAAGTTTTATTAGTTGCTTCTGCTTGACCATTGCCTTGCGGATAGTAAGGAGATGAATGATGCAATGCAATGTTATACCTGTTGCAGAGGTCCTGAAGCTCCTGAGAGATGAATTACGGTCCATTGTCGGTGACGATGGTACTCGGAATGCCGAACCTTGCGATGATATTCTTCATTATAAATTTACAGAAGGTTGATGCTTTTATCTCCACGTAAGCTTCCGCTTCCGCCCACTTGGTGAAGTACTCCGTTGCCGTGAGTATGAATAACTTTGGCTTTGTGAGGAGGGTCGGATCACCAAGAGGTCCAATGATATCGAAAGCCCACATGGAGAAAGGCCATGGGGAGGACATAGGATGGAGTGAAGAAGCAGGAGAGTGAATTTTATCGGCGTGCAGTTGGCACTTAACACACCTTCGAACATAGATGGAACAATCCTCTTCTAGAGTGGGCCAATAGAAACCTAGCCTAAGGATCTTCTTAGCAAGCATCTGGCTATTGACATGACCACCACACACTCCGGAATGCGCCTCTTCCACGACCTTCCAAGATTCATCATCATCTAGGCATCTTAACAAAATACCGGTAAGACCTCTTCTGTAGAGCACACCTCCAACTAGGGTATATCGTTGAGCAACTCTTCGAATGGCTTTCTTTTCTTCAACCGTGGCCTTTTCGGGATAGGATTGATCTTGGCAATACTTAGCAATCTCGTAATACCACGGCTTTTCTTCATCATCCAATTCTTCCTCTAAATCCAATAGCATGACCTCCTTATTCTCAATGATTCCACCTTGCTTAACCTTCCTGAGCACCTCCTCCTTAACACTAAGGAAAGTTGGATCCTTGATAGCTGGAGTGAGCCGCTTGTGAATAATGATAGAATGGGAATCCCTTTCGGGAGGGAAAGCCAAGGAAGATGCAAGGGAAGCGAGGGCATCAGCTAAAATGTTATGTTCACGAGGAACGTGAACGAAGATTAATTTAGTGAAAAGCTTGGTATAAGCGGAAGTCAATTCCTTGTAAGGTTTGAGCTTAGGATTGAGCGTGCGACACTTGGGGAGCACTTGGCGAAGAATAAGCTGACTATCACCTACATCTCGCAAATTGGTAACACCAAATTGATGAGCAGCCTCTAGTCCGGCCAGAAGAGTCTCATACTCAGCTATATTATTTGTAACTAGAAATGCAAGCTGAGAGGCGAGTGGAATAATGATACCCTTTGGTGATAGAAGAACAATGCCAATCCCTTTCCCTTTCGAATTCAAAGCTCCATCAAAATGTAATGTCCACATCGAATCGGTCTGATTGACGGACATTAGTTCCTCATCTAGAAACTCGGAGCAAACTGGATCAAATCTGGGGAGAGGGTGATGAGCAAGATGTTCTGCTATGGCTTAGCCTTTAATCACTTTTTACTGAATGTAGATGATATCAAATTGAGAAAGGAAGCTTTGCCATCGTGCTAATCGGTCGGTGAGAACGGATTTTTCAAGAAGGAATTTGATTGGATTCATACGGGCGATGAGATGAACTTCCTGAGCTAAGAAATAATGCTTGAGTTTCTGAACTACCCAGATGTTGGCACTCAAAACATGATCCTTTGGCAACCAAGCCGCAAAGATGAATGATACGGCCCACTGAAGCACGGAAGCCGATAAAGATCAACTTATCAAGAGGACCCCTCAAGCTGACAAAGCCCCGAGCCACCTTGAAGGGAACGTCGGGGACTTTACCTCAGGAGAGCCGAAGTGAACCCGCAACCAACCGGCAGCGCGATCAAGCCTGCCCAATGATCCGGCATCGACCTCGTCATGCCGCTACCCCACATCCGTCGCCCGACCAAGGACGACGGTCTACCCAATGACTCTCCTAAGGAGGAAGAATGTCCTCGACCATCCGAAACAAGGGGGCCAAAGGTTCAGTCAGCAGAAGACCCCGATTACCCGGCACGGGTTCGGCTTCTCGCCATAGTGGGCCCGTTAGTGGCCGATTGATCACCAATTCAAGGTGGAATTGTCCAGGATGTAACGTCATCCTGTAAGGAAGCTTCGAGCACGAGTCCGTCTCAGCCAGAAGCACAAATCACAGTGCCGAAGACTGTGTCAGTAGGACACCCGTGTGCTCGGACCGGACACACACGAAGTCTTGTTTAAGGCCATTCGTCCTATCAAGAGCTTCGTGAACACCCCATCAAGGCCCTTCGATGGCCAGGGCGAGGGGAACAGTCGACGGGAGCTTCCGGAATCATCTCCGGGCCTACCGGACTGACACGCCAAGTGAATAGGTTAAAACGGCGCCGTCAAACCGGCGCGCAAAGAACAAAAGGGGGTGTTCCCCGGCGCCGTCAATCCGGCGCGCAAAAGCCAGATGGGGCCCTTCCCCGGCGCCGTCAACCCGGCGCGCAAAAGCCAAATGGGGCCTCTCCCCGGCACCGTCAACCCGGCGCGCCTCTTCCTGGGGCGCCGTTTTAACCCCAAGGCTATATATAGCCTGTCGACAGAAGAGATCAAGATATAGAAGATCAAGGGGGACCCGATCAAGAGAGGAAGCGGAATCAAAAAGAAAGAAAAGGGAAATAGAAAGAAAGGGGGGAGGTCCAGGGGTGCTTCTTTTCTGAAGGAGTTCCCGGCTGAAGTCCCTCGGCGGCCGCCACCCTCTTCCGCTCGAGCTCCCCGGTGTCGGAGAGGACGATCGACTGCTTCCCTGCCTTCTAGGTGGGTCGTCGTCGTGTTCCTCGTCGAATCTCCCCGCTTCTGTTTTGCTGTATTCGCCCCAGGGCTGCAATGTAAATGAAGAAAAGGGGGAGGGGCGATGATACGAGCCTTTCCTCCCCCTTTTTCCTCATCTTTCCTTCTGCCTTTTTTTTTATTCCGTCTGTAATCGTTTCTTCGATTAATGGAAACGGCGGCCGATCGACAACGACGGCGCCGGAATCTACGTGCTCTGCATACACATAACTGTGTCTTCCATGGGATGAATAAAGAGTTGCTCTGATTGATGTTGTATCTCTTCCTCCCGCTCTCCAATCCTCCTTCGAGCGTGCATTTAATGATGTCTCCAACATATGTATATACTCTCGTATAACCGATTTCTCCGACATTGGTTATGCCTTCGGGCTACATGAATCATTCATCCCCCTCCCCGGGGTTCTCTTCCTTTCGAGTTTGATGCAACGGCTGGACTCAGCATTGAATATTTTATGGGCTTTGCGAGCAGAGATGTACTTGTGTGCATATCTCTGTCTGGTCTCCGCCTAGGGAATAAGGTTCTTCACCGTCCCCTTTATGCTCTGTTTCATAGACCAGGGGGATGGGAAGAATCCTTGGATGGCTTCCAGTCGTTCGACGGTGAGCCCCATGTGGGTTTGTTCTCGAATGTCATATATACGTATATGTATATCGGTACCCCGGGCTATGCGCCGGCTACATATTCTGCTGGTGATTGACTTGCTCGATCCGTGGGGCTCCATCATTTCAATGTATTTCTAGGCAATTAGCTTGTCTGTCTGGCATCGTCAAGCGAAGTTTCATACTGCTTCCTGTTATGTCATTTGTACTTTGATGGGAGTATGCTATGTAGCATCACTCCAGCATCCGGGGAGGGGGGACATTCCCCAAATCCTGTTTTCACCAATCATTCGGTTGACAGAGGGATCGTCTCTCGATGACAAATCTCCCTGTGGACCACTGGGTGTACAATAATGGGGCTAAGCCCTACAGTTCAGAATCTGCAGTCCTTAACGGACTCGACAGTGACCGTGGGTGGTGTTCCCCTCGTAGGCTAGCCCTCGGGGATTCCTTCCCTGTATGGTCGTCCCGATTCGAGTGTTGTGGTGACTCGGGTCGCGTGCCCCTCGTAGGCTAGCCCTCGGGGTTTTCGCTCCCATATCGAGTCGCCTCACTCACTCACCGTTACCCACGGACTCGGTGCCCCTAGCAGGCTAGCCCTCGGGGTTTTCCTATCCGTTTGGGTCTGCCGGCCACCGTTGTGCCACCCGGCTTTTAGGGGTTTACTCCGCCACGTGAGTACTCCCTGCGTCTCCCCGACCATCCTTTGAGATGGGGAGATGCTGCCGAAATTTCGGCTCGAACGAGTTAAACTCGGAACAATCGCCTCACGCGAGCCCGTGACTCGGCCTTTAAATGACTCGGCACCGATTCTATGAATAATCAACTTAATAAATTCTCAAAACCATCCAAAACCTCTTAATAAATCTATGAATAAACCAACGAGGCTCCTGTTTCCATGAAGTCGGGTTAATTCGGCGCGTTCATGCGCGATCACGCCTTAAAACGGCGCGCCCTTCCCGGCGCGGTCTTCCCGGCGCGGCCTTCCCGGCACGCCCTTCCCGGTGCGACCTTTCCGGCGCGGCCTTCCCGGCGCGCCCCGGCTTCCCACGCCGTTTTAACAGCCTGCCCCTTTTACCTACGGTTCTGATGCCGTTTTAAACCTTTTACCTACGTTCCAGGGCGCCGTTTCAAGCATTTTAGCCCCTGTCTTTGCACGCACTGCACCAGTTTCGTCCCGAATCGTGTCGTCGCATCATTCTAACCCCTTTCCCACTTATGGGATGAACTCCTGTGTCAATCACAGAAGGATGCAAGTCCCTCAACTAATAATCATCATGTAGTTCCTTTTCCGGCTTCGACAGCCCGATATCTCGGCAATTAATCAAAGGTGTTCCCTCCTCGTGGGGGATGTAATTAACGTCATAACCTTTATGGTATGGCGGACTGCTGGTCCCGACCGAACCTCACATTCGCCCGACACGGGTCAGAATGAGCGCACAATAAAATCGTCACTCATGTGACTGGCACGCCCGCGTCGTTAATTGATCATTTGACTACCAGTTAGTCAGTTGGTCGATCGACCCGCGAAGGAAAGAAAAAAAGGTCGCGAACATAGTCTGGCACGCCCGGTGGGACCAGTGTCACCTTTCATCTCTTTGCCGAGATATTCAGGCTTCGAAGCCCTCTCAAAGGCTACTGATTATCTCCTTGTTTGATATTTCAGTGCAAACAATGACGACTCACGGGATAACCGGCGTCGGCTTCAGTCCTGCGATCGTCGCCAGACACGCGCAAGGGTACCTGGCGGTGCCCATGGAATTTGGTAGCTTTCCTCCTGCTGTGGGCTTCCCCAACTTCTTGGGGTTGGCCTTTGTCGACATGCTGGAAGTCGAAGCCACGGAACCCGTCAAGGAAACCGTGAAGGAAATGGAGCCTCTGAAGGCTCCCTGCTGCGATGGTTCGCTCAAGAATCCGGCCCCGGCCGCTAGCTGCCTGGTGCACCACATTGTACGTGGGATGCATCCCACTGTCATCAACAAACCCCCTGGAGGACGTCAGCGTCGCCAGGCTCGCAAGAACACTGCTGTGATCACCGGAACGGTCTCTCAGTCCGGAAAATCAATGCTGGTGGGAGGCATGCGTGTCTTCCTCAACGGGCGCACGGCACGGGTGACCCTAGACCGCGTTATCCCAAACGTTCCTGTCTACAACAACTATCAAGCTCTCGCTGGAAGGAGGGCAGAAAGAGAAGAAGCCGGCCACCATGGCCAAAGAAACCCGGCGCTCAGGCCGAGGAAATTCAAACAGGTGTGGGTTCCCAAGCGGACCCAACCTGCCTGCCATCCAACGCCCACCCGCCGTCGTCCTATGAACGACGAGGCGGGAGCGAGAAGAGAAAGGGGCTTGTCCCCGATGAATGAAGAAGAGGTGGTTGCGGACCCTCCGCGTCACAGAAGTTTCCGGGCTGTGGCCCGTCAAGCCAACGTCCCTGCCACGGGGCGAAGGTTCCAACAACCAGCCGACAGGGCTCGACTGGCCTACATTCCTCCTGCTGGAGGTCGACCACTTTCCCCCGTGCTACATCAAGAACGGGGTCGAGAAGAAATGGCCTGCCTGGTCAGAAGCTATTTCCGAGGATTGGGTAACACCTCGCTCGGACAGCAGCGGCTGATGCAGACAGTCGCCACTGAAGAAAATTACTGCCCATCAACGGCAGATGAAGAAGAAATGGAGGATATAATGAGGATGTCGTCGGTCGACGACAATGGACACAATGACGGCTTTGAGATCGAAGCCGATGAAACCTCCCCCGAGCGGGAAGAAAGAAGAAGAATTTCTGTGTTCGAGAGGCTGACCTTTCCGCAACAAGCAAGGCGGAGGGTCCATCGACAAAGAAGGAGGATGCAGGTTTTCACTTGCAACATGGCTGGTGTATCCAGCCGATATGGGGAGCTTCCTGAAGACCCCCAAGAACTGGCTCAGTTGGCCGTACGGCCGGGACCAGCTACCCGCAGGACAGAAGCAGCAAGAGGGCTTCTGACAAGGATGAAAGAGAAGCAGCCCCAGTTATACCTCCACTGGGATGACAAAGCCCCCGTCTTGACCGCTAATGTGGTAACGACGGAAGAAGAAGACGACGTACTCCTCGACATCCTGCCCGAGGGTACGTCCGGGGAAACAACAGAAGGTGTCCCCACCACTATAGATCCATCAGTCTTGATGTTGCTGCAAAGATATCAACGGGAAATAGATTCCCTGAAGAAACAGCTGATGGAGAAAACTGAACACTCATCGGCCTCTAAACCACCCGAAGTCCAAGGTGAATCATCCCGGGGAGCGGCTCGTCGAGACGACCCTCCACCACTTTATACACTACCCCAGCCGTCAGAGCCAACTGTGACGACAGCACAACAGCGGCCACCACAGCCTCAGCCGCTGCTACCTCCGGTGCTTCCTCAGGTGCACCCAACACCCCCGCTGCTGCATCCTCCACAGGCGACCACCCTGGTCACCCCGTACCTGCAGCCAGCACACTTCTATCCGGAGCCAGTCGACCCCACGGTCGTGAACCGGATGATGGTGGAGAGGATGATCGAGCTGAAGCTCGCAGAGAAGAGCGAAGGCGACTACGTCGCATTCGATGCCTATCGGGTGCCCTACCCGCAACACCATGCGGCTAAGCGACTTCCCCCGGGAGTCAACAAGCCACCTAAATTTGACAAATTCAACGGGAAAGGTTCCCCAAAAGAACATATTGCATATTATATGACCGTTATGGGTGATCTGTCCACCGACGAGTCATATTTACTGAAATTCTTTGGGTCCTCGCTGACGGGGCTCGCATTTGAATGGTACTCTAGCCTCTCGGCCGGGTCAATCAATGACTGGTCAGATATGCAGAGGAAGTTCAGAGAAAGATTCCATGTCACAGAGAGGGAGGTCACAGTGGCCGAACTCTATTCGACAAAACAAAGGGCAGATGAGACCGCCCTTGACTACATCAAGAGGTGGAGGAACCTCGGAATGAGATGCAAGCGACCCCCGCACCAGGAGGACGCTGTGCAAATATGTAAGCAAAATCTCAGGAGGGAGGTCCTGGAAAAGATGATTGGTATGGAAATACGGTCGTTCGACCGGCTGAATAATGTCGTGGCTGAGGTGGAAGCTTTTCTAGCCAAGCCTGTCCCGACGTCAACTGCCAGCATAGCCCAGAAAGGCAAGGCGGCGGAGCGGCGCCCCGTACCTAAAGAAGCGAATGCGCTTGATATCAAGGCATTCGAACAACAGAAGGAGAAAGGCAAGAAAGCGGCTCCCCCGCAGCCTGCGAAAGCTCCAGATGACAAAGAAGGTCCTTCGTTGAGGGACAAAATGAAGAAGGCTTATTCCTTTCCTAAGGATAAGACCCGGATCCTGTTTGACTGGGTAACGAATACAGTATGGTCACTCTGCCTGAGCCGAGAAGACCAGAGGACCTGAAGAGAAAAGACAGTCCAAGATTCTGCCCCTATCACCAAATGCTGGGACATTCAATCGAAGACTGTTATGTTTTCAAAGACGTCATCGAAGGGATGGTGAAGAAGAATGAGATAGAGCTGGGAGAGTACAAAGTAGACCCTCCTCAGCCACATGAAGCTCCTCCCCGAAGAGCGGCAGTCAACATGGTCTCCCTCTATCAGGCACTACCCGAGGAGATCTCTGAAGCAAGCACACGGAGCACCTACGAAATCCATTTCCTGGAGCCCGTGAAGGAACAGCAGGGGTGGCAGAAAATCCTTGTGAAGCACAAGAAGAAGGGGGCACCCCGCCCAAAAGAGGGGGCACATATCCGTGGCGTTACACCCCGGCCTGCTCCGCCAGTGGTAGCGCCCGTATGGGTCACTTCACCTACAGCTGTCAGAATATATACACCCAACAGGAGGAGACAAACTCCGCTGCCAGTAATCAAGGAAACTAATCCTGGGGTCCTTCGACTGCAACACTTAATTGAAGGGCTAGAGGAATATGTACAGCCCGAACTGAAACCTCTGCTGGTACGGGACCACGTCCCATGGCAAGAGCTGGAGCAACTCTCACTCAAGCAAGGGGAGGAAGCTGAAGCAGCACCACCTCAAGAGAGCAACCTGTTCTGGGGGCAAGCACCTGCAGAAATCAAAAAGAAGAAAAAGCAAAAGAAAAAGAAGAGAAAGGCCGTTGGGGCCCATAAAACACAGGTCGTCTCCTGCAATACCCTGTCAGCACTCTTCAACCTACCCGGAGAAGAGGAAGAAGAAGAAATTTGCTTCACACCCCATGCTGGGGGAGGCAAGGCCGAGGCCGCAACTGCTGCACATGCCACTCGGTCAGGCCGGAAATGGGGGCGCCAGCCGCCTGCCCAATCACAACATTATGTTCAGAGGGGAGCAACCCTACAAGACACCTCCGCCGGAAGTTAAGGGAGTACAGATCCCTCCTCCGTCAGGTCTATACAGCAAGACTGGGGGCAAGACAGTCCCGTCATTCCTTGAATTCATGAAGATGTCAAAGGGGAAGCAGCCTTGTCAGGAGGCTAACCCTACACTCGGGGTCATTCACCCGCAGTCAGCGCAACCCCTGAGGATGCAAATGCAGATGGGGCTTGCCCTACAACAGCTAATAAAGAAGACCCGACAATCGGTGCCAGCCTGGACGGTGCCGAGTCCGAGGAAGATAAAGCAGGGCCATCTGGACCCACAAATCAAAACCCTCCTAAGCCCAGATGGGTTGAAGAGATGAAGCTCTCCAATGTCCGGGCTGGAAGCCGAATAATGAAGTTGCTCAAGAAGCTCCCTGCTCGATTTACAATCTGGGAAATTCTCTCTTTGAGTGAAGAGACTCGACAGGCGATCATCACTGCTCTGCAGACGCCTGCTCATTTTGAAACCTGCATAGCTGAGGCTATACCAGAAGCCAGTATGACCTTCTCTCCAGAAGACATGCTACTACCTACTGCCAGTCACAACAGGCCTCTATATATGAAAGGACATCTGAATGGAAGAGAGCTGAACCGGATTCTGGTTGACCCTGGTGCAGCAGTCAACATCTTGCCATATAGAATATACGAGAGGTACCACTTCAATGTACATCTCGAGAAAGTCGGGGATATGCGTATCGCTGGCTTCAACCAAAAATGTGAAGTATCTATGGGAGTGGCAGAGTTCACACTGACCCTGGCAGATTTCACTACAACGGTGCAGTTTCACGTCATTGATTCTCGCACCTCCTACAAAGCACTGCTCGGCCGCCCATGGCTGCACGAAAATATGGTGGTGCCCTCCACGCTCCACCAGTGCATCAAATACAGCCTCCAGGGGAAGGAGGAAAGGATATTTGCTGACATCCACCCGTTCGAGGTGTTTGAATGTCACTTGGCGGACGCCAATCTGTATACGGGTCTCCCCGGAAGGTTTCTGAAACTGAAGCCCCCGTAGGGGCATCGAAGAATAGATCGGGTGACGGTTGGTATCCACCACCGCCGCGCGGATATGTCAAGCCGAAGGTGGTTTCCCACATCACGGCTTCTGGAAATGTCGGCAGGGTGACACCCCCAGCATTATACCCCAAAGCTAAGGAAGCGCATGTTGATCGACAGCACGACCGCATCGGAGTCCCGGCCGGCCTCACCAAGCCAGTCTCCGGCCTCGATGGTCCCACTGTCGAACCTTTCAAAGCCTGGGAGGTGGCACAAGAAGATGGGCCCAGCAGCTTGTTCTATACGGCTGAGGAGCATCCCACTCAGGAAGACGCAGACTGCAGCCTCCCTGAGGATCTAGCCGACCCGCGGGTTCCTGTTCAGGGCCTGGCATTTACCACTGATCGAACGGCCAGGATGTTTCAAAAGCAACACATCCCTCCCGATCAACCTCAAAAACGCAAGGAAGCTTTCCAGAAGATGTGGTATCCTGTAAATCTGGACAAAGAAATGAGACGTGTCTCTCAACATCCGGGTCTGGGCTTCACCCTGGAAGACTACTATTACAGTGGGCGGTACGAGGTGGATACCATCTCCACCTTCTATCCAACTGAAGACAGCCCTCTGGGGGCAACCTTTGATGAATACCCGGCGGAAGCCGAACATGCTGAATTGGCTCTATCCGGGAATCAACAAATGGAGACCTTGATCTCCTGCCGATGCTGGGAGCAGGTCCGTCCTGAGGAGCGGCCTTTCAAGCCGAATTTGATACGGCTAGCAGCAGCGAAGCCGAAGATGCTCAAGAAGCAGAAGTCTCTCCCTCTACAGGGGTCCTACTAACGACAACTTCAACACCCTTTCTGCCAATCAGGGAGGTCTTGGTCAACTCCAATCAAGGGGAGCCGGCTACCATGAAAGAAAGGCCACTTCTGTGGAAGATACAACTGTCCCAGAAGGCGAGACTCCCTCAACTTCTGCCACAAGTCCAATATGCTGTCCGAGTCCGGCGGCAAACAACTACCGGCCTGTCATGGCTGCAACCTCATCTACAAGCACTGAAGCTGTTCTCTCACCCTCAGGAGCTGCAACGGCAATGGATCTTCTAATAGAACAATCCACCCAGCCGCTAGCACAAGAGATCAAGAAACCTCAGGAAGCTCTGGCAGTGTCTGACGAGGAAGTAGAAGCGCTCGACCCTCAAGATGGTATTCCAGACTTCGTCGACCTCCAGCCAGCACCTCCGGAAATAGAAGACGAGGCCAGGCCACAGTCGATGAACTAATAGAAGTCAACTTGGGAGATGAGGGGGACCCTAGGCCTACCTTCCTCAGTGCCCAACTATCCCCGGAAGAACGGGAGCTGTACATTCAACTACTACTAGAATACCGGGATTGCTTCGCCTGGACTTATAAAGAGATGCCAGGTCTAAGCCCTGCTGTCTCACAACATGAGCTGGCAATCAACCCTGAAGCCGAGCCGGTGAAGCAACCACCGCGGCGTATGAGGCCAGAGCTCATCACCCGAATCTGTGCTGAAGTTGACAAGCTCATTGATGTGGGATTTGTTGAAGAAAATCAGTACACCACATGGCTGGCGAATATCGTCCCCGTAAAAAAGAAGAATGGACAGATCCGGATTTGTGTCGACTTCCGAGATCTAAACAAAGCCTGCCCTAAAGATGACTTCCCGGTGCCAATAACCGAGGTCATGATCGATGCTACAACCGGCCATGAAGCCCTGTCATTCATGGATGGGTCGTCCGGCTACAATCAGATTTGGATTGCGGAGCACGACCGGGTCCATACCGCTTTCCGAACTCCCAAAGGCATTTATCATTACAAGAGAATGCCATTCGGACTGAAGAATGCTGGTGCAACCTATCAGCGCGCAATGACCAAAATCTTTGATGAATTGCTCTACCACAAGGTCGAGTGCTACATAGATGACCTAGTGGTCAAAACCAGAAGAAAAGAAGATCATCTGCAAGACCTCCGGATTGTTTTTCAGAGGCTGAGGCAACATGAGTTAAAAATGAATCCTATGAAATGTGCGTTCGGAGTGTCGAGCGGAAAATTCTTGGGCTTTGTCGTCCGATATCGGGGGATCGAGATAGACCCCGCAAAGATCAAGGTGATTCAGGAGTTACCTCCACCAAGGAACATCTCCGAGCTGAGGTCACTACAAGGCCGCTTGGCTTACATCCGGCGTTTCATTTCCAATTTGTCAGGGCGATGCCAGCCTTTTCACAAGTTGATGATGAAAGATGCCCCCTTCTATTGGGATGAAGATTGCCAGACAGCCTTTGACAAGTTAAAAGACTATCTGAAGACTCCTCCAGTATTGGGCACGCCGGTGAAAGGACGGCCGTTGATACTGTATATAGCAGCTACACACAATTCTCTGGGGGCAATGCTAGCCCAGAATAATGAAGAAGGGAAAGAACAAGCCCTCTATTACCTCAGTCGGAGACTGGTCAGAACTGAAGAGAAATATACTTATATTGAGAAGATCTGCCTGGCACTAGTCTTCGCAGTCAAAAAGCTCCGGCACTATATGTTGTCGCATGAAATCAGCTTGGTGTCCAAGGAGGATCCCCTGAAATATATTATGTCCCAGCCGGCACTCAAAGGCCGCCTAGGCAAATGGGCGGTAATCCTCATGGAGTTTGATGTCTCCTACGTGCCGCGCAAAGCCATCAAAGGTCAAGCTATTGCGGACTTCTTTGCTGAACATCCGATACCCGGGGAAAGCCCGTGGGAACCGGAACTTCCCGAGGATGAGACCCTAGAAGCCGCCCAAGTACAGCCTTCCTCATGGCAGCTATACTTTGATGGCGCTTCCAGAATCGACACCTCTGCTACCGGGTCATCCAGGGTCAGAGCAGGGGCAGGCATAGTCTTGAAGTCCCCAGAAGGAGAAGTGGTGCATACATCCTGCTCCATAAACAAACAATGCACAAACAATGAAGCAGAATATGAAGCCCTGATAATCGGGTTGCAGATCGCTCTGTCCATGGGAATTCAGATGCTGGAAGCGTTCGGAGACTCCATGCTAGTTATAAAACAGCTGGAAGGAGAGTTCGAGGTGCGAAAGCAAGAGCTCCTCCCCTATCACCAGTTGGCAACTCGACTGATGTCAAAATTTTACTTCATCAGCATCAAGCACATCAATCGAGGCCGGAATGCTCAGGCAGACGCCCTCGCTAAGCTGGCCAGTTCATTGGCGGTCCCGCCAGACACAAGCCTGAATATAACAGTAATCAACCGCCGACAGGTCCCCAGCGTAACAGAGGTCCTTGCCGACGAACATGAGATGGAGGTAACAGTCATCGAAGGGGTTCAGCAGCCCGACTGGCGAGAGCATCTCCTACGCTGGTTTCAACACCAGCAACTTCCAAAAGAAAAGGAACAAAGAATGAAGCTCCTGAGGATCAAGGATTCTTACGAGATGAGAAGCGGGACCTTGTTCCGAATTATGGCAGATGCCCGAAGGAAAGTCCTACTCCGTTGCCTGTCTTCAGCAGAAGCGGGACAGGTGATGCAAGAAGTTCATGCAGGATCAGCTGGGGCACACCAGGCCGGTCCGAAAATGAAGATAGAGATAAAGAAATTGGGTTACTATTGGCCCACTATATTCAATGATTGCTGCAAGTTCGCCAAGGCTTGTCAGAAATGTCAAGAACATGCTAATGTGGCGAGGAGACCCCCAGTGCCACTACATCCCACTCTACCAAGTTGGCCGTTTGCTCAGTGGGGCACGGACGTGGTAGGGCCACTTCCAGCATCTTCATCAGGATGCAGATACATCTTAGCAGCTACAGATTATTTCTCCAGATGGGCGGAGGCAGTAGCACTAAGAGATGTGACCGGAGAACTAGTTGCAAGATTCTTCCGGCAGAATGTAATATTTCGGTTCGGGATCCCCAGCCGAATCATCTCTGATAACGGCAGCCATTTCAGGAACCAGAAGGTTTATCGGCTGGCCGACAAATACAAAATTGACTGGAGGACATCCTCCCCCTATAACCCTCAAGCCAATGGATTAGCAGAGGCCTTTAACAAGACCTTGTGCACACTATTGGCGAAGACTGTCAAGTCTAACAAAAAAGATTGGGAAGAAAGGATGTACGAAAGCGCTTTGGGCCTATCGTACTGTCTACAAGACCCCAACCGGCTGCTCACCCTTCTCCCTTGTCTATGGGTCGGAAGCTGTAGTGCCGATTGAACTCGAAGTTCCTTCATTGCGAGTTGCCATCCAGCACGGATTAGTCAGTGGTGAGCAGACCAACGCAGAAAGAAGATTGGAAGAGCTCGCTGAGCTCGAAGGAAAACGCCTCCAGGCGCAACAAAACATCCAACTCTACCAAGCTCGCATGGCCCGTGCTTTTGACAAGTTAGTCAAGGGTCGAGAGTTCAAGAAAGGAGACCTGGTGATGGTCAAAAGAAGAGAAGTGATGGCCTCTAACCCCAAAGGGAAGCTGGTCGAAAACTGGGTCGGACCGTATATCATCCGCCGAGTGTATGAAGGGGGTGCCTACGTCCTTGTAGACCACAAAGGAGCCGTCCAGTTCTCTCCCCTCAACGGAAAACACATTAAGCTGTATCATGCGGCGCAACCAACACACCCCGAGTGATCGGCCGGAACATACCCTTTACTTGGTTAGCGGCATTCCGCCCTAATCGAGCTACCTTTTCCTTGGTTAGTGGCATTAGTGGCACTCCGCCCTAATCAAGCTACTTTTCCTTGGTTAGTGGCACTCCGCCCTAATCAAGCTACTTTTCCTTGGTTAGTAGCACTCCACCCTAACCGAGCTACCCTTTCCTTGGTTAGTAGCACTCCGCCCTAACCGAGCTACCCTTTCCTTGGTTAATAGCATTCCGCCTTAACCGAGCTACTTCTCCTTGGTTAGTGGCATTCCACCCTAACCGAGCTACCCTTCCCCTTGGTTAGCGGCATTCCGGCCTAATCGAACTACTTTTCCTCGGTTAGCGGCATTCCGCCCTAATCGAACTACTTTTTCTTGGTTAGCGGCATTCCGTCCTAATCGAGCTACTTCCCTTGGTTAGCGGCATCCCGCCCTAATCGAACTACCTTTCCTTGGTTAGCGGCATTCCGCCCTGATCGAACTACTTTTCCTTGGTTAGCGGCATTCCGCCCTAATCGAACTACTTTTCCTTGGTTAGCGGCATTCCGTCCTAATCGAGCTACTTCCCTTGGTTAGCGGCATCCCGCCCTAATCGAACTACCTTTCCTTGGTTAGCGGCATTCCGCCCTAATCGAACTACTTTTTCTTGGTTAGCGGCATTCCGTCCTAATCGAGCTACTTCCCTTGGTTAGCGGCATCCCGCCCTAATCGAACTACCTTTCCTTGGTTAGCGGCATTCCGCCCTGATCGAACTACTTTTCCTTGGTTAGCGGCATTCCGCCCTAATCGAACTACTTTTCCTTGGTTAGCGGCATTCCGTCCTAATCGAGCTACTTCCCTTGGTTAGCGGCATCCCGCCCTAATCGAACTACCTTTCCTTGGTTAGCGGCATTCCGCCCTAATCGAACTACTTTTCCTTGGTTAGCGGCATTCCGCCCTAATCGAGCTACTTCCCTTGGTATAGCGGCATCCCGCCCTAATCGAACTACTTTTCCTTGGTTAGCGGCATTCCGCCCTAATCGAGCTACTTTCCCTGGATTAGGCGGTTTTCCACCCTAATCAAGCTACTTCTCCTTGGTTAGTGGCATCTCGCCCTGATCAAGCTACCCTCTTTCGGATCGCATTCCAAATAAAAAAAAGAAAAAAAAGGGGGTTAAAAATAGAGATACCCCGCCAGACTTGTTCCTATAGCAGAACAAGTGCAAAAATGGCTATAACCCGGCTGTGGCGAAAACCCGAAAGGGCGTCGCAGGCAAAATTGGGTACCCCGCCGCGTGAAAACCCGAAAGGGCGCGCGGGCAAAAGCAAGAGGGGGCTGGCTTCGGCGAAAACCCGAAAGGGCGCTTGAGTCGGTAAAGTGGTAATTTCCCAAATGCCTCTCCTATTCTCCACCCAATAAAACTCCGAAGGGGACAATCATCAAAGTCCCACCGGGAATACTTTAAAAAACCCTTTTTGACCCTCGTCATCATCGACGAGATCGGTCGATCTCTGTCCATGACTTGGACCTTACGTCCTTGTTAATAACCTCATCTTTGCTTCGGCATGTAACCCATGTCGATGAACAAACCCTTTTTCGACCCTCGTCATCATCAGCGAGATCGGTCGATCTCTACCCCCAACATTGGACCTTACGTCCCTGTTGACAACCCCATCCTTGTTTCGGCAGTGACATATGCCGACGAACAAATCCTCTTCGACCCTCGTCGTCATCGGCGAGATCGGTCGATCTCTACCCTCAACTTGGACCTTACGTCCCTGTTGACAACCCCATTCTTGTTTCGGCAGTGACATATGCCGACGTATAAACCCTCTTCGACTCTCGCCATCATCGGCAAGATCGGTCGATCTCTACTCTTGAACTTGGATCCTACATCCTTGTTAATAAACCACTTCCTTGCTTCGACATTTAACCAGTGTCGACGAAATAAACTTAAGACCAACCCTTGTCCTCATCGACAAGGACGGTCGGCGTTCCCGCGGTCCAGTTCTTCTGAATCTCGAATTCAAAAACAAAGAAAAAAAAAGGGAAAAGAAATTGGGGTTAAAAATAGAGATACCCCGCCAGACTTGCTCCCACATCGGGTCAAGTGCAAAAATGGCTATAACCCGGCTGTGGCGAAAACCCGAAAGGGCGTTGCAGGCAAAATCGGGTACCCCGCCGCGTGAAAACCCGAAAGGGCGCGTGGGCAAAAGCAAGAGGGGGCTGGCTTCAGCGAAAACCCGAAAGGGCGCTTAGGTCAGTAATGTGAATAAAAATGAATGCTGAATAGTGATGATTCATTCTCTGTCCGGAAGACCCCTTTCGAGGTCGTGGCGGAGTCTTCATCCGATATCCCGGCAATATACATCTATTGTCATACCCCTTTCGACCCTTGTCACCATCGGCAAGATCGGTCGTTACCTATCGGGTTTTTGTCACCATCGGCAAGACCGTCTACCCCTTTCGACCCTTGTCACCATCGGCAAGATCGGTCGCTACCTATCCGATTTTTGTCATCATCGGCAAGACCGTCTACCCCTTTCGACCCTTGTCACCATCCGCAAGATCGGTCGTTACCTATCCGATTTTTGTCACTATCGGCAAGACCGTCTACCCCTTTCGACCCTTGTCACCATCGGCAAGATCGGTCGCTACCTATCCGGTTTTTGTCATCATCGGCAAGGCCATCTACCTTTTCGACCCTTGTCACCATCGGCAAGATCGGTCGCTACCCTATCCGGTTTTTGTCACTATCGGAAAGACCGTCTACCCCTTTCGACCCTTGTCACCATCGGCAGGATCGGTCGCTACCCTATCCGGTTTCTGTCATCATCGGCAATACCGTCTACCCCTTTCGACCCTTGTCACCATCGGCAAGATCGGTCACTACCTATCCGGTTCTTGTCACCATCGGCAAGACCGTCTACCCCTTTCGACCCTTGTCACCATCGACAAGATCGGTCGCTACCCATCCGGTTTTTGCCATCATCGGCAATACCGTCTACCCCTTTCGACCCTTGTCACCATCGGCAAGATCGGTCACTACCTATCCGGTTCTTGTCACCATCGGCAAGACCGTCTACCCCTTTCGACCCTTGTCACCATCGACAAGATCGGTCGCTACCCATCCGGTTTTTGCCATCATCGGCAATACCGTCTACCTTTTCGACCCTTGTCACCATCGGCAAGATCGGTCGCTACCTATCCGGTTCTTGTCACCATCGGCAAGACCGTCTACCCCTTTTCGACCCTTGTCACCATCGACAAGATCGGTTGACTACTCTCTAACCTGGGCCCTCCGCCCTCGCTGACCAACAAAACATCATGGCATCAACATTTGACCCGTGTCAAGGGTCATAACACACCTCTCATCACCAGCGGCAAGATTCGCTAGGTGCATCTGCCTACGCTACCTATGTCCCACATTGGCAAAGTCCCCGTTCCGGGAACGGCTACATCGCGGTGGAGCGAACACCTCACCCCTTCCTTGAAGGCGTGAGCGCTCTCCTGCGCCATCAGCAAGTATCCCTAGGTTCGGGTGACCATCCAGAATAAAGAAAAGAAAGAAGGAAAAGAAGTCGCGATTGATGGCGACGAAAAGAAATATTTCCATTTAATGAGAATGGGTGGAACACATTTTTTTTGCCCGGGGCATCCCCCGGGGGTACATGAGCTCCGAAGACAAAAAGGAGCATTACAAAAAAAAAGAAAGAAAAAAAAAGGGCAAGGTCACGGCAGAGGGCGCCGGAAGATATCTGCCAAGTCTAAAAGGCCCAGCGAAGGATATCGTGTCAACTCTTGCAAACGGGTCTCGGTGGCTGTCAGCTGGGATAACCTCTCGTCTAGTGAGGCAAGTTGTCCTTCAGCCAGGTCAGCCTCTTCCGTTGTCTGGATCTCTAGGCGCTCGCCCTCTTGCAGCTCGGCTTCGACCTTAGCAAGTTCCGAGCGCAACTCGTCCAACCGTGCCGCGAGGAGCATCCGACGTTCCGAGATATTGCTGGCAACATTTCTCAGCTGCCCCACGGTCGTCCTCAATGAACTAACGGCGGTGCGGCAATCTGCCTTCTCCAGCTTCGCGGCAGTCAGCTGATCAGAAACCTCTCGATTGAGGAACTCCCGCCTGTTGGCATGTTTTAACAACATCACAACCCGCGGGGTCCAATCATCCATTGGACAGCCAAATGCTAAAAGCGATCGGGAGAGATGACCTATCAAGCTTCTCAGCTGCAGATAAGTCAGGTTCGGAGAAGCTAGCATGGCCCGCTGGAGGTTATCCAGAGACTGCCACACCATGTCTCCAGAAAATTGTAGACCCAGTGGCGAAGTCTCGGGGAGCTGAAAGTCTACCCTGCTATCTACCTCGGCCCAGATATCGTCGGCTACCCCGAGGGACGTCGACGGCATAGTCTGTACGACGCCCACATCCGGCCCGACTATTGCGGCTACATCAACTGAAGGAACCTCCACGATGGCAACTTCCTTGCCCGCCCGTTGCGGTGAGGCTACAACAACCGTGTCAGCGACGGAAGGCGCTGGCTCTTCCTGAGCAGTCTCACCGGTCGATGAGGCAGGAGAGCCCTCTATGATCGACAGAGCTTTAATGATATCAGCCTCGCCCGCAATAATTTCCCCTGCCTCTATTTCCGGGGGATCACTCGGCTTCAGCAATGACTCGTCACCAGCAACCAGGGCTTGAGCCCCTGCAACCTCGGGCGGGCCGCTGACCTCGGCAGTCGCACCTGGTTCCTCCGAGGCCGCTGCAGCAGCATAGGTCCGTGGAAGCCGCAGGGCAATAGGCCTCACAACTGGTGGGAAGGCTGACTGACCCATATCCACATCTGGAAGGGGTATGCGGATCATTATAGCCGACGGTACCACCTCAGCCTGCATTCCATATATGTACATCAGCCGGCTGGCTTGAAAATTAAAAGAAGTGCTGCAAGTGGGAATCGGAATACTTCCTACCTCAACCGGCACTATATTTAGGCCTCCCAAAGTGGCCTCTGAAGATTCTGGCCCTTCTCCTGTAGCCGGGTATGATGGCCCGTGCTCGGCTCCCAATAGCCTCGGAGGGCTAAACGTTGGCAGGTCGCTCTCATAAGCTGATGAAGCCCCGGCGTCCTCAGCCTCGGTGTCCGCCATCGGGAACCCCTCATCATCACCAGAGCCGCCGCCGTAATCAACCTGTTCAGAAGAGGATGACTCTTCTGCTTGTCCTCTGATCTCCAGAACCTGAGCATGAACCGGGCCGCTGAGAGGAGGCCCTCTATCCAGAACCTCCTCGGCGATCGCCATCTCGGGAACATCTATCGGCGAAGTATCCAGGGGCTGGTCCCTTGGAAGCCCTTGCTCTCCGATGACAACCCCTGCCGAGGCACCAACCTCAGGGAGCAGTGTGGGCCGAATGTCGACTGGAGTCAAAGGACAATAAACAATCAGGACTTGACTGAAATTACAACATGCCACTGAGCTCTACGGGCAAGCTGCAAATTACCTTCTGTTTCTCGATGGGGTGTCGGTGAAGGCAAGTCGCCCTCAACAGAGGTCAAGGGGACTTCCCTCTCTCTCTCTCCAGCGGCAGCTCCGGTTGCCGCCTCCAACCCGACAACGGCAGGGATAGTGCCGGCAGCTACTGAAAAGAAAGATGGTCAGCCCAGGCAGCCAAAACAAACAAATAAGCCATGCAAGAATAAGAAGTCACCTTCGCCTTCAGGCCCTTGTGTCCGGGCGGCCTCAAATTCAGAAAATGACGGAACTCGAGGAAGGGGAACCGTAGACTCCTCTTCAGCAGCCTTCCTCTGACGTGCCCGAGTAGCACGGGATTCTGCCCTCTTGGCTTTCTTAGCCCTGCTGATGGCCTCCCTGACCTGAGACCTGGTCCACTTTCGCGAGTCCCCAGGGGGTAATGGCGTCATGGTGGGAGCCGGCTCTGGAATGTTAAAATATGAAGGCTTCTGCGCCTTAGATATCAGCTCCCTATAGTGTCGAGTCGCTCCCGCAGAAAGACGGGCTGCGAAAACACATGAGTAAGAAGATGCACACTGAATATAGGGGAAGCAGCTCCAGGGCTGAAGAAGAAAATAGGCATTACCTGGCATCCCCGTATATCGAGGACTGAGTGGCCAGTAAAGCAATACTGGCGCCTTGTCCCGGGAAGCCGCCTCGCGGATCAGCCAGCATACATCACCAATTGTTTCACTTTTCTCAGTCAGTTGGGCCAAATCTTCATGGCCGCAGGAGGACAAGTGATGATATAAGCTCAAGTGGTCGAATCCCCAGCCGTCGACATACTTGAAGGATATTTGAAGCTGATGGTTCCGAATGGCTTCTAACGGACTGTCAACTGAAAGCCCATGAGAATGAAGTAGGGCGAATATCCAGGGGGTGGTGGTGTACAAGTCAGCCCGCCTGTTTTCCCTCCCGATGAAGGTCCGATAAGGATGAAAATGGTCGACTTCCGGGCGCCAGCTCGCCATACTAGGAAGGGGTTCTTCCACCGGAAGGGGGATCGTCTGGAGAGCAACCCTCTCACTACTAACCCGGCACAGCCCCCAGAGAGTCTTAATATAATCATCCCTCTGGATCTCTGGCATCTTCGGGTCGGCTCGGGACGACTTGCCCTTCGCAGCTTTCCTGGCTTCTACATATGCTGCCACCTTAGTATTGGACCAAGATTTCAGCCTCTTCAAGTAGGCTGGATCAACATCCAGAATGGGCTCCCGCTGGGAGTCTAAAAAACGGCGTTCGGCAGCATGCCAGCAATCCTTCCGAAAATTCCGATAAAAGCCCGTTCGTGCATTCCACCACTTGATGAAGTCTGGAGTCACTTGGGGCAGGCGAGCCGGGGTTGGCACCCTGAATGATACATCCTCTCGGCGATGGAAGTAGTCCCACCATCCACGGGCTTCATCAATAGCCGTCTGACCAGCCCGGTGTCTATTCGGCAGATTGAACCGGGCTGAAGAAGAAGGAATTTGCTGATCATACCCAAAATTCCGGCTGAAACGGAAAGGATAATACGGCTCCAGCCACAGCAAGCCACTTTTCCTGAAGACTAGAACACTGGGGCGAATAGACAATGCCCATTCCACCAGTTCCGGCTCCAAGATTGGCCTTGTGCTCTTCGACCCGGTCAGCTGATGAATAAATTCCTCTGTCTCAAATAATCGGCATTGCCGCATCCTGTTGACAAGAGGGCTGGAGCTGGCAGCCAAACTCCAGAAATGCAGAACGCCAGGGGAATCTGTTGGAACTATCGTCAACTTCCCCCGAATGGCGAAAAGCTGGTCCGCCAGTGAAGACGGTTCAGCACTGGCAAATTCGATCATCTGCGGCAAAGGGCGATCTGACTGCATTGACCGGGGAGCTGCTTCCGGAAATAGGGTGCAGACCCAGGCATTAAAAAAGTGGAGGGGACCAACTGTCCGCGAATTCCTGGGGATGCGCGACTTGTGCAAATCCCCCAACATTTTGTATATAAGGCATAAAGCCACAGGGCACAGGGATAGCTTCGTCCCCCAAGCCATCAAACAGGCAGGGTAAATCACCTCCGGCCTGATCACCGTCTCATCTCCTTGGGGAAGGGCGAATGAACAAAGCCAATATGTCAAGTACGCAGCACAGTGTGTAACTGCGTCAACTCCCGTGGGATTCGGGCCGGCCTGCCGCCCTCTCCCTGAGACAGCAGGATATGTTGCTTGGCGCCGAGCCCTCTTCTTCCGCGCCACCGCTGTCGGAACCACTGTGGGGAAGTCCTCATAGTGCTGTTCCCCACCAAAGAAATATTGAAGCCACGTGCCCATCCGCACACGCCTCTTCTCACCAGGCTTTCGCGCTTCCCGCGAGTCAAGTGTCAGGCGCAGCAGGGTGCGATACGCCTTCATCAGATAACGATAGGCGAAGCCCGTGAAGTAGTTGCCTTCACCATCTGTCTGGTCCTTCAGCCAGTCTGCGAAGCAAACTTCTTCATACGGCTCTCCATCTATCGGCAGGCCGCTCAGCTGAGAAAGGCTCCATAAATCCAATGAAGTTTCACCTTCTGCAGTGTAGAAAGTATTGTACTCTGGGCAGAAGACTTCAATCATCCTGCAACATAGGCCTCGGGAGATTGGGTATCTATACCGGGAAGCGTATACGCTCTGATAAATTCCGGCGTGCACCAAGATGGGGGCGTATTGCCGCAGCACGAAGTCTGTAAATTCAACCGCTCCCGGTCTGAAGGCGTGAGCATCGGTGGCTTTGAGCTCTCCAAACCACCCCACTGAAATTTGATGTTTGAACCGGACCGCCAAGCAGTCCAAAAGAAAAGGCTCGTCCCGGTATCCCCAATGGAGCGGTACGAGGAACAGACCATATATGGGCTTCTCCCTATCAACGCGGCCGGCGGTTTCATTCCAGCGAGCTGGTGTGTATTGCGGCGCTCTCGTCAGCATCCCGGCCTCGGGGGATAATTCCTATACTCCGAGCACGACCCCCCATTTCTTGGGTTCCCCGGGGATGTACATGGGCATACCATAGGTGACTGACTCAGTCAGGTTGTCCCGCTCCGCCAGTAGCGCTCCTTCAGCTCTGCGGACCAGAATTAAATCACGCTTCCCACCAAGGTTGAAGCGCTCGAGGAACGCCATCAGGTGCTTGTCTTTGGGGTGGTCCCGTCTGATGTCGTCCCCTCGGTCATACCTGAATTGGTTGCCATCGAGGATCAACAAATGGCCGGTGTCGACGGTGTCGGTTTCTGAGTCCGAAGACTCAGCCACCACGGCTACACGTCGGAGCCCCCGATCAAGGGAATGGACGTTCCCCCATGTCACGGCGACCCGAGATACGGAGGAAGAAGAGCCGGAAGCCATGTTATCTACAAAACAGCACCCGGAAAAGAACAAACGAGAGTCAGAAATTAGTGGATCAAAACAATATTTCTGACAAAATTTCGGCAGCATCTCCTCAGCTCGAGGGTTTGCCAAAAAGAAAGCGGAAGCCGTCCACAAAGGGAGCGGCCCCTAAAAGCAGCCATAGGCATTAAGCCAGGGCCAAATGGAACACCCGAGGGATCTAGCTCCGAGGACAAGTCCTACGAGAAGCCTCCCGGGGCCCGAAGAATGGGTTCAAAACCCAAAGAACAGCAACACTCAACTCACCCACTCACAGGCGAAACCGCCCGAGCCCAAGAGCTACTCAGCGCCGAGGGAAGAGGAGAAAGCGAAATGAAGAGAGAGAAAAATCTGTTGCAAATGAGCAGTGAAGAAGAAAAAACAAAGAAGAAAGCCTTATATAGGCCCCCCCTCATTTTGTTAAAACGACGCGCCCCGGAGCGCGCCGTTTTAAGCAAATGGCGCGCCGGGGAGGGCGCGCCGTTTTAACCCCTGAAAGGCCCAGGGCGCACCGGGAAGGCGGCGCCGTTTTAACCCCGAAGGCCCAGGGCGCGCCGTAAAGGCCACGCCGTTTTAACTCTTGAAGCAAAGGCCGCGCCATTTTAAGCAACGCCGTCAGGCTTCCTACCTCGCCGGATCGACATCCGACGTCAGAATTAAGTGCTGGTCGAGCCTCCGTCAGCCAAACGAAGCTCATCCGCAGGCCTTGCTGCATTCCTGCCTCACTTGCACCGCCTACGTCTGGGGGGCATTTGTTGGCACTCAAAACATGATCCTTTGGCAACCAAGCCGCAAAGATGAATGATACGGCCCACTGAAGCACGGAAGTCGATAAAGATCAACTTATCAAGGGGACCCCTCAAGCTGACAAAGCCCCGAGCCACCTTGAAGGGAACGTCGCGGACTTTACCTCAGGAGAGCCGAAGTGAACCCGCAACCAACCGGCAGCGCGATCAAGCCTGCCCAATGATCCGGCATCGACCTCGTCATGCCGCTACCCCACATCCGTCACCCGACCAAGGACGACGGTCTACCCAATGACTCTCCTAAGGAGGAAGAATGTCCTCGGCCATCCGAAACAAGGGGGCCAAAGGTTCTGTCAGCAGAAGACCCCGATTACCCGGCACGAGTTCGGCTTCTCGCCATAGTGGGCCCGTTAGTGGCCGATTGATCACCAATTCAAGGTGGAATTATCCAGGATGTAACGTCATCCTGTAAGGAAGCTTCGAGCACGAGTCCGTCTCAGCCAGAAGCACAAATCACAGTGCCGAAGACTGTGTCAGTAGGACACCCGTGTGCTCGGACCGGACACACACGAAGTCTTGTTTAAGGCCATTCGTCCTATCAAGAGCTTCGTGAACACCCCATCAAGGCCCTTCGATGGCCAGGGCGAGGGGAACAGTCGACGGGAGCTTCCGGAATCATCTCCGGGCCTACCGGACTGACACGCCAAGTGAATAGGTTAAAACGGCACCGTCAAACCGGCGCGCAAAGAACAAAAGGGGGTGTTCCCCGGCGCCGTAAATCCGGCGCGCAAAAGCCAGATGGGGCCCTTCCCCCGCGCCGTCAACCCGGCGCGCAAAAGCCAAATGGGGCCTCTCCCCGGCGCCGTCAACCCGGCGCGCCTCTTCCTGGGGCGCCGTTTTAACCCCAAGGCTATATATAGCCTGTCGACAGAAGAGATCAAGATATAGAAGATCAAGGGGGACCCGATCAAGAGAGGAAGCGGAATCAAAAAGAAAGAAAAGGGAAATAGAAAGAAAGGGGGGAGGTCCAGGGGTGCTTCTTTTCTGAAGGAGTTCCCGGCTGAAGTTCCTCGGCGGGTGCCACCCTCTTCCGCTCGAGCTCCCCGGTGTCGGAGAGGATGATCGACTGCTTCCCTGCCTTCTGGGTGGGTCGTCGTCGTGTTCCTCATCGAATCTCCCCGCTTCTATTTTGCTGTATTCGCCCCAGGGCTGCAATGTAAATGAAGAAAAGGGGGAGGGGCGATGATACGAGCCTTTCCTCCCCCTTTTTCCTCATCTTTCCTTCTGCCTTTTTTTTTATTCCGTCTGTAATCGTTTCTTCGATTAATGGAAACGGCGGCCGATCGACAATGACGGCGCCGGAATCTACGTGCTCTGCATACACATAACTGTGTCTTCCATGGGATGAATAAAGAGTTGCTCTGATTGATGTTGTATCTCTTCCTCCCGCTCTCCAATCCTCCTTCGAGCGTGCATTTAATGATGTCTCCAACATATGTATATACTCTCGTATAACCGATTTCTCCAACATTGGTTATGCCTTCGGGCTACATGAATCATTCATCCCCCTCCCCGGGGTTCTCTTCCTTTCGAGTTTGATGCAACGGCTGGACTCAGCATTGAATATTTTATGGGCTTTGCGAGCAGAGATGTACTTGTGTGCATATCTCTGTCTGGTCTCCGCCTAGGGAATAAGGTTCTTCACCGTCCCCTTTATGCTCTGTTTCATAGACCAGGGGGATGGGAAGAATCCTTGGATGGCTTCCAGTCGTTCGACGGTGAGCCCCATGTGGGTTTGTTCTCGAATGTCATATATACGTATATGTATATCGGTACCCCGGGCTATGCGCCGGCTACATATTCTGCTGGTGATTGACTTGCTCGATCCGTGGGGCTCCATCATTTCAATGTATTTCTAGGCAATTAGCTTGTCTGTCTGGCATCGTCAAACGAAGTTTCATACTGCTTCCTGTTATGTCATTTGTACTTTGATGGGAGTATGCTATGTAGCATCACTCCAGCATCCGGGGAGGGCGGACATTCCCCAAATCCTGTTTTCACCAATCATTCGGTTGATAGAGGGATCGTCTCTCGATGACAAATCTCCCTGTGGACCACTGGGTGTACAATAATGGGGCTAAGCCCTACAGTTCAGAATCTGCAGTCCTTAACGGACTCGACAGTGACCGTGGGTGGTGTTCCCCTCGTAGGCTAGCCCTCGGGGATTCCTTCCCTGTATGGTCGTCCCGATTCGAGTGTTGTGGTGACTCGGGTCGCGTGCCCCTCGTAGGCTAGCCCTCGGGGTTTTCGCTCCCATATCGATTCGCCTCACTCACTCACCGTTACCCACGGACTCGGTGCCCCTAGCAGGCTAGCCCTCGGGGTTTTTCCTATCCGTTTGGGTCTGCCGGCCGCCGTTGTGCCACCCGGCTTTTAGGGGTTTACTCCGCCACGTGAGTACTCCCTGCGTCTCCCCGACCATCCTTTGAGATGGGGAGATGCTGCCGAAATTTTGGCTCGAACGAGTTAAACTCGGAACAATCGCCTCACGCGAGCCCGTGACTCGGCCTTTAAATGACTCGGCACCGATTCTATGAATAATCAACTTAATAAATTCTCAAAACCATCCAAAACCTCTTAATAATTCTATGAATAAACCAACGAGGCTCCTGTTTCCATGAAGTTGGGTTAATTCGGCGCGTTCATGAGCGATCACGCCTTAAAACGGCGCGCCCTTCCCGGCGCGGTCTTCCCGGCGCGGCCTTCCTGGCGCACCCTTCCCGGCGCGACCTTTCCGGCGCGGCCTTCCCGGCGCGCCCCGGCTTCCTGCGCCGTTTTAACAGCCTGCCCCTTTTACCTACGGTTCTGGCGCCGTTTTAAACCTTTTACCCACGTTTCAGAGCGCCGTTTCAAGTGTTTTAGCCCCTGTCTTCGCGAGCACTGCACCAGTTTCGTTCCGAATCGTGTCGTCACATCATTATAATCCCTTTCCCACTTATGGGATGAACTCTTGTGTCAATCACAGAAGGATGCAAGTCCCTCAACTAATAATCATCATGTAGTTCCTTTTCCGGCTTCGACAGCCCGATATCTCGGCAATTAATCAAAGGTGTTCCCTCCTCGTGGGGGATGTAATTAACGCCATAACCTTTATGGTATGGCGGACTGCTGGTCCCAACCGAACCTCACATTCACCCGACACGGGTCAGAATGAGCGCACAATAAAATCGTCACTCATGTGACTGGCACGCCCGCATCGTTAATTGATCATTTGACTACCAGTTAGTCAGTTGGTCGATCGACCCGCGAAAGAAGAAAAAAAAGGTCGCGAACACCAGACTAAAGCAGCACAAGTCTTTTCTATAGCTAAGTACCTCTGCTCACAGGGGTTGAGAAGCTTTGACAAGTAGTAGGTTACCCTTTCTTTTCCTTCTTCATCAACTTGGGCTAAGACAGCGCCCACAGAGTCATCCAGGATGGAAATATAAAGAACCAGCGGTTTGCCTGGAACTGGCGGCCTCAGGACATGAGGATTTGAGAGATAATCCTTCAATCCGTCAAAAGCGGCCTGACATTTGTCATCCCAAAGAAACTTGACTCCCGGCTTAGTAAGCTCGTAGAATGGCCTACATCTTTGTGAATGTTGGGAGACAAAGCGGCGAATGAATTGCAACCTCCCGATCAATCCTCGAACTTCTTTCAAATTCCTGGGAGGAGGCATTTCCCTTATAGCCTTTGCCTTGTTGGGATCAATCTCAATACCCCTCTTACTTACGATGAATCCAAGAAACTTCCCTGATGAAACACCAAATACGCATTTCTTAGGATTCATTTTCAAATGATACTCCCGTGCTCTTTGCAAAACCTTAGCTAGAACCCCAGGATGCTCAATCCTTGTCCTTGATTTCACTACCAGGTCATCAACATACACCTCAATGTAAATGTGGATCATATCATAAAAAATTGCCATCATAGCCCTCTGATAGGTGGCTCTAGCATTCTTAAGTCCAAAGGGCATGACCACATAGCAATAAGTTCCCCATGGTGTAGTGAATGATGTTTTCTCTTGATCCTCCTCAGCCAGGCGAATCTGATTATAACCTGAAAAGCCATCCATAAAGGAGAGAGTCTCATATCCTGCCGTATTGTCAATTAAAACATCAATATGAGGGAGGGGGAAATCATCTTTAGGACACGCGCGGTTGAAGTCCCGAAAGTCTATACAGATCCGCACTTTTCCGTCCTTCTTCATGACTGGGACGATGTTAGCCACCCAATTGGGATAGAGGACAACCCTAACGAATCTAGCCTTATGAAGCTTATCGACCTCTTCTTTCATTTTTAATGCCATATTAAGGTGGAAACATCTCAACCGTTGCTTGACCGGGACAGACCATGGCTTAAGTGTAAGTCGATGTTCGACAAGCGCAGGGTCTAGTCCAGGCATATCTTCATAACTCCACGCGAACGTGTCCTTATATTCTTGGAGGACCAAAATAAGCGCCTCTTCTTCGGAGGGCGGCAAGTTTTTGCTGATGAGGACAACCCTAGGGTCTTCTTCAGTACCCAGATTTATTTCTTTGGTAGGCTCTTCTACTGAGGCTGATGGCTCATCAAATCTTCTCATGCCACTGGCAAAAGCATCAGCCTCGTCCTCATATTCTTCGTAGCTTTCATCCCCCTCTTCAATAGGGTCTTCATCATTCATGATCTCATAAACACAAAAACCCTCATTAAAAACACAAGTATCCTAATATTCTACTTCCGGCAGGATAATCAGATTCTCCAGAAATTCAGGAAGAGCTAAGCATGCCCGGCACCTTCTAGCTAATTTCAACAAGAATCTATGGGGAATCTGCTTACCCTTGGATCTCTTATGTGAAGCTACCTCGTGAATCTTAAAACTAGAAGAATAAGAACAACTAGCCTGATCACTAGAATTTGACAAAGATGAAGGAGGTGGGGAAAAGATGGGTACAGAAGGAGATACAGATGAAGACCCCTCACCGGAGGGGTAGGGAAGGTCCCCTAATGAATCTGGGAAGCGCGGCCCCTGGGTCGGGACACACTCAGAAAGAAGATAGGAGGTCTCCTCAATGGAGATAAAAGATTGGAAATTTTGAATTTTGGCATTTTTTTTGTCATTTTTGTTTTCAAGAAGAAGGCAATGAGAGGGAGGAATAGGGGTGGAGTTGAAATTGAAAGATTGGCAAAAGATTGGATAAATGATGGCCCGCACAGGGGTGCGATGGTGAGTTTGGAAAATTGCTCGAGGATCAAGGGAGGAAATGAATTTGGGGAAAAAGTTATTAAGATCGCGGGCAGTCTAGGGATGTCTGGATAAAACATTTTATTAAACAAATGGACCAAATCCGTTGGATGAATGGTCTTGACAAAGAAGAGGCCGGCCCACAGCCTGTCTATGTTGAAGCCCTCCTCAAATGGAACATCAGGCACTCCAGTATCTGTATAATTGCTTAACAACTGCCTCTTGTCTGTAATTACTACTGGCTTCTCAATCAACTCATGAATCAACGGCGGCCATTCCGGATCAGTCGGCATAAACAGTCGGCTCAAAGCAATGGTAATGACATTCATATCAAACCATCTGTATCAGTCACATTCAGGGTCATCCATCTTTCTTCTTTTATCAGGTCGTAAGGATTCTAGGGCCTTGTTGGTAGCCAGTGGGGCTATGTGACGAGCAAACTGTCTTGCAAGTCTGCCTTGATAATCTAGTATCGAAGTAATTAATGTAGTTTGCTGGCCATCTTGGATGCCACCCTTGATGAAGTGTGTTTGCAAAGTCCATGTAAGAGGTTGGCGATCCGTTTTAAGTGTGGAAGTCATGACAACCCATGGATGATCTTCATCCTTGTCTTTACTTGGCCCTTTGTATCCTAGGCCTCCTCGGGGAATCATCTTTTGGTGCCTGATTGGCTTGACCCGGCCTTGGAGATTGACCCCCAATCCCTTAACAGTCTTATACCCCATCTTTAATAAGATATTCCATCCTGGCGTGTTCATCATGCTCTTCTTTTTCTTTCCTTGGGAAGGCAAGGGTGTCATTAAAGGTGAAGCTGGTTTAGTGACTGGGGGTCTTAACAAATCTCGCCGCGGGTCGACAACATCCAAGACTGAAAGCAAAGGCTTGTTGGAAGGCCACATGGAAGGCACTGAAGTTGTTGAATGTATGTCTTCCGTCGGCAAGATGGGCATGCTAGTAACTTTGATCATGCGCCCTTTGTGTGGAAACTTTATGCATTGATGGTTTGTGGAGGGTACAGCATCAAGTTCTTGAATATAGGGACGGCCCAAGATGCCGTTGAATGTCGGATCCATGTCTAAAATGTGAAAATCTACTGTAACTATGACTGGACCCAAACCAACTTTTAAGGTGATCATTCCCAATGGCGGCTTTTTGGTATTATCATAAGCTGTGACGGTAATTGTAGATGGCCGGATTTGACTTTCTGGAATGCCGCACATCTTCAAGGTGCTTGACGGCAAAACATTAATGGATGCCCCAGTATCAACCAAACATTGCTTTACAGCTATCTTGTTAATGTCAATAGTGATACATAATGCATATTTTCTGGCTGGCTGTGGAGCTAATTCATGTTCATAAAAAGTAATAGCCAGTTGATTGCTGGCCGGATTCAAAACTGTAGTGACTTGTTTAGCAGGAATGTCTTCATTGACCATTACTTTTTGTAAATATTGTTTCAAGGCCAACTGATGTGTGGTCAATCTCTTAATCAACTCCAAAATAGAAATTCGGGCCGGCGTTCTGTCCAAATGCTTCAATAAATCATATTCCGTGCCCGGTGTAGACTCTTGTTCTTGTTCTCCTTGTTCTTGTGCTGGCTCTTGCTCCCGCTGGGGAAACACTCGGTCCACTACGGAGCACCATGGTTCTGGGTGCCTCTGTCGGGCCTAGAGTGGGTAGAGGAGTAGAGGAGGTAGAGGGAATAATGGTATTGGGTGCTGGATTGGCAGGGGGAGGGGTTCCTGTAAGGGGCCTCGCCGACTGGGGATTATCAGAAGGCAGAGGCGGAGGCCGGGTAACAAGGAGGGGCCTTGGAATCATAGTAGTGGTAGAGGGAGGTGGAATAGGAGAAGCAACAGCTGCCGGCGAGCGGCGGATAAGAAGAGGGTTTTGGGATGGAGGGGAATTCGGGGTTTGGCGTAAAAGAAGAGGCTGTGAGGGAGTGGTGGAACGTATAAGGGTACGTTGTGACTGGGAAGGGGGTACAAGCTGAGGCCTTCTTACCAGTTGTGGCGGTTGTGATGGATTGGAATTTTGACTAATGGCCCCGACAGAGGCGTTTTCATTATGCCAAACCTGCCCTCTCTCCACTTCTTGGGTTGAGGTGACAAGGTTTACTTGTTGATTCTGAACTGGGTGCTCTGGTAGCGGGTTATTAACAATCCCCATGTTTGGCTGGGGTGCAGGAGCCTGTTGTTGCTGTGGAACCTTTTGCTGACCTTGTTGTGGTTGCTGAACTGGTGGTTGCCGGGGAGGCCTTCGAGCCTTTAAAGTAGCAATGACCCTCCTCATCTCATCCCAATTAATATCACCTTGATCATTCATGTCATGTATGTAATACTTAAAGTGAAAACAATGATCAATGTTGTGCCCCGGCTGCCGATGGAAGACGCAATATCGGGAGGTATCCACATTTTGCGGCCATACTGCCCTTTCTTTAGGCAATGTGAGCAGGTTAGCAGCCATAAAGGCGTTAAAAATGTCTGACAAACTCTCAGGTAGTGGAGGGTATTGGGCTCTTCGTGGACCCATCGGCCTTCTTGGTTGTTGCGGTTGTTGTGGTGGATAATTAGCCGGTGGGGGCACTTGGTGGTATTGGTTTTGTGGAGCAAAGGGGAGTTGTTGTTGTTGAGGAGGTGGAGGAGGCCTTAGGGTCTGAGGCGGGTCGTTATTTGGCTGGTGGACTTGATTTTGGAAGGCTTACTGTTGTGGTGGCCTTGGGTTTGGAGGGTGGCGAAAGGGAGTGGAATTGCCGAACGCGCTCACCTGCTCATTGATGATAGTGCCTTCAGTAGTTGGGCCAATATTATCGATATTAACATTCTTCCTAATCACCTTTGGCCTTGGCTCGAACATGCCCATGATAGGCGAATCTTTCATCTGAGTTTGTATGTATCTAGCTCTTTGATAGAGCTCATCCATAGTGCTTAATTTGTTCATGGCCAAAATATGACAGAATTGTGGAGTGGAGTTTGATATTATCATTTTTACTTGCTCCGTTTCCGACAGTGTGTCTTTTAATTTTTCGGTCATAGCTCTCCACCTATCAGCAAATAAAACGAAGTCCTCCTCGGGCTTCATCTTTTCAGCAACCAGATCAGTAACAGACAAGGAGGGACCAACACGGTCCTTATACTTCTGCAAGAACTTCCGTTGAACTATATCAAAATCACCGGCATCAGCCGGCTCCAAAGAATAAAACCATTCCAGTGTTGGGCCATCCAAAGACCGCCTAAAGAGATAAGCCAATGAGGTCTTATTATCTTGCCAGAATGATGCTTCATACAAAAAGTCCTTCAAGTGGATGTGTGGATTGCCTGTACCGTTGTACCGCCAGAAATTCGGCATTTCAGACGGGGGTAGGTGAAAAACCGGCATAGGGGGGAGCATAATTTCGGGAGCGACCTTGGATGCGGTGACCTTTCTGAGCTGCTCCTCCATACTAGCCAGCCTTTGGAGGAGTAAAGCATGATTATCAGACTCAGCTAGGGCCGGACGGAAAGAGTGTTGGTTTGTCATAGGCCTTCTCAAAATTTGAGAAACAGGAGGTTGTTGAGGCCTAGCAATGGAGTGACTTGCTGGCTGGGCCGGCATAGTCATAACAGGAGTTGACGGGCGCGACGGCACCCTAGGTGCGACCGTCGGGTCGTTGGGAGAACTAACAGAGTGGCCACCCATGGCCTGGGGAGGGTTAGAAGATGACGGGGTAGACTTTCCCTTTAAGAGGGCTTGAGCCGCCTAGCGCTGGGAGTCATCTAGCTGAGCAAGAGCTTTGAGGAATTCGTTGAAGTTGAAAGAAGAGGAAGTGTCCCCTGAAGTATTCTGAGTGGTAGGTAGAGCTTGGGAAGAAGGCTCAACCTCCAAAGAAGTGGTGTCCACCATGTGGACTTGAGTGGGAGAAGAAGTGTAGTTTCCCTCATAGTAGACAGGATCCTGAGAGGGAATCGCATAGAATGGGTCAGAGTGACCCTCCTCATAACCATCATAAGTATACCCGTAGTTGGCCATATTGATGATTTTACCTGAACGTAATTTCATGCTTAAGGAGAAAGAAATGAATTTTCGACACTGGAATACAACCAATAGATATCAAGCAAAAGGAACACACAAGTTGTAATGAGCCCAAAATTTTAAGATTTTCTTTGGAGATTAGGGTGAGTTTGATATTATGCTCTCTCTTTTGAAGGTGGATCCTGGTTGAAATTTTAGGTATAATCTCCAGGTATCTAGATTTTTCTCTCTCCTTTCCAACGTATGGGTTAACTATACTCCGGGTACTTCAATGGTACAACCTGCCCGGTGTCCGTGAGGGAATCCACGGGTGCGAGGACTTACGGAGGCTTCGCTTAGGAATTTCCGATCCAATGAGACGAAGTGCTCAAAGGAGGGTCCTTCCTTCACCAAGAGGGGTGTAGCTCCTAAAAAATGTGGGGAGAGGAGGTCTCCCAAACCAAATGCCCTAGATGCAATCTAATGCAGGCACTATCAAGCAGGTGATATCGAAATAGATCAGTCAAATAAACACCAATAATCAGCACTTCTGTAGGCACAGAAGAAAATGACGACCCAGACAAGGTCGCTATATCAACAGGCAGTGTCTGCGGTGCAGTTGCTAATTGCTGTGAACAGTGCAAACAGGGAGCAATAAAAACAAAATGGCGCCTTGGAGCGAGGCGCTGATTCTGTGAAAAACGCCTCTAGGAAGGGGCGTCAAATGGCAGTGAACAGTGCTCGCAGTAAAAATGATGATAATAAAATGACGCCTCGCGATAAGGCGCTGAATCAGTGAAAGACGCTTCTGTGGAAGGCATCAAATCGTGCAGTAAGTAACAGCGAGCAGGAAAAGACGCCTTGGTGTGAGGCGTTAAATAATGAAAAGATGCCTCTGAGAAGGGGCGTTAAAACACTGTAAATAATAATCAGATGAAGACAAAATCAATGGTAATCAATGAAAATGACGCCTTTGTGCAAGGCGTTGAATGATGAAATGACGCCTCTGTAAGGGGCGCGAATTATAAAAATGCAGAAAAACCCTACTCAGTTTAGAGAACCGAAAGCCCTGGTGACAAACAGGAATCAAATTTTCTCACTAAACAAAGATATTCGAAATTTAGCTAATCAATGGGAGGCGTGCATGTGGTGCACAAGGGGAGGGTGCTACTTGGATCACAGTGGAGGGGTACGCGAGGGTACTAAAGGAGGGGCACGCGAGGGTGCCAATAGGAGGGACACGCGAGGGTGTCAATGGGAGGGTGCTACGTGGAGCACAATGGAGGGGTACGCGAGGGTACCAAAGGAGGGGCACGCGAGGGTGCCAATAGGAAGGGTGATCAAACTAAAAACAAAAGGTGTCCCACCGTGATCGCCAATTTGTAGATTATGGAAAATCTACTTAAGAAAAGAAAAATAAAACACGTGGTGCTAATAAGGAGTGTGATCGCCAGAGGGATTACCTCGAGAAGAATAAAAGTGATCGCATGTACCTTGTATTGAGCGGGAGAGATTGTGGATTTTTCCTTCCTTCTTATACTGGCCGGTTGATGAAGGGGGTTCTTAGTTTGATTACCCTTGTAAGAACACACAAGACGAAATAGTGGATTAGCCAAAAGGTGTAGTATCAATGCTCTAAAACTAAGAAATTGCTCAAATGAAACATGAACACACCTTATGTGTTTTGGTTTTTAAAACCCCTTAAGAGGTGTAACTAAGGGTATGGAAGATATGAATGCAAAGTATGCAAAGAAAGGTATATGACGTGAAAGTGGCAATGTCTTCTAGTAAAATAGCTAGAAAGAATAAGATGAAGATGATGATAATGTTAATAAAAAGAGAGAAGAATCTCCTTTCTGCTGTGCGTGCAGTAGTACTGGGAGAGAAAACCAAAGAGGTTGGTTGAATAGCAGCAGAAGACCACCGCGGGAGAGAAGATTAACACCAGGAAGAAGAATTGCCTGAGAATAGTCCTGCGAAAATAGAAACTCTCTTCACCCTGTTAAGAAAACTCACAGTGGTTTCTCTGCTATTGTATTGTTATTGTATTGCCTTCTCTCACGCCCGAGCAAGAGAAGAACATTAGGGGTATTTATAGCCAAAAAATCCTTGTAATAATAGGGTTAAAACAAGGTAATGGACCTCCAATAAGAAACCCTCTTCCCAATCAAACACAAGGAGTAAAATGGGGGAAGGATCATTACAAGAAATAAACAGGCGAAAGGGAGACGGACATAGAAATGACGACCTCTCAAAGGGCGTCAATTAAAAATGACGACATCACCAAAGGCCTTAATTAAAATGACGACGTGCATTCAACCGTCAATTCATGGATTTAATTATAGCAACAAATGACTTGCATTATTAAAAATTCTGAAATGACGCCTTCTGATATGAGCGTTAAATAATAAGCGCCCTTCATCGGGACGTCAATTCTTTGATTTTTCATTTTGGGTAGGATTCGTAAAAATCCAGAAAACAACGCCTCTATGAGAAGTTGTCCATTCAATGAAACACGCTCCTAGCTTGGCCGTCAATTAAATGACGCCCCGCTTCAAGGCGTTAATTTCCATTTATCAAAAAAAATGCCAAGAAACCACTATTAACACATAGAAAATAGAAAAGCTTCATATTAAACTAATATTGAAGTCCACTTTGGGGCGTCACATGGTGACATGAGATTTACTCAACAGGCAACCTATCACTGTTATTTGGAAGCTCTTGACCTTAGCACTTTTAATGTTCGGCCTATGGTGCAGGTTCGCCAACCTATCACTGTTATTTGGAAGCCCCCCACCTTTGGCTTTTGTTTGAATATTGATGGCGCTTCCAAAGGTAATCCAGGCCAAAGTGGGGGTGGAGGTTGCATTAGGAACTCGACAGGTGATTTCCTTGCTGGTTTCTCATTCTACTATGGCATTGGTCCTAGCTTGTTGGCAGAGGCACGGGCGTTGCATGATGGCCTTAGCATAGCTATGAAGTTGGGCTATAATATTTCTATTGTTATGTCCGATTGCAACGCTTTAGTTCAGGCGGTTCAGAGGGATGCTGTCCCCCATTGGTCAATCTATCCCTGGTGGAGGGGGATCATTCGGATGCTTCAGCAGTTTCATTGCCCAATTATGCATGTTTATCGCGAACGCAATTCGGTGGCAGACAATTTGGCCAAGAATGCTTGCGAACCTAGCGCTAGGAGGGTCTATTGCAATGTCAGGGAACTCCCTCGTAATGCTAGAGGGGCAGTCTTAGTGGATAAAATAGGTCTCCCCAGTTTCCGGCAAGCACATTAGCTTTTGTTCTCTCATATCTCATTGTTGGCATGTGTTCTGGCCGCTGTTATTTGGACTTGGTGGTAGTCTATGTCTAGGCATTGGTGGTTGTCTTTGTACCACATTACTTTGATTAATGGAAATTAGTGCCTTTGGGGGTGCCGGGTGGAGTGGCTCCATCTCTCCTCTCTGAGGCAGGGGTGCGCTCTCCCTGGCTCCCACACAGGTATCGTTTATATAAAAAAAGAGATTTACTCAACATAGCATCGATTTTAGCGTGTCTACAGGGAGTTGCTTCCAATTTATAGGTTCATCTCCTAGGGGCAATTCCTGGTACACTTCTTACTTAAATCCTTTGTTCGAATCCAACATGTCACCCTACGATCTTCCTCATTCCCATGAGGAATCTCTTCCTCAGGGGCTCTTAGAGGACCCGCCCAGGGTCATCCAACTTCAATCTGGAGAAGGGTTCGTCCCTCATCCATCCTCTGTCTCCATGGAGGGCGCTCAACCCTCCCTTTCCACCAATAATCCCACCAGTCACATCTTGCAAATGATGGCCCAGTTGGATCCGGCCCAAATCCAGGCCCTTTGTCAGACCATGCAGGGGTCTAGCGCCCCATCTCCCACGATCACACAGGGTCTGTCCACCACCTCTGTCTCTCAGTCTAGGGTTGATGGGCCCGGAGATTCGCCCATTCTTATTGATCTTACCCCGGTCCAGCCCAAGGTCCTTCGATTCTCCAGTCTGGAGGCAGGCCAGTCCTCTGGCTCAGCCCCTCAAATCCTTGATAAAGGGAAGACCATTCTTCTCTCATCCACCCAGACTGATTCTTATAGGTCCATTCCATTGGTGCCACAAGTCTTTGTTGGCCCGACCGATTTTACTCGCCCTCAGTAAGGGGCGGCCCATGTCCACTCCAATTTGGGTCATCCTTCGGCCCAATATCATTCTTATGGGCCTCCCCCTCCTTCCATCTACCCTTCGGCTCCTCGCCTTGAGCTTACTCCTTTCACTCCACCTACTCCATCTCGGGAGCAGGAACTCCTCGATAAATGGGCCGCCATACAACAATAGCTCGACTTCCTTCAAAAGCGGGTTGGCCCACAATCCTTGGCAGACGTTCCAGTTCCCAGCTTCCACAACATTCGATTCCCTCCTCAATCTAAGCTCCCCACATACCGCAAGTATGATGGGAACATCAACCCTTTTATTCATGTGAGGGATTTCATGTATGAGTCGGCGCAGTTCCAGTATGATGACCGCCTTATGGCATATCTATTCCGCCGATCGCTAGATGGAGTTGCATTGGAGTGGTTTTATGCCCTACCATTGGAAGATGCCGAAAGCTTCAAGGTTGTGAAGCAGAAATTTATTCAAAGGTTCCAGGACCGGGTCGGCCCGGAATATTCGTTTATAGATCTTGTGGCCGAAAAGATGAAAGCGGGTGAGGACTTTGCAACATACGCTGACAGGTGGAGGCAGATGGTCGCCCGTGTGCCGGGTCATATTCTGGAGGAGGAGAAGGTCAAGTTGCTCATATCCAATGCTACACCCACTTTCCGCAACATATTGGACATGAATGATATTGCCAACATGCACCAACTTTATAGCCGGGCGAGATTTATTCGGACCCAGTTCAAGGACTCCCCTATCCACTCTGTCTTTGAGGCCCCAAAGCCCAAATACAATAGAAAACCTCAGGGGCCTGTCACCGAGGGAGTCCAAACCAATGAACAAGTGCAAGCCGTTGCATTCCCCTTCCTTAACCAGTCCACTCCACTCCACTTTCCACAAGCTCCGTGCAATCCCCAAGTCTCCACTCCTCAAAATCCTCAACCCATTTTTCCCGCTCCACAAAACGCCCAGCCTACCTTCCCCGCTCCACAAAATGTCTTTCCCGCTCCACAACATCCGCAACAACCCCCGCAATACCACAACGTCCCTCCTCCCAATGGCTATACCAATAAACGTCTGGCTCCAAAGTGAGCGCAATACCCTCCTTTGCCCGAGTCCCTTACAGACATATGCTCCGCTCTCATGTCGATAAGTGCAATTCAGCTCCCTCCAGAATGGCCCAACTGGAACCCAGCCGTTGACCAATCCAAGTACTGCATGTTCCACCGGTAGCCCGGGCACACCATTGAAGGTTGTTTTCAGTTCCGAGATGTGGTGTATGATTTACATGAAGGGCAGTGCATTGACTGGGCCGAGATGCATAAGGCCATTGTTGAAATAAAATAGAAGAGAAGACAAGTGCCGAGGCAGCAAGTGCAGCAACAAGCACCGCAGCCACAACCACCGCAGCAGCAGCAACCTGTTCAGGACTTAGGGATCCACAAAAACCCCATGCCAAATCATCCACCCACTCCGCAACCTCAGCCACCAGCACCGGCTCAAGTTAATCTTGTTCAACCCCCGGCTCCTGACGTCGGGTGGTGCTACGATGATGAAACTTTAGTAGAGAGGCTCATGGCCCTCCACCACCACTATCGCAACCCTTCTTCACCTTCTACCCTCCTCACCCTCCCGCTTAACCATCAAACCCCTCCACCCTCCGCGTTCGCCAAACCCCCCATCCTACCACCCGCTTCCCCTATTGTTCTGCCCATCTCCGCTCCACCGCTAATGCCTACCCCCATTATTTCCTCGCCTCCACCTAACCCTTTACCCGTCATTCTCCCTCCACGGCCCATTATCTCCACCACTACTCCCGTCACCCCCATCATCTCCACTACGCCATACATCCATCCCGTCGGGCCTATTAAGCCGCTAATCTCGAGCCCATCTGATACCGTGCCGGCCCAGAACATTGACCTACGGAGCAGGTGTTGAGTCTCCAGATGATTTTCATGATAACAAAATCTCAGAATTACAAATGGGTTGATTAATTGATTGAACTTCTCCAAATGAGATTAAAACCCAAATGCATGAATTGATTGAGGGTCAAACAAGCTCATTTTATATGGATCCTTGTGCAAACATAAGTCTTCAAATGTTTAGATATGTTTCATGGACTGAACCATGCTATTTTGTAGAATTCCCAGATTCCGGTCGACCTAAAGGCACAGAGCGGTCGACCTAATTTTCCAGGGATCTCAAATCTTCAATTTTATAGAGGAGCGGTCGACCGCCCAGCAAGGATCGGTCGACCGGTTTTCCTAGAATTGAAAAACTCCAATCCTGCAAAATTCCGATCGACCGCCCCCTACCTAAGGTCGACCGCCAGCCTCGAAAGCCCTTATTGTTGACTTTGTATTCTCAACGTGGGAAGCCCCTCTTCTTGGATTTGTTTAATCCCAAAGCCACCAAACTTTCCATGATTTGTGGATCTGGTTCCTGGCTTGTCTCTTGACCATTCAAGAGTTATAAAAACATCTCTTTGGGGCAAGAAACCCTAATCATCTAAGGAAGCTCAAGGAGGCTATCAAGGGGAGAGAAGAGTGCTGCTACTATAGCCGTGAACAGTGCTCCGGGAAGGAATTTCTTCATCCATCTTCAAGTGATCCAAGCCACATCTGGAGCAGATCAAACCCAAGCCAAGTGGAGATCAAGCTGCATCCAAAATCTTCTTCATCAACTACGGGGGAGCTTGAATCTGAAGTTTTTACTTTGTGTTTTCCATTCGATTTCTATTTCAGATTCAAGTGTGTGTTCTTGCAATATCTGAATACTTGTGTGTCTGTGGATCTACGCAGATCCGTGTGTGTGTGTGTGTGTGTGTGTGTGTGTCTATTTCTTCACATTTCCTTGTGATTCGGTGCTTGTGCATCTTCGTGGGAGTTCTGAACTCACACGAGTGTGTGTGTGTGTGCTCTGATCTTGTAACCTTCTACAATATAGTGTGTGAATCCTCACAGTCGGTGAGGGGTGGACGTAGGTTACAGTTGTTGTATCCGAACCACCTAAAATCGTGGTCTCCTGTGTGGTTTGCTCCTTATCTTCTACCTCCAATTCTGCTCTAGCATATTTGCATATTGCATCATCTAATTTCTTTGTTTAGATCTAGTTCTATTAACCTTTTTACGGGAGATCTCTGTTATATCAAAAGGTGGTTTCTGATCGACAAGGTTAGTCTTGTCGGAAGGAAAATACCTTGTGTGAGAGAATCTTCCGATTCCCGGACTCCGCCTGGTACCAAAGAACTGCTGTAGGGGTTGATTTAGCTAGATTCATTTTGTAATCCATCAGATCTATACTTGTTTGTTGCTTGCTCTTAATATGTGTTTTAAATCGGGTAAAAAAATTTAAAATATGTAATCACCTAATTCTCCCCCCCTCTTGGGTGTCATTGATCGCGGGACTTCAATTGGTATCAAAGCTAAGGCTCAATTTTCTTCAAGATCTAACGATCTAGAGTAAGATCCAGATCAATGGCAAACAAGGGTATGATGTCTGAGGGTCATTCCATCCATCGCCCTCCATACTTCGATGGCTCGAATTACTCCTATTGGAAAAATAGGATGCACGTTTTTCTGAGAGCCCAGGAGTATGAGATCTAGAGAGTTGTGGACAAGGGTCCTTACAAACTCTCTGATGATGAAGAGAAATGGACACTTGAGAAAATTAAGAAATGCACTGTCAATTTTAATGCTATGAATATTATGCAATGTGCTATACATCCTAATGAATTCTCTCGTGTATCCATGTGCAGTTCAGCAAAGGAGATGTGGGACAAGTTGACCTCCGAGGTCAAGGAGACCAAGACAAATCTCTTTGTAAGAGATTATGAGCTGTTCAAAATGAAGCCTGAAGAAACCATCTCAGAGATGTTCGTAAGATTAATGGAGATCACAAATGGTCTTAAAAGTCTCGGGAAGGAGTACACAAACTCCGATCTTGTGAGGAAAGTCCTGAGATCACTTCCGTCGGCGTGGCACACAAAAGCCACAGTAATTGAAGATTCAAAAAATTTGTCCACACTTTCCTTGGATGAGCTCATAGGGTCACTCATGACCTATGAGATAAACATGAAGAGAACAACCGAGGAAGATACGAAGAAGAAGAAAGTGGTTGGATTGAAAGCTCATCAATCTGACGATGACTTTCAAGAAGAAGAATCCAGCGAGGGAAGCAATGAAGAAGAAGACTTGGCCATGATAACTCGCCAAGTAAGGAGATTTTTGAGAAAGAAGAAGAATTTTTAAGGCAACTTCAGAAAGGGGCAAAGGAAGCCCACTCAAACCAAGGGCGAGCTGAGCAAGCCCAATAATGTCATCTGCTAGGAATGCAAGAAGCCCGGGCACATGAGAGGGGAGTGCCCAGATCTGAAGAGGAAATTCAAGTAAGAAAAGTTCAAGAAGCCTAAAGCCATGGTCGCCACATGGAGCAATGAGAAGGACGAACTGTCCGATCAGGAGCTGCAGGAGCTCGTGGAAAGTTTGTGTCTCATGGCGCATGAGGACGAATCAACAAAGGTAAATTCTGACCCTGATCTTATTTCCAATGAACAATGGGAGTCGGAATATGAAAAACTGTATACGAAATACAGAAAAATCAGATCTGAAAATAAAAATCTCAAAAAGAAAATTGATGAGTTAACTCATGAGGATATTTTTGTTAAGTTTGAAAAAATGGAATAGGAATGGTTCGAACTAACAGAAGAAAAAGAAAGTCTGCTACAAACAATTTCAGATTGTGAAAAACCCCAAGAGGAGCTATCTTGCAAAATGTCTGAAATGGAAAAAGTGTGTGAAAAAATGAAAACTGAAGAAGAAATTTTGAAATCCACAAATTTAGAACTTGAAAAGAAAATTGTGAGTTTGGATAAAGAAGTGGCTGACCTTCAGTCCACCTTGTCGATGTTTGTCAAGGGCAAATAAAATCTAGATAACTTGTTGGGAGTTAGAGTCAATTTCCAGAAGGAAGGATTGGGATATACTCTCGAAAACAAAAAAACCCTTTGAGCATAAGATCACTACATCCTATGTTCATGAAAAAGAAAACAAATGTGCTTCATGTTCCAATTCTAAGCCAAAACATGTCCAACCCAAACCACGACAATTCTAAAGAAAGTTTGCACCTGTTAATTGCTATCATTGTGGTAGATTTGGTCATGTTGTTGCCAATTGTTGGTTCAAAGAAAACTCACCAAGAAATCATGCTTTTTGGACCAAGAAAAGATATGCACAGAATTGGACTAACTCCTATGGACCCAAACTAGCTTGGGTACCAAAAACAATTGGATGAGAATCTTATTTCTTGCTGATATACCTTGAAGCCAGGGGGCGCAAATGGTATTTGGATAGCGGCTGTTCGAGGCAGATGACAGGGGACAAGAAGGCATTCTCTATGCTGCAAGATAAAGATGGAGGCTCAGTTGCCTTTGGTGGAAAGGACAAAGGTAAAATAATTGGAATCGACAACATAAGTAAAAATTATGAAATCTTGATTGAAAATGTCCTTTTAGTGAAAGGCTTAAATCATAATCTGTTGAGGATAAGCCAATTGTGTGACAAGGGTTTTAAAATTATTTTTGATGAAACCCACTGTCTTGTCATAAATAAAACCTCCAATGAAATCAGATTCATCGGCAAGAGAAGCAACAATGTCTATACTATTGATTTAGATGATGTTTCCGGCGATGATGTGTGCTTGGCAGTAAACAATCATGATAATGCTTGGCTATGGCACCGAAGACTAGGTCATGCTAGTTTTGGAGTAATCTCCAAGTTGTCTAAACATGACTTAGTAAATGGTTTGCCGAAATTAAAATTTGAAAGTGATAAAATCTGTGAGGCTTGCATAAAAGGCAAGCAAACATGCATATCTTTCAAAAATAAGAACATTGTTTCTACCTCCCGGCCTCTTGAATTGCTGCATCTTGATTTATTTGGCCCTACTAGGACATCTAACCTAGGAGGTAGATCTTTTGGATTTGTTATTGTTGATGATTACTCTAGATTTACATGGGTATTATTTTTAGCCAATAAAAGTGATGCCTTGACGGAGTTTGAAGTGTTTTGCAGGAAAATTCAAAATGAAAGAGGGTACCTTATCACTACTATTCAAAGTGATCATGGTGGTGAATTTGAAAATCATGAGTTCGGCAATTTTTGTGAAGAGCAGGGGTACACGCACAATTTTTCATCACCAAGGACGCCCCAACAAAATTGAGTGGTGGAGAGGAAAAATAGAACATTGATAGACATGGCACAGACCATGTTAAGTGAAAATTCTCTACCAAAATACTTTTGGGCTGAGGCGGTAAGTACGGCGTGATACATCATCAATAGGGCAATGGTAAGGCCCATTTTGAAGAAAACTCCATATGAGCTCTACAAGGATAAGAAATCGAATATTTTCCATCTTAAACCCTTTGGATGTCCATATTTCATCCTAAACAATGGTAAGTCCAACCTAGGTAAGTTTGATGAGAAAAGTGACAAAGGAATTTTCCTAGGCTATGCACTTAACTCTAGAGCTTATCGAGTGTTTAATAAAAGGACTCTGGTTGTTGAAGAAAGTCCTCATGTGATTTTTTATGAATCTGAACTAAAACTGACAAACCAATCTATTCCAATTGTGGATGCAAGAGAAGCCCCCAAAAATTCAACTAATGTTGGAACATTTAAAGCTAAGGATGAACCAAAGGAAGGAATACCCAGCAAGAGTGAAGAAGATGAAGATCCTTCAATTGAAACACTGCAAGAGCAGTAAATGCAGCACCCCAACTTGCCAAGAAGTTCAAACTTCTTGAAAGATCACCCAGCTAAAAACATCATCGGTAATCCTCAAGATGGGGTAAGAACGAGATCATCACTAAGGTAAGTAGAAGAAGAGGATTTGATAGCCTTAATCTCTCAGGAAGAGCCTAATGATATTCATGAAGCTCTTCAAAATGAATTCTGGATCCATGTTATGCACGAAGTGTTGCACCAGATCGAAAGAAACCAGGTGTGGACTCTTGTGCCGTGGCCTAAGAATCAATCTATAATTGGAACCCGATGGGTTTTCAAAAATAAATTGAATGATACGGGATTGGTTGTTAGGAACAAGGCCCGGCTTGTAGTGATGGGAATCGACGCCGAGCACTAACTTTTCATTTTGCATTTGAGTCCTTTTATTTGCTTTTATATCCTTAGGAAAGTATATGTGCAATTATAAGGCTTTGTAAGCCAATGTCTCATTCCCTAGGATTGTGTGGGTTTCTATGTAATTTACCAGTAGGTCCAGCAAGGGGGCCCCCAGCCCTTTCCCATTGGTCCACCTAAGCTATGTGGGGCTAGTCAACCATCCTAGGTGGCCATCTAGAAGGTTTGAATGCTAATTGACCACATGGGAGACAAAGGGGTTAAAAATTCAAAGGTAGGTCACCTACCTTACCAACCCCCCCCTTGGTCAAGGGGGCGCCCCCCCATTAGATATAATTAGGATTTTTTTATTTTGTTTGAAACATTTAATACTATCTAAACCCTAGGTCTGAGAGCAATTTGAGTCATTTGCCATTTCATATATATAGCTTGTATTTTGTGATTTAGTTAGATTAATGAAGGAAAAATTGGCAATTTGCCCCAAGAGAGCTCTTGGAGGGTGCGCCCCTCTCCCCCTATCTCCTTGCTGTTCTTCCCCTTCCTCCAGAAATCTAGGGGTAGGAGACCCTTTCTACCTCCCCCTCTCATCCTCTGAGTTCCCTTTCTGAAGCTGCCGCCGCCGCTGTCGCGCATCCACCACCGCCACCGGAGTTCTATCTCCATCAGGACAGAACCCCACCTCCATGGATCTATCTTTTTATGCTGTTCTCTGATCGAGCTGAAATTTTGAGAGCTTGTTTCTATCTTTGTTAGCTTTCCATCAATATATCTTATGCCCCATTCTGATCTCATTTGATATTTTTCCCGCAATTTCTATACCACCACTGTCAATCTGTCATTCTGCAGATCTACAGTATAGAGTCGTCTTGTTCTATTTTTGCCACCCCCTTATCTATTTTTAGAAAATCCCAAACAAATACTGAGTGTTCCCCACGTATATCCCCTTCCACCATAATTTTCTTGGAGTCTACAAAAATCGTTTACCCCTCAGTCAAAGGTGTTTTTCAGGCAGATTGTTTGCTACCATGTGTGTTTGTCAGTCCGAGTTAGGAAAAAAAGTCAGTTTTCAGAAGTTTTCATTTTCAATCCATGTGGTGGATGATGCTGTAAAACAATTATGCTGTAGATATCTGAGTCTTCTTTCCAACGGTACTAGCCACGCCTCGATCGGCCTCCGGATCTGGGCGCAAGCATTTTTACCGTCAAGGCCTGCAGATCTGTCCTGTGTGCAGGTCCGAAATTACAGTCTGAAAAAAATTCAAGAACAATTGTCAAAGTCAAAATCAGGAGCCGCCCCTTCAGGGAGTCGATCAGGGACATCCCGCCATTGTCCCAGCCAAGCGGCGCCTCCAAAAGACGTCAGGAAGGCAGCATTCCTTTGGAAGCCATTGCTTGTTGTCCACCGAGTTAGCTACTGAGTTGGGTCAGCACCGAGTTGGAATAGTGCCGAGTCGGACCAGCAGGCCGAGTTCGTTCTGAGTTCACCTCCAGATTGTTGCCCGTCAACCCAGGGTCGCTCCTTCCGGGCCCACTTGTAGCCCTTTACCTCCCTGCGTGGAGTGGGCGATAAAATTTAACTGTTGTAATTAACTTTTACTGCTGTTAACAGGGAGTTACCGTAACTGGCCGGGAACGTCTTCCCCACTCCCGGAGCGTGGAGGTACACTCGCTCCCCACTCTTTACCACATTTGCTTATCTTGTATAGCTTTGAATGCCGCTGCGAGTGTAGGTTTCTAGCTTGTTATTCTATTATCACCACTGCGAGAGAGCGAGATTGAGTGTACCGTCCCGTGACTCGATCCGAGTCTACATGGAAAAGCCAATACCCATGACTCACGGCCGGTTTCTTAACCGTGCCCGGTCCCACGTTTCCCTCGCTAAGGGACAATCGCGAGCTCGTCTAGAGTCCGAGGATCGCATTCCTAATTCGAGTCAAGTCCGTGGTCCGTCCCGCATCAATTTGATATCAGAGCGAAGATGAGTCTAGGGTGTCAAAAAATAATCAAAAAAAAAGTGTCATTTAGGTCGGAGTCGGTCTAGGTGTCTCAAGTCTAAGTCGGTCCTAGGTGTTGCATTTGCATACCATTATTCGGTATATAAAATGGTGTTGTCCGAACGTTAGGCTACGCCTATCGGGAAGGCCACGCACTTGCGTGAGTGATCTTTGGATCAATTATCTCCGCCACGTACCGAGTCTTGGTTGTGTCTAGGTTGCAAGTCGAGTCTGCATTCCAACTTTGCATCGCATAGTAGGGTCGTGTCTAGTCCACGGGTCCAATCTTGTCACCGTGTGCCTGCATGTCCACTATCCGCCCACCCCATGGCCGTTCCCCAAGACCATGCATCCAAGTGGTCATCCCTGGTGGCCCAAGCAAAGGCCTTCATGGCCCGACCCTTGGATTTTACCCCTCTCATTACTAAAGCCACTTTACCCAATGCGTCCACAACGGAACTCCATTTCACCGATAGGGAGTCGGATAATTGGATTTCTCTTGATATCGTGGAGTCCCTCTCCAAGACAGGCGAGATTGTCCGCGATGGTGATTTCGCTTGTGTCGAGTTCCAAAGAAAGATCGGCTCCGTTCTTTACTCCGATGGCGCATGGTGCCGGATCGGCACACTTGCTGGCCCATGCATCATTTTAGGGCAAACGTGGTTAGGAGAGAGAAAATCCACTCTTGACTGGGACAAGAGGACTTGCACCTTATGCCCACCTTACCTACCCGGCAAGATCATCCTTAAGGACAGGGCTCAGTCGAGTACCTCCGTATTTCCAGGCACCCAACCCCAGTGGTCCACTCCACCTTCGGATTCACGCTTGGAACCACCTCATCCCGAGCCGCCCGTGTTTCTTACGGGTACGCTATATATAGCCGAGCCACTTCTTAGTTGGCTCAAGGATGGCTTGGTCCCACCACCTTACCCATTCATGGACCCCACCTTACCCCTAGTGTCCGTCAACTCCTACCATACTACATTCCGATCTAGTCACCATGTTGACACATTGGGTGACCTTATTCTTGGTTTAGGTTGGTAATGGAAGTTGACGCATTTATTGGCCCGAGGCTTCGACCTACCCACTAGTCGTAGCTTCATCCATCCGACCTTAGGGTCCATTACCTCCGTGTGCACCGTGGGTTGTGTTACCACGGAGGTTCTTCTACTTCTCCCGCTACCGGACGAGCCCGACTTCATTACTTTTCTTTCGAGGGAGGAGTCATATCTCCTATGCACGGTACCATCTACCACGATGGATGGAGGTGATCATCACCTTCATGAATTTCACCCATGGGACTATGTAATGGAGAAATCAAAGGGTCACACATTCTTGGACCCATTCGACCCCTTCTCTAGTGGGCCTAGTGATCCATCCCTTCCATTCTACCTTGTCGGGATAGTCCACTTTCATACCCCTTTCCTACGGGCCGGGTCCTCCATACCTAGCAAGCCCGTCCAAGATACACCTACATCCGGCTCACCTAGCCCTCTCGAGTCTCCCAAATCCAATAGGCAGTCGCATGTCAGGGACAAAGTAGGGTGTCTAGGAGTCCCACTCTCCGCCAACCATCGGTTGCCACTAGTGCATGCATGGCACATATTCGGGTGTCCTGGTCCGCCGTCACCCATGTACGGGTCGGACTAACATTAGGTGTGTCTAGAGTCTTGTGTGTCTGTGCATCCATCGAGTCGAGTCGGTTTGTATGCTCGCGTTGTTAAGCCCTTTCGAGTTCGAGACATGTCGGACTATTGGGATCGGCTCTACCTCATATCGGATCTAGTCACATACGGGACAAGCGGTGATTCCTAGTGAGTCTTCGAGCCACCTTCCCTTATTTGAGAGTGACCCCACCCCAGAGTGTCAACCTCTAGCCTCATTCCCATGGCAGCGTGTGCATATCGAATCTATACGGGGTGAGCAGGTGTCGATTACTTGGAGTGGAGCGTACTCCACGCTTCCAGGTACGATGACGGATCCGCCGGAGCTACTCAAGTAGCCGCACCCCTTACTCGACGGGGTCGAGTTCTTCCCACCCGGGGAGAGTTGATGGGAATCGACGCCGAGCAGTAACTTTTTATTTTGCATTTGAGTTCTTTTATTTGCTTTTATATCCTTGGGAAAGTATATGTGCAATTGTAAGGCTTTGTAAGCCAATGTGTCATTCCCTAGGATTGTGTGGGCTTCTATGTAATTTGCCAGTAGGTCCAACAAGGGGCCCCCCATCCCTTTCCCATTGGTCCACCTAAGCTATGTGGTGCTGGTCAACCATCCTAGGTGGCCATCTAGAAGGTTTGAATGCTAATTGACCACATGGGAGACAAAGGGGTTAAAAATTCAAAGGTAGGTCACCTACCTTACCAACCCCCCCATGGTCAAGGGGCGCCCCCCCATTAGATATAATTAGGATTTTTTTTTATTTTGTTTGAAACATTTAATATTATCTAAACCCTAGGTCTGAGGGCAATTTGAGTCATTTGCCATTTCATATATATAGCTTGTATTTTGTGATTTAGTTAGATTAATGAAGGAAAAATTGGCATTTTGCCCCAAGAGAGCTCTTGGAGGGTGCGCCCCTCTCCCCCTATCTCCTTGCTGTTCTTCCCCTTCCTCCAGAAATCTAGGTTAGGAGACCCTTTCTACCTCCCCCTCTCATCCTCTGAGTTCCCTTTCTGAAGCTGCCGCCACCGCCGTCGCGCCGCCGCCACCGCCACCGGAGTTCTGTCTCCATCAGGACAGAACCCCACCTCCATAGATCTATATTTTTATTCTGTTGTCTGATCGATCTAAAATTTTGACAGCTTGTTCCTCTCTTTGTTAGCTTTCCATCCATATATCGTATGCCCCATTCTGATCTCGTTTGATATTTTTCCCGCAATTTCTATACCACCCCTGTCAATCTGTCATTCTGCAGATCTACAGTACAGAGTCGTCTTGTTCTATTTTTTCCACCCTCGTATCTATTTTTAGAAAATCCCAAACAAATACTGAGTGTTCCCCACGTATATCCTCTTCCACCATAATTTTCTTGGAGTCTACAAAAATCGTTTACTCCTCAGTCAAAGGTGTGTTTCAGGCAGATTGTTTGCTGCCCTGTGTGTCTGTCAGTCCGAGTTAGGAAAAAAAGTCAGTTTGCAGAAGTTTTCATTTTCAATTCATGTGGTGGATGAAGCTGTAAAAAAATTATGTTCTAGATCTATGAGTCTTCTTTCCAACGGTATCAGTCACGCCTAGATCGGCCTCCAGATCTGGGCGCAAGCATTTTTACCGTCAAGGCCTGCAGATCTGTCCTGTGTGCAGGTCCGAAATTACAGTCAGAAAAAAATTCAAGAACAATTGTCAAAGTCAAAATCAGGAGCCGCCCCTTCAGGGAGTCGATCAGGGACATCCCGCCATCGTCCCAGCCAAGCGGCGCCTCCAGAAGACGTCAGGAAGGCAGCGTTCCTTTGGAAGCCATTGCTTGCTGTCCACCGAGTTAGCTACCGAGTTGGGTCAGCACTGAGTTGGAATAGTGCCGAGTCGGACCAGCAGGCCGAGTTCGTGCCGAGTTCTCCTCCAGATTGCTGCCCGTCAACCCAGGGTCGGTCCTCCCGGGCCCACTTGTAGCCCTTTACCTCCCTGCGTGGAGTGGGCGATAAAATTTAACTGTTGTAATTAACTTTTACTGCTGTTAACTGGGAGTTACCGTAACTGGCCGGGAACGTCTTCCCCACGCCCGGAGCATGGAGGTACACTCGCTCCCCACTCTTTACCGCATTTGCTTATCTTGTATAGCTTTGAATGCCGCTGCGAGTGTAGGTTTCTAGATTGTTCTTCTATTATCACCGCTGTGAGAGAGCAAGATTGAGTGTACCGTCCCGTGACTCGATCCGAGTCTACACGGAAAAGCCGATACCCATGACTCACGGCCGGTTTCTTAACCGTGCCCGGTCCCACGTTTCCCTCGCTAAGGGACAACGCGAGCTCGTCTAGAGTCCGAGGATCGCATTCCTAATTCGAGTCGAGTCCGTGGTCCGTCTCGCATCATGTAGCCAAAGGGTATAGCTAGGAGATGGGTATTGATTTTGATGAGTCATTTGCACCGGTTACTTGTCTAGAAGCAGTCCAGATTTTATAGTCTTATGCTTGCTCATCTAACATCAAATTATTTCAAATGGATGTTAAATCTATGTTTCTAAATGGGTATATCAAAGAGGATATCTTTGTAGAATAACCTCCATATTTTGAAGACCCCAAACATCCACAACATGTGTACAAGCTCCAGAAGGATTTGTACGGACTGAAGCAAGCACCGGGGGCATGGTATGAACGGCTCACCTCATTTCTGATTGAAAATGGTTTCAAAAGAGGTAAGGTTGATCAAACACTTTTCACAAAGAAATCAGGTAAAGATATATTAGTAGTTCAAGTGTATGTGAATGACATAATTTTTGGAGCTACTAATAATGCGTTATGTGATGAATTTGCAGAAATAATGCAAGGAGAATTTAAGATGAGCTTAATAGGTGAATTAACATTCTTTCTTGGACTGCAGGTGAAGCAAACATCTGAAGGCATTTTCATAAGTCAAGCCAAGTACACAATGGAGCTGTTGAAGAAATATGGGATGGCTGAAGCAAAACCTCTGTCAACTCCAATGGTCACAATCTCGAAGTTAGACAAAGATGAAAATGCTAAAACAGTAGATCCTACACTGTTTCGAGGTATGATCGGATCACTACTGTATCTCATAGCATGCCACCCTGACATTCAATTCAGTGTATGTCTATGTGCTCATTTCTAGTCATGTCCTAAAGAATCTCATTTAATAGCTGTTAAACGTATTTTTATATACTTAATTGGCACAATAGATTTTGGCTTGTGGTTTACCATCGGTAGTTCATTTGATCTGATTGATTACACCGATGCGGATTATGCCGGATGTATTGTAGATCGCAAAAGTACTAGTGGGTAATGTCAGTTTCTTGGTGGGTGCCTAGTCTCATGGGCCTCCAAGAAATAACATTCTGTAGCTCTCTCAACGGCTGAGGTTGAATACGTAGTTGCCGGAAGTTATGGAGCCCAAGTACTTTAGATCAAAAATCAATTGCTTGATTTGGATGTTGAAATGAAATGGGTGCCAATCTTGTGTGATAATACCAGTGCAATCAGCTTGTCAAAAAACCCTGTTCAACATTTTAGGACAAAACACATTGACATTCGACATCATTTTCTGAGAGATCGTGTAGGAAAAGGGGTCTTTGAATTGAATTTCATTGACACACACAATTAGCTAGCTGACATCTTCACAAAACCCCTAAACCAGGATCAATTTAACAAGATAATAAGAGAACTTGGGATGTGCAAGGGTGAGAGCATGCATACATAAGTCTGCACTTAGAATAAGGATTGCACATGTAGAAACTCATATGCATCAAGGATAGATTACCATGCATATTATGTGTATTTTCCTTTAATATCTTGTGTGTTCATATACATTCCTACATGATTGAATGTACTTATACATATAGCCTTCCTTGAAAATTTTTCTAAGGCCAGATACTCCTTGCTGAAATAAATGTGGATCCAGTGATGCCAGACCTAAGGCAACTTCTGAGGGAGAGTTAGAGAAGTTTCCTCAAGTCTCCATCTTTTCTCTCTCTCTCCACTTCATGTTGGTTCCAATCAGAAGGTCGGATGGTTGTCCCCATATATAGAAAAAGAAATAAAAAAAAGGAAAAAGAAACAAAAAAAAGTTGCAAAATTGGGGTTTTTGGGTCTAGCGGTCGACCGCCAGACCCGGTCCGGTCGACCAAACCAGGCGAACCGGGCCGGCCGAACCTCATCCGAACCAATATATATGGGGATTAACACCCCATTCTCTCATTCTATCTCTCCCATTCTCTCTCCAACGTATCTTCCTAACCCTAGAACACCCAACCTCCACCTTTGAAACCCCAAAACCTCATCCCCCTTCAATCCGCACAAGATCCAGTCGATTCGTCACCATTTCGGGACGAAATCCTCGCAGCCATTTGTGCACGTGTGAAGCTCATCCCAGGGTTCCAGGTTGTGGAGAAAGCTTTTGCAAGCCCTTGGAGTGTCTTTTGGTTAAACTTTTTCCCCCCCAGGAAGAGAGTCATCCATTCAAGGGTTTCTACCGGGTCTTCTAGTTCGGGATGCCGCCTAGACGAAGCTCTCGACGTTCTGCCCAGGGGGAGCCCAGTGGTCATCCACGAGCAACCCCAGCACATCCACCACAGCAGGCACCAGTGCCTCGTCGAGCACCTCATTTGCCTCCGCGACCCATCATCAATCCCCGACTGGTCAATTTCGAAAAGGTGAACGAGATTTTGCCTAATCTATGTGCATTGTTTGAAATTCAAGAGGGGTGGTTTGATTTTATCACCAGATACACTAGGTATTATCCTAACCTAGTACAGTAATTTTATGGAAATCTGGTTGAGAGAAATGAAGAGCTATATACAGTTGTCCACAGAGTAGAGATTCATATCACACCTGATCTCTTTCAGCAAGCCCTAGGTGTCTCAGCCAGGGGTGCTAATATGACTTTTGGGCATGGTGAAGTTGAGGATACCTTTATTGCCATGACAAACTGTGATTTTGTGCGTGGTATCCGTGACTTGATTGAGTTGAATGCCAACTACTTTCCACCACTACAGTGGATTCTACACCATATGTTCACGTCACTTATTTATCCAAAGAGTGGGAGTAGAGATGAGGTGACTGAGGTTCACATGTTTCTGTTTTATCATGTTATGAATGGCAGCTTAATTAACATGGGTCGGCTCATGACCAATTTGATAAGAACATGCCGAACCCAACTAAGGAGATCACTACCTTATGCCTCATAGCTGACAGGCGTGTTTGTATATACTGGTCACCTTGGTGATGAAGTATTCATTCGAGTTCGACAGGTTGATATTTACAATCACCACAAAATTTTCTCTGATTTTGGGTACTATTATGGTCCAAATGGCGAGCTATGCCGAAATGTGCCCACTTATGAAGAAGAAGCTGAAAATGATGAAGAGCAGGAACAGAGACAGCAGCAGGCTCAAGGGGCAGTACCCCCTCCCGTCCAAGCAGAGGATCAGCCTCCACCACCTTCCCCTCATCACATGGATCAAGAGATGCCTCCCCCACCATAGTTCCATCATGGGGAGTCTTCTACTCAAGGGACTGGACAGCACCCTTGGGTGGACTACGAGACTTTTGACAAGCAGTTCCATGGGCTGGAAACTCAAGTGGATACCTTTGGGGATCAACTCTCTACGTTTGGGGGTCATATAGATACTATGGGCAATGCGATTGACACTATGTCAGGTCGCAAGATTCTTTCTCTACGGTCATGGACACTCTCCACTCAGATGGCCACACTCTCTACACATTTGACTAGCCTCACAGACAGTGTTGCTGATTCCTGTCAGTCCTTCCACATCATGAACATGACTCTTCTTGGCATGCAGCGCCGTGATGTGGCCCGTGACCTCTCCATTGGCCGTATTTAGGATTGTCTTTAGGTTCACGATCATTCTCTTGACGACATCCGTCGTCGCCTTGGATATCAGCCTCCTCCTCCAGAGGATTAGCCTTCTGCAGATGGCCCATGAAGATCCTTCTTTTGTTCCTCTCTCTAGACTATTGTCTGTCGGTCTTATGTCTTTTTGGGTCCACTTTTTGTCTATCCTATCCCTCTTTGATGATGCCAAAGGGGGAGAAGTAGTTATGTATGTAGGGTTATTATTATAGTCTATGTGTGGCTGCATGTATGTTTGCATGAATGCTCATTGTGAGGAACTTTGTTGTTGAGTCATTGCATTTTGAGAGTCCGTTTTGCATCTTGTCCTTGTCACATGTAGTGTCTTGCATTCTCTCCCAATGTACTCTGTAATATAATGATGAAATGAATGCTATTGGTTTTTGATCTCAATTGGTTGGCTCTTATCTTTCATTTCCTATCTATTTGGCAAATAAAGTGTTGAATGGTTTGAATGGCTTGTGATGTTTCACCTAAAGGAACGAGTATTTGGTTTATTCGCCTTGTGGTTTATTGGCCTTTGCTTAGCCCCAAATTTGCTTTACGGTATGCCAAGGCAATTGTAATTTAGAGTTTTGTCATCATCAAAAAGGGGGAGATTGTTGAGTCTCCAGATGATTTTGATGACAACAAAACACCGGAATTACAAATGGGTTGATTAATTGATTGAACTTCCCCAAATGAGATTAAAACCCAAATGCATGAATTGATTGAGGGTCAAACAAGCTCATTTTATATGGATCATTGTGCAAATATAAGTCTTCAAATGTTCGCATATGTTTCATGGACTGAACCGTGCTATTTTGCAGAATTCCAAGATTCCGGTCGACCTAATTTTCTAGGTATCTCAAATCTACAGTTTTTTACAGGAGTGGTCGATCGCCCAGCAAGGATCGGTCGACCGATTTTTCCAGAATTGAAAAACTCCAGTCCTGTAAAATTCCAGTCGACCGCCCCCTACCTCAGGTCGACCGCCAGCCTCGAAAGCCCTTATTGTTGACTTTGTATTCTCAACGTGGGAAGCCCCTCTTCTTGGATTTGTTTAATCCCAAAGCCACCAAACTTTCCATGATTTATGGATCTGGTTCCTAGCTTGTCTCTTAACCATTCAAGAGTTATAAAAACATCCCTTTGGGGCAAGAAACCCTAATCATCTAAGGAAGCTCAAGGAGGCTACCAAGGGGAGAGAAGAGTGCTGCTACTGTAGCCGTGAATAGTGCTCTAGGAAGGAAGTTCTTCATCCATCTTCCAGTGATCCACGCCACATCTGGAGCAAATCATACTCAGGCCAAGTGGAGATCAAGCTGCATCCAAAATCTTCTTCATCAACTAAGGGGGAGCTTGAATCTGAAGTTTTTACTTTGTGTTTTCCATTCGATTTATATTTCAGATTCAAGTGTGTGTTCTTGTAATATCTGAATACTTGTGTGTGTGTGGATCTACGCAGATCCGTGTGTGTGTGTGTGTCTATTTCTTCACATTTCCTTGTGATTCGGTGCTTGTGCATCTTCATGGGAGTTCTGAACTCATACGAGTGTGTGTGTGTGCTCTGATCTTGTAACCTTCTACAAGATAGTGTGTGAATCATCACAGTCGGTGAGGGGTGGACGTAGGTTGCAGTTGTTGCATCTGAACCACCTAAAATCATGGTCTCCTGTGTGGTTTGCTCCTTATCTTCTACCTCCAATTCTGCTCTAGCATATTTGCATATTGCATCATCTGATTTCTTTGTGTAGATCTAGTTCTATTAACCTTTTTACAGGAGATCTCTGGTATATCAAAAGGTGGTTTCTGATCGACAAGGTTAGTCTTGTCGGGAGGAAAATACCTTGTGTGAGAGAATCTTCGGATTCCCAGACTCCGCTTGGTACCAAAGAACTGTTGTAGGGGTTGATTTAGCTAGATTCATTTTGTAATCCATCATATCTATACTTGTTTGTTGCTTGCTCTTAATACGTGTTTTAAATCAGGTAAAAGTTTTTAAAATCTGTAATCACCCAATTCTCCCCCCCCTCTTGGGTGTCATTGTGTAGCAACCCTGATAAATGAATGTTTAAAATGAATTAAAATATATATACTATAGAAGTAATACAGATAATAAGAAGAGGGTTAAATAGATGAAATAAAACAAGATACAAATAACGCCTCTTAGTAAGGCGTTAATTTAAAAAGGAAACGCCTCTATCTACGGCGTGACTAAAGAAAGGACGCCCTCACCTGACGGCGTCAAATTTCAAACGCCAAAAAGGGCAAGGCCAAGAAACGCCCTTTACTTGGGCGTGTTTTAAAACAAGGAACGCCCTTATACAAGGCGCTTCTTAAGAAACGACCTGCATCAGGTCGTCAATTCAAGAATCGACGCCCTGACCGAAGTCGTTAATTCCATTTGTGAACCGTTCGAACCCAGAGCTTATCCAGGGAAGGATTTACCTAATCCAGTAAGTGTCTACTAGGGTAAGGACTCTATTAGGGATATATTACCCTCAATAAAACACTACTTTTGTTAGGACTCCAAAAATCCTATAAATAAACCTGTCCGATCGAACCCTAAACCTATTTGATCGATCGCTGCTACGGTGAGTAAAGAACTGAACGTTCTTTTCTTTTTATTTTACTGTCAAATGAAGAGTTACTAACTCTTCATCTCCTTCTCTTCTTACAGGTTGAAGAGAGCACACGACGTGAAGAACAAAGGTATTGTTCTTTTTCCCTTTTTACCTTCGGTCAAGTAGTATGAAGAAATACTAATGTTTCTTCTTCCGTTCTTGTAGGAGTTACAGAACCGAAGAACAAGGTTCTTCATCAAAGCCTTCTCGTCCTCCTGTTATTGTTGCTGTAAGGCAACAACGTCCCCTTTCATATCAATCTTCAAATCTTCAAGTAGGATTTTCTCAAGTTATGGAAGCCCAAACAAAATTAATGCAAGATATACATATATATAAGCATGACATGCATTTGGTTTATTATAGTTTTAATACGTTTCTGCAATATTTTGAAAGAGACGCCCCTGTCAAGGGTGCTAATTTACAAGAAACGACCCTGCCCAGGTCGTCAATTTTATATTTGACGCCCTGTACACAGGCGTTAATTTCATGAAAATCATAAATACCCATATTATAAAGATGATATATATGAAATTTTGATTCTAATATAATGCATGACTCTTCCTGCTAGTTTCCTGTCCTGTCCATGAAATTTGATCTCGGAAAATTGCTTGTTATATTACTTCGTTACTGTTCATGACCCTTGAAGAATTAACGACCTAAGTTAGGTCATGACTTGTGAAACTAACGCCCTGAACTAGGGCGTGAGTATGTAAATAACGCCCCTTCACAGGGCGCGTTTCTGTAAATTCCTGAAAATATATATTCTGTAAAAAAAAATGGAATTAAATAAGTAACGCCCCTTCCCAGGGCGTGTTTTCGATAAATCCTGAAAATTATTTATATTCTGTCAAATATGTAAATAATAAGACGCCTGCTGCTGCAGTCGTCAAATCTTGAAGAAACGACCCTGACCAGGGCGCGTTTTAGATAAATTCCTGAGTTTTTAAAAATTCTGCAAAATGGAAATATATGCAAACGCCCTTCTGATAGGCGTTAATTACTTGATACACGACTTTACTTAAGTCGTTATTTTCCGAAAAATGATTTTTCTCCTGATTCTGTTAACCGATGGTTTCATATTATACATATACATATATATCGGCACTATTCTCCACTCCGTGAGTATAGTCCCACTTTTCACGTTATTTTATCGATCACACTCAACTCTCATTGACATACAAGCTCTCCATTGGACATTCCGTTCCTTTGGACTAGTGAGTTAGTCATAGAGACCTCCGTAATACTCCTCGTACCTTGGATTCCCTCAAGGTCGACTGAGCTGGTTGTACCCTAAAAACCCATTACACAATCTTTGCCATGTCAATCTAAAGAAACATGGTATACTGGCCCTTATGATTATACAAAGAGTATATCATAAGAAATTCTTAATGGGATGATGATATCATGCCATATCATGTCGTTCTTGTAAAAACCTCAATTCTATGATAGGAATGAGGGTATCTTACCTTTGATATACTGTTCATGTGGACCTCAATTCTATATAAAGAATGTCCATATTGATTTGTCATGGTACCCAAGTTAAGGGAATCATAATTCGACCTAGTTTTATCGATATCGTGAATATACCGTTATTATCGCCATTCTATGTCCTTTGTCATATTTTGGACTCCATTCTGTCAAAGTTGTCATACACGTCTACAAGCTTGATTATTGAAATTCTATATTGGCTATATAAACAAGAGTGGATGTCAAAACACGTGATAAATGCCTACGCATATAGGGCCCGATCTGGTCCTGGGAGGAGCACCCGAAAGAACTTGTGCCCATGGGAGTTAAAATGATAAGGTATCTGGCATCATACCGAGTACTTGACTTGCTTGATTGGACATTCCACACACATCTTGTACTTGAATCGTACTTGACTTGACATGAATTACGTGGCCCGAAAAAGGGTAATTTACTTGCTTGATACATGATAGCCAAAGTTCTTGACATGACTTGTTAAATGTACTTGCTTGAATATCTCAAATGTCTTGATTATCTTATTGAAAGTTCATGATTTGTTCATCTTATTTCCTTGATATTACATTCTCTCTATCTTGTCGTTCTATGCGAGCATGCATAGCTTTATTGCATTCATGAAAGATGTAATTACTTAAACCCATTGCTAGTACTTGAGATATAATTTCCTACTGAGTGTTCGCTCATTCCGTTTGTCCCTTTTTACTTTTCAGGTAAGTCCGACGGCGATGGAAGTCAATCGGATGGGAATGGTCAAGAGTGAAAGTGATAGAGCTGCTCAAGTGTCATCTAGTCTTTTCTATAGTTTCTTGAGTCAAATATGTATTCTTTCCTTTTTTATTAAACAGAGTATTGGATTTGTAATAGCCTATTAATAATAAAGGATTGGGTTATCTTGCTATTTTGCGCATCTCTGTCTTTGTGTCGAATACACGACCACTCTGATTGACATGATTGATATAAACTCGTCACGCGTCTCCGGGTATCTTCCGCACTCGGGGCGTGACAGTTTTTGTGGTATCAGAGCCTAAGGTATTCAATTCCTAGGAAAAACCCAAGTCCAAGGATAAGTTGAACGTTTAACCAAGTGAGATTGGGTAGAACCAAGGGGTAAGAGTCAATGAGTCTTTTAATAAGATCACAGTGATATAATACTAATGTAGCTATTATAATTGTAGGATAATGGCTGCCGAACGTGCTCAATGGCGCAACATGCAGCGTACCCTCCAAGGGATGACTCAAGTGCTACAACAGGTAGCACAAGGTGGTACTCCACGAGCTGGAAGCTTACACCAAGCCTTTAAGAACATGAATCCCCCGAAGTTTATGGGATCGACCGATCCGGGCGATGCCGAGCATTGGGTTCGGGAAACTGAACGCATATTCCGTGTCATGCAATGCACGGATCAGGACAAAGTTCTATTAGCTACATTCCAGTTAGAGAAAGATGCTAGATGCTGGTGGGAGTCTATTGAAGCAACCATCGATCCTACTCAAGTAACATGGGAAGAATTTGTGGAATACTTCAATGCTAAATATTTCTCGGACCGAGTCCAAGAAAAGAAGGCTGCAGAATTCACTGCATTAAAGCAACGATCTTTATCATTAGCAGATTATGAAGCTCAGTTCTCCAGGTTGTCTAGATATGCTAAGCATCTTATTAGCACGGAGAAGATGAAAGCCCGTAGATTTCTTAATGGGCTTAGGTCCCACTATATTACTCAACTGGCACCTATGGACATCCAAGTTTATTCTGAAATAGTGCGCCGAGCTCAACTACTTGAAGATGCCACGGAACTATCTGATAGGATCCGTGGGAAAGACAAGAAGGAACAAGTCACGGGTTCGGGTTCTTTCAAACCCAATTTCAAGAAGAGGCCCAATAATGGAGGTTCTTCCTCTCAAGACCATAAGTTCAAAAAGACCAAGCCTTTCTCTATCACAACTATCCCTTCTAATACAGTGTGCAAGCATTGTGACAAGGCTGGTCACAAGACAGAAGAATGCTGGAGGAAATTTGGAGCTTGTCTCCGTTGTGGGAGTCGCGAACATCGGATTCCCGATTGTCCATTAATGAATGACCAAGCTGGTGATGATAAACGCCCGGTGGCAAAGAACGCTCGACTTCATGCAATAAAGGAGACCGAGCAAGAAGAAGGTGGACTGGTAGAAGGTACATTAACAGTTTGTTCCAAAAGTGCTTATGTCTTATTTGATACGGGTGCATCGTATTCCTTTATTTCTAAGAAGTTTGCCGACCCGTTACCGTTAGAACCAGAATGGATAAAAATAGTTCTAACTACTCCTCTTGGAAGTGAAAATGATATTACTCATTACTACCAAAACTGTGAGGTAATGGTTCAAGGTAGGAATTTACCTATAGATCTCATATGCCTCGATCTGAAGGAGTATGATGTTATACTAGGAGCGGACTGGTTATCCAAATACCAGGCAACGGTTGATTGCCGCAATAGCCAAATTGCTTTCAAAGATTTTCCAGAGTTAGTCTTTACTCGCCCCAAGAGACGGAGCAAATCCCCTCTTATTTCGGCTCTTCGAGCAAGCAAGCTCGTCAGGAAAGGATGTGTATCCTTCCTTGCTTTTGTCACTGTTAAAGAAGCTAAGGAAACCAAGATAGAAGGCATTCAGGTAGTGCAAGAATTTCCAGACGTATTTCCAGAAGATTTGCCGGGATTACCCCCTCAAAGAGAAGTGGCCTTCACCATTGACTTAGTCCCTAGTGCTGGTCCAGTTTCAAAGGCACCCTATAGAATGTCCCTTGCGGAACTCAAAGAGTTGAAGGAGCAGTTGATGGAACTAATTCGAAAAGGGTTTATTAGACCAAGTACTTCCCCGTGGGGAGCACCAGTCTTATTTGTGAAGAAGAAGGACGGATCCATGAGATTGTGCATCGACTATCGACAGTTGAATCATCTCACTATCAAGAACAAGTATCCATTGCCGAGAATCGATGAGTTATTTGATCAGATTTCAGGATCCAAATATTTTTCCAAGATTGATCTCAGATCGGGATATCATCAATTAAGAATCAAGGATGATGACATTCATAAGACTACATTCAGAAGCAGGTATGGCCATTACGAATTTGTTGTTATGCCTTTTGGACTAACAAATGCCCCTGCTGCCTTTATGCAGTTAATGAATAGCATATTCAGGCCTTATCTAGATCAATTTGTGGTGGTTTTCATTGATGATATATTGATATATTCCAAAACTAAGGAAGAACATGAGGAGCATTTAAGGATCGCATTGCAAGTATTGAGGGAAAATCAATTATATGCAAAGCTCAACAAATGTGAATTTTGGCTTGAAGAAGTGACTTTCCTCAGACATGTGATATCCAAGGATGGTCTATCTGTTGATCCATCAAAGGTTGAAGCTGTTAGAAACTGGGGAAGACCAACCAATGCTAGCGAGATCAGAAGTTTCTTAGGTCTTGCAGGCTATTATCGGCGATTCATCAAAGATTTCTCTAAGATCGCCGTACCACTTACAAGATTAACTCGTAAGGAGATCCGATATGAATGGAGTGAGGAATGTGAAAGAAGTTTCCAAACTCTCAAGGATCATCTCACTACAGCTCCGGTATTAGCTGTACCAATAGAAGAAGAGAAATTCGAGGTCTACACCGATGCTTCTGGCATTGGCCTCGGATGTGTCCTAATGCAACAAGGAAAGGTCATAGCATACTCTTCACGTCAGCTGAAGAAGCATGAGGAAAACTACCCCGCCCATGACTTAGAACTGGCCGCGGTGGTATTTGCCCTAAAGATATGGAGACACTACCTATATGGAGTGCAGTTTACTGTATACTCCGATCACAAAAGTCTCAAATATCTATTTTCAAAAAAGGAGCTAAACATGAGACAAAGACGCTGGCTAGAATATCTCAAGGACTTCGACTTCAATATACAATACCATCCCGGAAAGGGTAATTATGTTGCTGATGCCCTTAGTCGAAAGCCGAGAGCAATGATAGCCAATTGTATGATACAAGAATGGAGGTTGCTAGAACAATTCTCCGAGCTCAATATAAGCTTGGACAAGGAAGCCAAATTTGTCACATTATCTCATGTAAACATACAATCAGATTTATTATCTGAGATACAAGCGCTTCAGGATGATGATCCTATATTAGTGGAAATCAAAGGCAGATTAGAAGGACAATCTGATTTTCAACTAACTTCTGATGGAAGATTATTATTCCAAGGTAGAACTTGTATACCCGACTGTCCGGAATTAAAGAAGAAGATCTTAGATGAAGCTCACCGATCAAGATACACTATTCATCCAGGATCAACCAAAATGTATCACGATGTAAAGAGGAACTTTTGGTGGCCTAATATGAAAAGAGAAATAGCAGACTATGTATCTCACTGTCTCACATGCCAACAGGTCAAGGCAGAACACCAAAAGCCTACTGGAAAACTACATCCTCTAGATATTCCTAAGTGGAAGTGGGAGGATATTGGTATGGACTTCATCATGGGTTTATCTAAATCAAAAGGAGGACATGATGGAATCTGGGTTATCATTGACCGATTAACTAAATCGGCACATTTCTTGCCAATAAAAAGCCGATGGTCAATTGATGTGCTAGCTGCACTATACATCAAAGAAATAGTCAGGTTACATGGAATTCCTGTCTCAATCGTGTCTGACAGAGATCCCCGTTTCACTTCTCATTTTTGGAAGGGATTACAACATTCGTTGGGAACAAGGCTCAACTTTAGTACTGCTTTTCACCCACAAACGGATGGTCAGACCGAGAGAGCTAATCAAGTTGTTGAGGATATGCTAAGAGCTTGCATCATTGACTTTGGTGGAAGCTGGCATGAACATTTGCCACTAGTGGAATTTGCATATAATAATAGCTACCAAGCTAGTATCCAAATGGCACCTTTCGAAGCTTTATATGGAAGGAGTTACCGATCACCCTTATGCTGGAACGAAGTCGGAGAGAAACAACTATTAGGTCTAGACATGGTAAGGGATACAACTGAGAAGATACAAGTAATCAGAGAAAGATTGTAAGTTGCTCAGACCAGGCAAAAGGCTTATGCTGACACAAGAAGAAGAGAACTTGAATTCCAGGTTGGAGATCATGTATTTCTTAAAATATCGCCTGGACGTGGCATACGAAGATTTGGTGTTAAGGGCAAGCTTACGCCAAGATTCATCGGACCATTTGAGGTACTCGAAAGAGTTGGCGAGGTTGCTTATCGCATCGCGTTGCCTCCTCAATTGTCCGACGTGCACAATGTGTTTCACATATCTATGTTGAAGAAGTATGTGCACGATCCATCGCATATTATTGAACATGGAGATCTGGTGATCCAGAAAGATCTCACCTATGAATAGAAGCCTACGAAGATCTTAGATCGAGAAATACGAGCTCTAAGGAATAAAATTATTCCCATGCTCAAGGTGCAATGGAATAAGAATCCTGAACACGAAGCGACATGGGAGACCGAGGAATCGATGAAGGAACGATTTCCCGAGTTATTCTAAGAGGTATATGTTCTACACTCTCCACATGTATATTTATATATATATTGAATTTGGGGACCAAATTCTTTTTAAGTGGGGGAGGGTGTAGCAACCCTGATAAATGAATGTTTGAAATGAATTAAAATATATATACTACAGAAGTAATACAGATAATAAGAAGAGGGTTAAATAGATGAAATAAAACAAGATACAAATAACGCCTCTTAGTAAGGCGTTAATTTAAAAAGGAAACGCCTCTATCTACGGCGTGACTAAAGAAAGGACGCCCTCACCTGACGGCGTCAAATTCCAAATGCCAAAAAGGGCAAGGCTAAGAAACGCCCTTTACTTGGGCGTGTTTTAAAACAAGGAACGCCCTTATACAAGGCGCTTCTTAAGAAACGACCTGCACCAGGTCGTCAATTCAAGAATCGACGCCCTGACCGAAGTCGTTAATTCCATTTGTGAACCGTTCGAACCCAGAGCTTATCCAGGGAAGGATTTACCTAATCCAGTAAGTGTCTACTAGGGTAAGGACTCTATTAGGGATATATTACCCTCAATAAAACACTACTTTTATTAGGACTCCAAAAATCCTATAAATAAACCTGTCCGGTCGAACCCTAAACCTATTTGATCGATCGCTGCTACGGTGAGTAAAGAACTGAACGTTCTTTTCTTTTTATTTTACTGTCAAATGAAGAGTTACTAACTCTTCATCTCCTTCTCTTCTTACAGGTTGAAGAGAGCACACGACGTGAAGAATAAAGGTATTGTTCTTTTTCCCTTTTTACCTTCGGTCAAGTAGTATGAAGAAATACTAATGTTTCTTCTTCCGTTCTTGTAGGAGTTACAGAACCGAAGAACAAGGTTCTTCATCAAAGCCTTCTCGTCCTCCTGTTATTGTTGCTGTAAGGCAACAACGTCCCCTTTCATATCAATCTTCAAATCTTCAGGTAGGATTTTCTCAAGTTATGGAAGCCCAAACAAAATTAATGTAAGATATACATATATATAAGCATGACATGCATTTGGTTTATTATAGTTTTAATACGTTTCTGCAATATTTTGAAAGAGACGCCCCTGTCAAGGGCGCTAATTTACAAGAAACGACCCTGCCCAGGTCGTCAATTTTATATTTGACGCCCTGTACACAGGCGTTAATTTCATGAAAATCATAAATACCCATATTATAAAGATGATATATATGAAATTTTGATTCTAATATAATGCATGACTCTTCCTGCTAGTTTCCTGTCCTGTCCATGAAATTTGATCTCGGAAAATTGCTTGTTATATTACTTCGTTACTGTTCATGACCCTTGAAGAATTAACGACCTAAGTTAGGTCGTGACTTGTGAAACTAACGCCCTGAACTAGGGCGTGAGTATGTAAATAGCGCCCCTTCACAGGGCGCGTTTCTGTAAATTCCTGAAAATATATATTCTGTAAAAAAAATGGAATTAAATAAGTAACGCCCCTTTTCAGGGCGTGTTTTCGATAAATCCTGAAAATTATTTATATTCTGTCAAATATGTAAATAATAAGACGCCTGCTGCTGCAGTCGTCAAATCTTGAAGAAACGACCCTGACCAGGGCGCGTTTTAGATAAATTCCTGAGTTTTTGAAAATTCTGCAAAATGCAAATATATGCAAACGCCCTTCTGATAGGCGTTAATTACTTGATACACGACTTTACTTAAGTCGTTATTTTCCGAAAAATGATTTTTCTCCTGATTCTGTTAACCGATGGTTTCATATTATACATATACATATATATCGGCACTATTCTCCACTCCGTGAGTATAGTCCCACTTTTCACGTTATTTTATCGATCACACTCAACTCTCATTGACATACAAGCTCTCCATTGGACATTCCGTTCCTTTGGACTAGCGAGTTAGTCATAGAGACCTCCGTAATACTCCTCGTACCTTGGATTCCCTCAAGGTCGACTGAGCTGGTTGTACCCTAAAAACCCATTACACAATCTTTGCCATGTCAATCTAAAGAAACATGGTATACTGGCCCTTATGATTATACAAAGAGTATATCATAAGAAATTCTTAATGGGATGATGATATCATGCCATATCATGTCGTTCTTGTAAAAACCTCAATTCTATGATAGGAATGAGGGTATCTTACCTTTGATATACTGTTCATGTGGACCTCAATTCTATATAAAGAATGTCCATATTGATTTGTCGTGGTACCCAAGTTAAGGGAATCATAATTCGACCTAGTTTTATCGATATCGTGAATATACCGTTATTATCGCCATTCTATGTCCTTTGTCATATTTTGGACTCCATTCTGTCAAAGTTGTCATACACGTCTACAAGCTTGATTATTGAAATTCTATATTGGCTATATAAACAAGAGTGGATGTCAAAACACGTGATAAATGCCTACGCATATAGGGCCCGATCTGGTCCTGGGAGGAGCACCCGAAAGAACTTGTGCCCATGGGAGTTAAAATGATAAGGTATCTGGCATCATACCGAGTACTTGACTTGCTTGATTGGACATTCCACACACATCTTGTACTTGAATCGTACTTGACTTGACATGAATTACGTGGCCCGAAAAAGGGTAATTTACTTGCTTGATACATGATAGCCAAAGTTCTTGACATGACTTGTTAAATGTACTTGCTTGAATATCTCAAATGTCTTGATTATCTTATTGAAAGTTCATGATTTGTTCATCTTATTTCCTTGATATTACATTCTCTCTATCTTGTCGTTCTATGCGAGCATGCATAGCTTTATTGCATTCATGAAAGATGTAATTACTTAAACCCATTGCTAGTACTTGAGATATAATTTCCTACTGAGTGTTCGCTCATTCCGTTTGTCCCTTTTTACTTTTCAGGTAAGTCCGACGACGATGGAAGTCAATCGGATGGGAATGGTCAAGAGTGAAAGTGATAGAGCTGCTCAAGTGTCATCTAGTCTTTTCTATAGTTTCTTGAGTCAAATATGTATTCTTTCCTTTTTTATTAAACAGAGTATTGGATTTGTAATAGCCTATTAATAATAAAGGATTGGGTTATCTTGCTATTTTGCGCATCTCTGTCTTTGTGTCGAATACACGACCACTCTGATTGACATGATTGATATAAACTCGTCACGCGTCTCCGGGTATCTTCCGCACTCGGGGCGTGACAGTTTTTGTGGTATCAGAGCCTAAGGTATTCAATTCCTAGGAAAAACCCAAGTCCAAGGATAAGTTGAACGTTTAACCAAGTGAGATTGGGTAGAACCAAGGGGTAAGAGTCAATGAGTCTTTTAATAAGATCACAGTGATATAATACTAATGTAGCTATTATAATTGTAGGATAATGGCTGCCGAACGTGCTCAATGGCGCAACATGCAGCGTACCCTCCAAGGGATGACTCAAGTGCTACAACAGGTAGCACAAGGTGGTACTCCACGAGCTGGAAGCTTACACCAAGCCTTTAAGAACATGAATCCCCCGAAGTTTATGGGATCGACCGATCCGGGCGATGCCGAGCATTGGGTTCGGGAAACCGAACGCATATTCCGTGTCATGCAATGCACGGATCAGGACAAAGTTCTATTAGCTACATTCCAGTTAGAGAAAGATGCTAGATGCTGGTGGGAGTCTATTGAAGCAACCATCGATCCTACTCAAGTAACATGGGAAGAATTTGTGGAATACTTCAATGCTAAATATTTCTCGGACCGAGTCCAAGAAAAGAAGGCTGCAGAATTCACTGCATTAAAGCAACGATCTTTATCATTAGCAGATTATGAAGCTCAGTTCTCCAGGTTGTCTAGATATGCTAAGCATCTTATTAGCACGGAGAAGATGAAAGCCCGTAGATTTCTTAATGGGCTTAGGTCCCACTATATTACTCAACTGGCACCTATGGACATCCAAGTTTATTCTGAAATAGTGCGCCGAGCTCAACTACTTGAAGATGCCACGGAACTATCTGATAGGATCCGTGGGAAAGACAAGAAGGAACAAGTCACGGGTTCGGGTTCTTTCAAACCCAATTTCAAGAAGAGGCCCAATAATGGAGGTTCTTCCTCTCAAGACCATAAGTTCAAAAAGACCAAGCCTTTCTCTATCACAACTATCCCTTCTAATACAGTGTGCAAGCATTGTGACAAGGCTGGTCACAAGACAGAAGAATGCTGGAGGAAATTTGGAGCTTGTCTCCGTTGTGGGAGTCGCGAACATCGGATTCCCGATTGTCCATTAATGAATGACCAAGCTGGTGATGATAAACGCCCGGTGGCAAAGAACGCTCGACTTCATGCAATAAAGGAGACCGAGCAAGAAGAAGGTGGACTGGTAGAAGGTACATTAACAGTTTGTTCCAAAAGTGCTTATGTCTTATTTGATACGGGTGCATCGTATTCCTTTATTTCTAAGAAGTTTGCCGACCCGTTACCGTTAGAACCAGAATGGATAAAAATAGTTCTAACTACTCCTCTTGGAAGTGAAAATGATATTACTTATTACTACCAAAACTGTGAGGTAATGGTTCAAGGTAGGAATTTACCTATAGATCTCATATGCCTCGATCTGAAGGAGTATGATGTTATACTAGGAGCGGACTGGTTATCCAAATACCAGGCAACGGTTGATTGCCGCAATAGCCAAATTGCTTTCAAAGATTTTCCAGAGTTAGTCTTTACTCGCCCCAAGAGACGGAGCAAATCCCCTCTTATTTCGGCTCTTCGAGCAAGCAAGCTCGTCAGGAAAGGATGTGTATCCTTCCTTGCTTTTGTCACTGTTAAAGAAGCTAAGGAAACCAAGATAGAAGGCATTCAGGTAGTGCAAGAATTTCCAGACGTATTTCCAGAAGATTTGCCGGGATTACCCCCTCAAAGAGAAGTGGCCTTCACCATTGACTTAGTCCCTAGTGCTGGTCCAGTTTCAAAGGCACCCTATAGAATGTCCCTTGCGGAACTCAAAGAGTTGAAGGAGCAGTTGATGGAACTAATTCGAAAAGGGTTTATTAGACCAAGTACTTCCCCGTGGGGAGCACCAGTCTTATTTGTGAAGAAGAAGGACGGATCCATGAGATTGTGCATCGACTATCGACAGTTGAATCATCTCACTATCAAGAACAAGTATCCATTGCCGAGAATCGATGAGTTATTTGATCAGATTTCAGGATCCAAATATTTTTCCAAGATTGATCTCAGATCGGGATATCATCAATTAAGAATCAAGGATGATGACATTCATAAGACTACATTCAGAAGCAGGTATGGCCATTACGAATTTGTTGTTATGCCTTTTGGACTAACAAATGCCCCTGCTGCCTTTATGCAGTTAATGAATAGCATATTCAGGCCTTATCTAGATCAATTTGTGGTGGTTTTCATTGATGATATATTGATATATTCCAAAACTAAGGAAGAACATGAGGAGCATTTAAGGATCGCATTGCAAGTATTGAGGGAAAATCAATTATATGCAAAGCTCAACAAATGTGAATTTTGGCTTGAAGAAGTGACTTTCCTCAGACATGTGATATCCAAGGATGGTCTATCTGTTGATCCATCAAAGGTTGAAGCTGTTAGAAACTGGGGAAGACCAACCAATGCTAGCGAGATCAGAAGTTTCTTAGGTCTTGCAGGCTATTATCGGCGATTCATCAAAGATTTCTCTAAGATCGCCGTACCACTTACAAGATTAACTCGTAAGGAGATCCGATATGAATGGAGTGAGGAATGTGAAAGAAGTTTCCAAACTCTCAAGGATCATCTCACTACAGCTCCGGTATTAGCTGTACCAATAGAAGAAGAGAAATTCGAGGTCTACACCGATGCTTCTGGCATTGGCCTCGGATGTGTCCTAATGCAACAAGGAAAGGTCATAGCATACTCTTCACGTCAGCTGAAGAAGCATGAGGAAAACTACCCCGCCCATGACTTAGAACTGGCCGCGGTGGTATTTACCCTAAAGATATGGAGACACTACCTATATGGAGTGCAGTTTACTGTATACTCCGATCACAAAAGTCTCAAATATCTATTTTCAAAAAAGGAGCTAAACATGAGACAAAGACGCTGGCTAGAATATCTCAAGGACTTCGACTTCAATATACAATACCATCCCGGAAAGGGTAATTATGTTGCTGATGCCCTTAGTCGAAAGCCGAGAGCAATGATAGCCAATTGTATGATACAAGAATGAAGGTTGCTAGAACAATTCTCCGAGCTCAATATAAGCTTGGACAAGGAAGCCAAATTTGTCACATTATCTCATGTAAACATACAATCAGATTTATTATCTGAGATACAAGCGCTTCAGGATGATGATCCTATATTAGTGGAAATCAAAGGCAGATTAGAAGGACAATCTGATTTTCAACTAACTTCTGATGGAAGATTATTATTCCAAGGTAGAACTTGTATACCCGACTGTCCGGAATTAAAGAAGAAGATCTTAGATGAAGCTCACCGATCAAGATACACTATTCATCCAGGATCAACCAAAATGTATCACGATGTAAAGAGGAACTTTTGGTGGCCTAATATGAAAAGAGAAATAGCAGACTATGTATCTCACTGTCTCACATGCTAACAGGTCAAGGCAGAACACCAAAAGCCTACTGGAAAACTACATCCTCTAGATATTCCTAAGTGGAAGTGGGAGGATATTGGTATGGACTTCATCATGGGTTTATCTAAATCAAAAGGAGGACATGATGGAATCTGGGTTATCATTGACCGATTAACTAAATCGGCACATTTCTTGCCAATAAAAAGCCGATGGTCAATTGATGTGCTAGCTGCACTATACATCAAAGAAATAGTCAGGTTACATGGAATTCCTGTCTCAATCGTGTCTGACAGAGATCCCCGTTTCACTTCTCATTTTTGGAAGGGATTACAACATTCGTTGGGAACAAGGCTCAACTTTAGTACTGCTTTTCACCCACAAACGGATGGTCAGACCGAGAGAGCTAATCAAGTTGTTGAGGATATGCTAAGAGCTTGCATCATTGACTTTGGTGGAAGCTGGCATGAACATTTGCCACTAGTGGAATTTGCATATAATAATAGCTACCAAGCTAGTATCCAAATGGCACCTTTCGAAGCTTTATATGGAAGGAGTTACCGATCACCCTTATGCTGGAACGAAGTCGGAGAGAAACAACTATTAGGTCTAGACATGGTAAGGGATACAACTGAGAAGATACAAGTAATCAGAGAAAGATTGTAAGTTGCTCAGACCAGGCAAAAGGCTTATGCTGACACAAGAAGAAGAGAACTTGAATTTCAGGTTGGAGATCATGTATTTCTTAAAATATCGCCTGGACGTGGCATACGAAGATTTGGTGTTAAGGGCAAGCTTACGCCAAGATTCATCGGACCATTTGAGGTACTCGAAAGAGTTGGCGAGGTTGCTTATCGCATCGCGTTGCCTCCTCAATTGTCCGACGTGCACAATGTGTTTCACATATCTATGTTGAAGAAGTATGTGCACGATCCATCGCATATTATTGAACATGGAGATCTGGTGATCCAGAAAGATCTCACCTATGAATAGAAGCCTACGAAGATCTTAGATCGAGAAATACGAGCTCTAAGGAATAAAATTATTCCCATGCTCAAGGTGCAATGGAATAAGAATCCTGAACACGAAGCGACATGGGAGACCGAGGAATCGATGAAGGAACGATTTCCCGAGTTATTCTAAGAGGTATATGTTCTACACTCTCCACATGTATATTTATATATATATTGAATTTGGGGACCAAATTCTTTTTAAGTGGGGGAGGGTGTAGCAACCCTGATAAATGAATGTTTGAAATGAATTAAAATATATATACTACAGAAGTAATACAGATAATAAGAAGAGGGTTAAATAGATGAAATAAAATAAGATACAAATAACGCCTCTTAGTAAGGCGTTAATTTAAAAAGGAAACGCCTCTATCTACGGCGTGACTAAAGAAAGGACGCCCTCACCTGACGGCGTCAAATTCCAAATGCCAAAAAGGGCAAGGCCAAGAAACGCCCTTTACTTGGGCGTGTTTTAAAACAAGGAACGCCCTTATACAAGGCGCTTCTTAAGAAACGACCTGCACCAGGTCTTCAATTCAAGAATCGACGCCCTGACCGAAGTCGTTAATTCCATTTGTGAACCGTTCGAACCCAGAGCTTATCCAGGGAAGGATTTACCTAATCCAGTAAGTGTCTACTAGGGTAAGGACTCTATTAGGGATATATTACCCTCAATAAAACACTACTTTTATTAGGACTCCAAAAATCCTATAAATAAACCTGTCCGGTCGAACCCTAAACCTATTTGATCGATCGCTGCTACGGTGAGTAAAGAACTGAACGTTCTTTTCTTTTTATTTTACTGTCAAATGAAGAGTTACTAACTCTTCATCTCCTTCTCTTCTTACAGGTTGAAGAGAGCACACGACGTGAAGAATAAAGGTATTGTTCTTTTTCCCTTTTTACCTTCGGTCAAGTAGTATGAAGAAATACTAATGTTTCTTCTTCCGTTCTTGTAGGAGTTACAGAACCGAAGAACAAGGTTCTTCATCAAAGCCTTCTCGTCCTCCTGTTATTGTTGCTGTAAGGCAACAACGTCCCCTTTCATATCAATCTTCAAATCTTCAGGTAGGATTTTCTCAAGTTATGGAAGCCCAAACAAAATTAATGTAAGATATACATATATATAAGCATGACATGCATTTGGTTTATTATAGTTTTAATACGTTTCTGCAATATTTTGAAAGAGACGCCCCTGTCAAGGGCGCTAATTTACAAGAAACGACCCTGCCCAGGTCGTCAATTTTATATTTGACGCCCTATACACAGGCGTTAATTTCATGAAAATCATAAATACCCATATTATAAAGATGATATATATGAAATTTTGATTCTAATATAATGCATGACTCTTCCTGCTAGTTTCCTGTCCTGTCCAGAAATTTGATCTCGGAAAATTGCTTGTTATATTACTTCGTTACTGTTCATGACCCTTGAAGAATTAACGACCTAAGTTAGGTCGTGACTTGTGAAACTAACGCCCTGAACTAGGGCGTGAGTATGTAAATAACGCCCCTTCACAGGGCACGTTTCTGTAAATTCCTGAAAATATATATTCTGTAAAAAAAAATGGAATTAAATAAGTAACGCCCCTTTTCAGGGCGTGTTTTCGATAAATCCTGAAAATTATTTATATTCTGTCAAATATGTAAATAATAAGACGCCTGCTGCTGCAGTCGTCAAATCTTGAAGAAACGACCCTGACCAGGGCGCGTTTTAGATAAATTCCTGAGTTTTTGAAAATTCTGCAAAATGGAAATATATGCAAACGCCCTTCTGATAGGCGTTAATTACTTGATACACGACTTTACTTAAGTCGTTATTTTCTGAAAAATGATTTTTCTTCTGATTCTGTTAACCGATGGTTTCATATTATACATATACATATATATCGACACTATTCTCCACTCCGTGAGTATAGTCCCACTTTTCACGTTGTTTTATCGATCACACTCAACTCTCATTGACATACAAGCTCTCCATTGGACATTCCGTTCCTTTGGACTAGCGAGTTAGTCATAGAGACCTCCGTAAGACTCCTCGTACCTTGGATTCCCTCAAGGTCGACTGAGCTGGTTGTACCCTAAAAACCCATTACACAATCTTTGCCATGTCAATCTAAAGAAACATGGTATACCGGCCCTTATGATTATACAAAGAGTATATCATAAGAAATTCTTAATGGGATGATGATATCATGTCATATCATGTCGTTCTTGTAAAACCTCAATTCTATGATAGGAATGAGGGTATCTTACCTTTGATATACTGTTCATGTGGACCTCAATTCTATATAAAGAATGTCCATATTGATTTGTCATGGTACCCAAGTTAAGGGAATCATAATTCTACCTAGTTTTATCGATATCGTGAATATACCGTTATTATCGCCATTCTATGTCCTTTGTCATATTTTGGACTCCATTCTGTCAAAGTTGTCATACACGTCTACAAGCTTGATTATTGAAATTCTATATTGGCTATATAAACAAGAGTGGATGTCAAAACACGTGATAAATGCCTGCGCATATAGGGCCCGATATGGTCCTGGGAGGAGCACCCGAAAGTACTTGTGCCCATGGGAGTTAAAATGATAAGGTATCTGGCATTATACCGAGTACTTGACTTGCTTGATTGGACATTCCACACACATCTTGTACTTGAATCGTACTTGACTTGACATGAATTGCGTGGCCCGAAAAAGGGTAATTTACTTGCTTGATACATGATAGCCAAAGTTCTTGACATGACTTGTTAAATGTACTTGCTTGAATATCTCAAATGTCTTGATTATCTTATTGAAAGTTCATGATTTGTTCATCTTATTTCCTTGATATTACATTCTCTCTATCTTGTCGTTCTATGCGAGCATGCATAGCTTTATTACATTCATGAAAGATGTAATTACTTAAACCCATTGCTAGTACTTGAGATATAATTTCCTACTGAGCGTTCGCTCATTCCGTTTGTCCCTTTTTACTTTTCAGGTAAGTCCGACGACGATGGAAGTCAATCGGATGGGAATGGTCAAGAGTGAAAGTGATAGAGCTGCTCAAGTGTCATGTAGTCTTTTCTATAGTTTCTTGAGTCAAATATGTATTCTTTCCTTTTTTATTAAACAGAGTATTGGATTTGTAATAGCCTATTAATAATAAAGGGTTGGGTTATCTTGCTATTTTGCGCATCTCTGTCTTTGTGTCGAATACACGACCACTCTGATTGACATGATTGATATAAACTCGTCACGCGTCTCAGGGTATCTTCCGCACTCGGGGCGTGACACATTGATTGCGGGACTTCAGCGGGCGTTTGTTCCATAGAAACTATCCTTCCACCAGTGCATCCGCACCCAATCCCCAGTCCTCGCAACGGCCTGCTGATCAAGAGGAGGCAGACCTTCTGCCAGGTACCCAATATGATTTGCTACATCATCTTGACAGGGTGCCCACTAAAATTTCTGTGTTAGAGCTGATCAAGAGGTCCGCGCTTCACCAAGATGCACTCCGAAATTTCCTGTAGAAAGTTATAGTAAACGAGGACATGGCGGTAGACAGCGTACCGACAACCCTAGCTACCATCTCTAAAGGGCCAGCAATCACATTTTTCGAGACTGAACTAGCACCTCCCGAGGCTCGCCAGATGTTGCTATGCATTTCTATTATTCTAAATAAAGTAAGTAGAGACGCGGCGTTGTAGACACAGGGGCCTCTATTAATGTCTGTCCTCTCAGCACTCTAAGGGCCTGCAACCTGTCAAAAGATTTACTAAGGCCAACCTCGACCACCATTGCAGCATATGACAATTCCAGAAGGGCATGTCATGGGGTAGTCACTATTCAAGCTGAGCTTGGGCCTCTTGCAATTCCAATTGAGTTTTACGTATTGGATATCGATCCTATGTTCAAAGCCATCTTGGGTCGCCCATGGATTGACAATCTTAATGATGTACAATCCACAGCTCATCAGTGTCTCAAATTCCCTTTTCAAGGGAGGGTGGTCAAGGTAAAAAGCATATCCACGGTCCAATCCGTCAAAGCTGTCTCAGAAAAGATTTTGCCAACACTATGGCCCAGTAATCGGCCTGTCATTTCAGTATTATATCTAGATTTTTCATGGGCCTATACACCACGCAAGCCTGCCACCATGTCGGTCAACATCAGAGAAAAGCCCAAGATCAAAGATTCGAAAGGCTGGTCCATTATACTGAAGCTGGGGTATCAGTCGGGGAGAGGTCTCGACGTACAGTTATAGGGGCGGACCAAGCCGGTCCCCAAGGGTAAGAAAATGAATAGGAAAGGCCTCGGTTATCGAGAATCCTCACTCTCAATTTTGGGTGACTCAGGGCCATTAACCTGGGATTATCACCAACTATTTGTCAAAGGTCCTCTCTAGCCATGTACATTGAAAGCATCGCCAAGTCAGCCCGAGAAAGAAGATACATCTTATACAGTTGTCAACCTGCCATTGTTGCCAAAGGGGCCTGTTGATGATATGCTCGATTTTAGTCAGGCATTTGCTAGATTATTTCATGAAGAAGACAATTACCAAAGGAGCCAGGAGGTACGGCTTGTGCATTATGAGCAGAAGAAGCCAGTCGTCCGTGCGCGGGAAAAGGAGAGCTCACCCGTCATTTTCAGTTGGTCTCCTTCCCGTTTGACGTCTCTCCTTCAAAAGCTGGAATTTATATCCCGATCACCTACTCTCTTGATTAATCCGTTTCTATTTGAGATCCCTACCGATTTCCTCATCATTAGAACATGCAGTTGTTGTCCTTCGGTTGATCTATCTACTCCTTTCTTCTCCTCCTCCGATCCCTTCTTCGATCTCTTCTGTCCGTCCATTTATCCCCTTAGGCTCCCTCCTCCGTCTTCCTCTCCATCTTTTTGCATGATCTCCACTGATCTCCAAAAAAAATGTCAAATTTGAAATGGAGGTCTCAGTGGAAGATTACACTATCTTCTCTCCATCCTCCTCCCAGGGGCATGAGGCCCCTGCTGCCTCCCTCCCACTAGATTTTCTCTCTCCTAGGTTAAACGTAGGGTCCGTCGAGTCTAGGGAATTAGAGTCTGTTAGGTCTAGAGAAGTAGGATCTTGTTCTAGGTCATCCAACCCATCATTGCCTGAGCCGCGCCCGCTGGCGCGACTTTCTAAATCCATTCCTGATAGGTTCTTGCAAGATCTAGCACAGCGATGCCGTTCTCTTCTTAAATGCCCAGAGTTCATACCTACGACGATTGTGATCGAGGAAGATGAGGAGCAAGATGGGATATGCAGCGACGACGGACTAGGAGTCTATGAAGTCATGGATGAGAAGGACCCGGTCGATTGTGAGGATAGCAATGTAGATGACATTGCCGACTTGTATGCGCAAGGCTTAAAGAGATTTGACGAGCCATCATCTGCAGTGGATGAACCTACAAAAGAAGTTAATTTGGGAACTAATGAGGACCCCATGCCCATTATTATTGTCACTAATCTCTCTCTTAATGTTGAAGAGGAGTTGATTAAAGTCCTGAGGGAGTATAGTGATTCTTTTGCCTGGTTATATGAGGACATGCCGGGTCTTGACCCCTCCTTGGTGGAACACCGATTAGTGCTTAAACCAGGGGCAACACCCGTAGAGCAAAAGCTGAGAAGATTTCACCCCCACATGGCCTTGAGGATGAAAGAAGAGGTCGACAAATTACATAAAGCCAGGTTCATTATAGTTGTCTTATATCCCCAGTGGGTGGTAAATATAGTCCATGTTATCAAGAAGGACGGAAAGGTGCGTATTTGCATTGATTTCAGGGATTTGAACAAAGCATGTCCCAAGGATGATTTCCCGCTGCCTCATATAAATGTATTGGTGGACAACACAGCCGGGTACGAAGCTTTGTCGTTCATGGATGGTTATTCAGGATACAATCAAATCCGTCTAGCTCCGGAAGATCAAGAGAAAACCTCGTTCACCATGCCCTGGGGAACTTACTGCTACGTAGTCATGCCATTTGGTCTGAAGAATGCGGGTGCCACATATCAACGGGTGATGATGGCAATATTCCACGATATGATGCATGTCTACATGGAAGCTTACGTGGATGATATTTTGGTAAAATCGAGGTCGAAAGAGGAACACCCCGCTATTTTGGCTAATGTGCTTCAGAGAGCTAGGGAGTATAAGTTGAAAATGAATTCAAAGAAATGTGTTTTTGAAGTCTCTTCAGGGAAACTGCTAGGCTTTATAGTTAGCAAATGGGGGATACAGATTGATCCTAATAAAGCAAAGGCCATCATGGACATGCCTCTGCCTAAGAATATTACGGAACCTCGAGGATTGATTGGACGATTGCAATTCATTAGAATATTCATATCCCAACATTCTCAAAGGTGCCGCCCGTTTTATGAATTGCTAAAGGCGGGGGTCAAATTTGATTGGAATGAAGACTATCAAAACGCTTATGAGGATTTAAAGGTATATTTGTCCAATCCCCCGGTTTTGCAACCTCTTGTCCCTAGGAAACTCCTAATCCTATATATTTCTTTTATCGAGGATTCCCTTTGAGCTGCCTTGGCACAAGTAGATGATGAGGGCAAAGAGCGGGCAGGTTATTACCTCTCCAGGTTGTTTAACCCAGCAGAGGCCAAGTATATTGCCATGAAGAAAACTTGTGTCGCCTTAGTTTGGGTAGCTCAGAAGCTGAAACACTACTTTTTAGCCCACCCGGTTAGGCTGATCTCTAGAATGGACCCAATTCGCTATCTCCTAAAAAAGTCCATCCTTTCTAGCAGCTTACCTCGCTGGCAGAGCTTCCTCTCTCAGTTTGATATCACATTCGTTGATCAGAAGGCAGTCAAAGGATATGCCATTGCTGAACACCTCACCCACCTTCCTATCCTCTGCACGGACTCTATTCAGGATGATTTTCCTGACGAGCATCTCTCTGTTCTTACCCACCATCCCTTTTGGTCTGTGCACTTTGATGGTGGACTCAACTCTCAAGGCCGAGGGATAGGTGATGTTCTCCTCACTCCAGAAGGGGTGACGATTCCCTTTACATATCCGCTTCATTTTCCTACTACCAACAACATTATTGAGTACGAAGCTCTTCTGGCTGGATTGAAGCACGCCTATCTCTTGGGCGCGCGCTATTTGAACATCATAGGAGACTCTCAGCTCGTTCTACGTCAAGTTCTATCCACTTACCGTACTCGTGACCTGAAGCTCAAACCGTATCAAGATTTGGTCACTCTCTTGGCTAGGCAATTCCGTAAATTGATCTACATCCATACTCCTCGATCTCATAATATCCTCGCCGATGCGCTGGCGTCTCTTGCTTCCTACTTGTCTTTCCCTCTCAATCAGAGCACTGAGACTATCGTCGTCCAAAAATTGGACGTCCCCTCTCTTCAGGATCCTTGGTATGACAACCTTAGTAAGACTATAGAGGCGAGGGCTGAGAAGGAAGATTTGAAGGAAGTATCTTTAACAGAGCTAGAACAGATCCTGGAAGAAGAAGGGTTGCTATGGTACCATGAAATCGAGTTGTATTGCAGGGATGGATCGTTCCCAGAAAAGGCAAGTGCCGAATAGCGTAAGGCTATTAGAAGAGCCGCCTCAAGGTACACTATCATTGCTGGAGAATTGTACAGGCGCGCTCTTAATGGAATGCTCATGAGATGTCTAGAGGATGATGAAGCTTGGAAAGTGGCCGAAGCAGCCCATTCAAGTGAGTATGGAGGTCATGTCAATGGCCAGGCTCTAGCAAAGAAAATCCTTAGGCAGGGTTACTATTGGCCGACTCTAGAGGAAGATTGCTCCCTATATATCCGGAGGTTTCTTAAATGTCAACTCCATGCCGATAAAATTCATGCTCCTGCTTCGTCTCTTCACCGCCTCTCTGCTCCTTGGTCATTCTCTATGTGGGCTTTCGACATTGTCGGCCCGCTAGGTGATCCCAACTCTCAGACTAAGCAAAAATCCTTTATCCTTACGGCCACTGAGTACTTCACCAAATGGGTCGAAGTGGAAGCGTACGCAGATATCAAAGCAACCGCGGTGTGCCGCTTCATCTTAAAGAACATCATCTCGCGGTTCGGAGTACCAAGCAGCATCGTCACCGACAATGGACCCCAGTTCGTCTCACAAGAGCTTTAGGACCTCTGTAAGAAGTTTAATATTGCATTGCATCATTCATCTCCATATTACCCTCAAGGCAAAGGTCAAGCCAAGGCCACTAATAAAACCCTTCTCAAAATCATAAAGAAGACGTGCGAATCTCACAAATTTTCAGATTGACTTGAACGGTTGGTGGAAGCTCTGTGGGCTTACCGTACCTCCGTCCGTACTCCTACGGGGCAAACCCCCTACGCTCTCACTTACAGGATGGAGGCGGTGCTCCCATATGAGATCTTGATCCCTTCCCTAAGGGTACAACTTGATAAGGAACTTAAACTCGATGAACATCGAGAGGCGTTACTCGTCCAGTTGGAACTCTTGGATGAGAAGAGGCTAAATGCGGCCGATCACGTGTCTGTTTATCAAAAGAGAGTTTCACGTTATTTTCAAAAGATGGTAATTGAGCGTAAGTTTCAAATTGGTGATATGGTTTTGAAACGTAAATTCATTAGGTCTGGAGGTCCTAGGTCTAAGTTGCAGCCTAACTGGGAAGGGTCGTTCGTTGTTAGAGAAGCTTATCCAGGGAACGCATATCGTCTAGTTAACGCAGAAGGTGAGGAGCTGTCTCAGGCCAGGAATGGGTTGTATCTCAAGCATTTTTTCCCTTAGTGTCAGGCTAATAAAGACCCGGTAGCGAGGTGTCCCTTTTCTTAACTGCGAAGGAAGATTCCAAGCTTGGCACTCACACTTCACGGCATCCCTAGTCGGGTTTCCCCATTTTTGTGTAACACCGTTTCTTCTCTGGCCATGCTCAGGGGAAGTGAAAAGTCCCTATCCGTTTCTCGCTTCGGCTGAATCTAGGGGCAAGAGGTGAATAAAAGGGGCGATGACTGATCTAGGCACCCCAATGAAAGGAGGTCTCAAATAGGGGCCGTCCGTTATGATCTGATTCCACAAGGAAAAGTAACAATAAATGAAGCAAAGAAAAAGAAAAGAAGATGGGCAAAAATCAAAGCCAAAAGCTCAAGCTTAAAGTTCAAAGCCCAAATACTTAAAAATATGAAACTAGTCATGGCAAGAGTGGCAGTACAGTTTCCCCGCGGGCCGTTGTGAGCCCGACCGTATGCGTGCCTAAATGTATAAAGGTTCAATGACGGACACAATGCCCTGGTGCAACCGACTAAATCTCTGAAGGGGTTGCCACGAGAAGGATTCAGGCCTTAAAAATCTCCATACCTGGCCTAGGCTTACCTCTCGAATTCCTTTTTTCTTTTAGGACTAGACTGTACCCTAGGTATGGCCTCGGTAGAAGCACCGTCATATATATTGGCCCTCGGTCAGGGATTGTCACCTTAAAAGCACACCAACCTCAAGAGATTGCTAGTGGGACAAGTAGGACTCTCGTCGCCGGGACGAAACTAGCTTCAAAAAACCAAAAAAATCAAATATTTCAAAAAAAACAAAAAATCAAATATTTCAAAAAAAACAAAAAAATCAAATATTTCAAAATCTAAAAAATCAAATATTTCAAAATAAAAAAATCAATTATTTCAAAACCCAACAAAAGTTAGATATTTTTTTAAAAAAAATCAACAAAAAGCATCATCCTTTGCATAGCATGCATTGCATTTATACATTTCATTACATCTCGCCTATTTAACAAAGGCTCCACCCCTTGACCAAATATCAAGGATCGGTCATTTTCTAACTTGCTGTAGGCAAGGGGTTGAGCCTATGAACGGATCTGACTTGTTTGCTTGTTTAAGTGTGTGCAGGCACAGGTTCCATTGCCCCAGGATTCAAGACTCTTAGGTTTCTCTATCTCTGGTCCCTTTGTGGTCTTTTGTTAGGCCGCTTCATCTCCCCTAGCGGTCGCATGGGGACCGTTTTCCTCACCCGAGAATAAAAACTCAGGTTTTTCTGTTTCTCATCCTTTGCGGTCCTTTGGTAGACCGTTAAAGTCTTTCATGCGGTCAAATGGCGACTGCATGCCACACCCGAGAGCCAGAAAAATATAGTTTTTTCTGTGTTCTTTCTCCTTGCGATCTATCGCCAGACCGTTAGGAGGGCCTGGCGGTCCTTTGCTGAACCATTTTCCAAATAGAAGATCTTGTTCTAGTTGAACCATCAAGCTAAGGCGTAATCTCACTACAAATATTTCAAACCAATCTTTTATTTCATTCATCCAAGGTTCATAATATATCATTCTTTCAATAAAATTCAAATGCATGATCATGCAAGTTCAAATTACATTCAATTTTCTATCCGCGCATGGCCGGATCTTGCGTAATTCCTTCACGTAAACTCGGTAATTCCCTTCATCCTCTGTCACTTCTGCTTTCAAGGCGCGGACGTGGCTGATCTCCCACATGGTCAGAGCGCTCCGGATCGCCCGCTCGTCCTCCTCGGTCCCATTTTTCCTAGCTTGAAGGGGAGGGTAGTGTGATAGCGCTGGAACCGTGGTACGGGGAAGCACAACTTGTAAGTAGCACCGGTGCGGGTTGTAGATCGCCAAGGTAGTGTTCCCCACTAGCTGCAGGTCTAGGCCCAGTCGCTGGGGTAGTCTAAGGGTAATGCCTTGATGAACCTGGGGTTGCATCACGAACTTGTCAATTGGCAAGGTGTTGAGGAAGAGGAGCCATTCGTCCCTTGTCTTCTTATCCGTAGTCCTGCATTCAATCTGTGAAGAGAACCCAGAAGCATCTCCTATAAAGAAGAGTGGGTGGCTCCCGAATATGCGGCTAGCGGATGGCATGTCCTCCTTGGGTAGAAATTTGAGTCTAATTCCCATCCAACACTCAAGGATGATCATTGATCGGAAGAGGGCCCCCCCTAAAGAAGCTGAACTAAGGCCTTCATAGAGGTAAGAAAGGACGGCTTGGGAGATGGATAAACCCTGCCACAACCCACTAATAATGCTGAGGTTTTAGATGTCTAAGAGGTGGTCGGTGGTGGAAAAAAGCAAGACCCCGCACAAGTAAATGAAAGTAGCTTTGGCTATGGCTTCATATCTCCCCCACTTATTTTTGCAATGGAAAGTGACCCATTCGGCTATGGGTATCAAATGGATATGGCGGGAGCTAATCATGGTTTTCACATCCTTTGGATTGTGTATGAAATCCCATAAGATGAGTGATGGATCTATAGGATCAACCGTATGACACACCAAGTCTTCATCCCCCACCTTAGTCTTAGGAAGGACTAGGTAGGTCTCTACCTCTTTTATAAGGACAGTAGCTTCAAAGGTTGGGAACATGAAGGTGTGTGTTTGAGGATGCCATAACTCCACTAGAGCCAAAATGCTAGGCCAATCTAATGAAATTTTTTGAAAATTTTTGGCTAGAACTACTAAAGGGTGAAGGTGCCATTCCCTAAAGATTGAGAGGACCTCTAAAGGGAGTTCTTTTATCATGGGAGCCACCCACTTCAAGCTAGAGTAGCATCTTGGGCTAGGAAGGAGCTAGAAAGAGGAAGAGAAAAAGAAAAGAAGAAGAAGAGGAATGCCATGAGAAGTAACTTAAGGAAATTTATGAAATTTTTGAGATTGATTTGAACTCACCTCTCTTGAAGAGCTTGTGCTCAAGTGCTTGGGGATGGAAGTCAGCTGATGTAGCTCCCCATGCTCATTCCTAGCCAGGTATTGCCTAGTGTAGACGACCTCTCCCATGGTGTTAGCTTCAAAGCTCCTCTTCATGGTGACTTGAGTGTTGTTTTTTGAAGTTTTCAAATCCTAAAGTAGATATTTCTGTGAGCTGCGAATTTTGGGTCTATTCCTAATTATAGGGCTCTAATTCTGGTCCTAGTACATTAAGATGGAGGCTAGATGGACTCAATTTAAGTTAGGATAGGTCTTAATGCAGATTAGGTCCTTCTAGCCATGGGTTGGGACTCTCACGCAGAGTCCTGCTCAGATTTAACTGAGTCTTCGCCCTTGCGGTCTATCGAGCGATGGCTAGGTTCTCTCAAGCGGTCGTCAGGCGACCGTTTCTTTTTCTACTTCGCTGCCTTCTCTCCCACTCGTCTAATAGTCATGATTTGACCGTTTATTCCTCCTTGCGGTCTTCTAGAAGACCGTTTTCACACTTTTTGTCCTATTTTGATTATCTTTTTTCACTTTAATCATCAGTTCTCTCCCAACTCTCTCTTGCTCTTTTGCTCTCTTTGTCAGTCCTAGAGGTCGTAGTTAGTAAGTCAGCATTCACATCTATACATTTGCATTTAACAAGAGAACAAAAAGATAGATCACATATGCACTAAAATAAAGAGTCATGTACATGAGTATCCATAAAGAAAAGTACAAAATCACTCTCCAGTAGGTCCCTCTCTTGGACCACCACTGTCGCCGGTGCCCTCGTGCCGCTTCTCTGGCGGGAACATGGCTGTGCTAGCCTCCTCTCGTCATCGTCTCCTCTCTGCCTCCTCATTCCTCCATAGGCCGGAGGAGCTGGTAAGAAAGTCGGGGAACGCGTTGCTCCGTGCGTCGCTCTGTAACGCTCTCCGCTTAGGTCCTCGCCCCATCATCCGCACTGTCCTCTCTACGGCTCACAGCTCGATCCTCAAGTCATAGGCCTGGCGCCGAGCCTCCCTCGCCTCGGTCTGGTAGTGCTCTAGGTCTGCCACTCCTGTACGGATTTGCTCCTCCTCTGCTCGGAGTCACTCCGCCTCGGCTCGTGACTGCTCTACCTCTGCTCGGAGTTGCTCCGCCTCCACTCGAGCATGCTCCGCCTCGCTAAGTGCTGTGGTCAGCTCCCTCGCCTGCATAAACATTCATCATGTCAGTCATTTGCATTATCATAGCATTTAGTTAAAGGAAATCGATTGGTTTGCTTACCCTCTTTGCGAGAGTAGCCTCGGCCTCCTCGGCCCGAGCAACTGCCCGAGCAAAGTCGACATCTTGCTCCGTCCGGTCCGCTGGCTGCGAGGAAGAAGATGGAGCGTCCGGTCCCTGCCGCTGTGCTCCCTCGGCTCGCTGCATTTTAGAAATCAAGTCAGTCAAGTGCTTAAGCATCTTCCTATTAAGTGTAACGTTTAAAACTCACCAGAAGCTCCAGCGTGCGCTGGAACTCATCCCTCTGCTGAACGGTAGAGTGAAGGAGACCCTAGAGCTCCGCTATCTGTCCCTGGGGGTCTAGCTGCATATAGCAAGTCCAAGTGTCAGTGCATTAGGAGTAATGAAGAAGCATAAGTTTAGAAACTCATACCGGTCATCGAGCACCATAGAAGGCTAGGTCTCCGTATCTCCTAGCATAGGCCCTCAGGTAGGCTGCATCGTTGGTAGCCTGGGCTCGTACCACCCGACCTCTACGCGTCCAGTCGCGCACCTGGTTGATCACCCGGGTGACCCAGTCAATCTCACCGCTCCGTCCCTTCGAGGATCGTCCTACGCGCTCGTCGTCCCTCACCGGGAACTCCACCTCTGGCTGGGGGACACCCCTGGTCCTCATGATCAGGCGGTGATGGAGAGCCTCGATGATGTTCATGCAATGTGGCCATACCTCCCGTCCCGCGTAGGCCTGGGCCGCCTCCACCCAGGGCTGTCCCTCGTGACCATCATCACGATATGGTGTCCAGCGTACCTGAAAGGGCAATTGAGTCGAGTGTCAGTATTTATAAGAGCATTTTAGTGCATTTAGAAGCTTAAGTCTAGAAGCTTACCGATGCATAAGGAAATGTGTCCATGTCGTCCTAGATCGCCCGCACTAAGCGTCGCAGCGACCCCGTGTCCCGAACCGCCATCCATCGTCTCGCGATGGGTAACCGGTCTGGATGTACCTCCTTTCCCCACCCTAGGCCAGGGAGGTACAGGTAGCTCCATACTTGCATTAGCCAAATGTCAGCATATAGCAATTATAATCATAAGCATAAGCATTTTAAAATAAAGCAGTTTACCTAAAGAAGAGGCGAGAACCCGCCCAACATCGTCTGCCGGTCGGTGGTGCTGAGGGAGTCGAAGAGGAATGCCAATTCCGCGGTGCCCCATGCATAGCCTCCCACTCCGTTCAAGTCCCGCAGTACTGGGAGAAGCTTGCAGCTCACTCCATCCGCCCTCGTCGCGAAGAGCAGCTTCCCGAACATCAGCATCAGGAAGCGACGAAGGATGATGTCTCCCTCCGGTCTTGGTCTTGCAGCTACTCTCTCCCTAGTTCAGTCTGTCAGACGTCCCTGGTGCTCCTCAGGTAGCTCTCCCACAGCTATCACCGCTCCTCTCTGCCCTAGGCTCGCATAGAGTGTTGCTCTCGCCATCATCGACGAGTGGTGTCCCGGTCATGTCAGCTCTAAGTCCAGTAACTCTAGCACCAATTCCCGATAGTTGGCGTATGTCATCCCCGTCACTGGTGCTCCGTGCACCCAAAGTCCGGTGATCCGTGCCACGTCCTCCAGCATGGGGATCATGTGCCCCCATGGGAACAGGAAGGCCCTGATGATCGGGTCCCACCTATCATGCAACGCGTATAGCAACACGGTGTCTATCCTTATAACCTCTATCCCGAGGAGTTCTGTGAACCCCATCGCAGCCAACCTCTTTCTCTCTGAAAGTCCGACAGCGCCAGGTACACTGCCTGGACCTGTAGCCAGGATATCCTGGTACGTCTCTTTCCCTGCATACATTTAAATGGTCAAAGTCAGTCATTCATATAGTTTATAATCATGCATTACATTCGAAATAAAAATAAAAATCATCACTCTGGTTCCCTAACGGTCATCGCTTGACCGTTTTCTTTTCCTAACAGTCATCCTTGGACCGTTTGCCCACCTAGCGGTCGCTGGAAGGACCGCTAGGCTACCACCGAAGGGGTGATTTTTCCCCCCTTTTTCCAAGTATGGGAAATGCCCTTAAAGGCCGTTACAATCATTCTATGGGTCCCCTGACCCATTCCCAGCCTAGCCTACCCACATGCATGCGCTTAAAATGATAAAAATTGGGTTATTGAGTTTCTCGACCTACCTCCAATGTTCATCGTCCGGTCGCCGTTTCGGTGGCTTCCTCCGTCGTGTGCTCCATCTCCCCATCGCCAGGAGCATCCTCAGGTCCTTCCGCCGCCGTGGGAGGCCCTTCCACCGCCATTTGGACAGGTGGCGTATCTTCCCTTTCCGATTGGTCCGCCGCCGCCGGAGGCGTCTCTTCCTCCGCCATTCGCCGTTGGAAGCATCGAGCGGCCCTCCTCTTCACCATCTTGGAGTGTGAGTGGGTGTAGGCTTGAGAAGGATGATGGTTGCCGGAGCTCGTCGGTCGTCGGTGGTATGGGTTTGAGGGTTGTTTGAGATGGGAAAGAGTGAGAGGGAGAATGCCCGTTCTGGTTTTGAATTCACCCAGGTCCTTGCAGTCATTCGATAGACCGTTAGAGCCTCCTTGGCGGTCCTTGCTAGACCATTTATCATCTGGGTCACCATCGTCGAAGAATGTGAACCGCCTTCGTTTAAGCAGTCTATCTCTAGACCATTAGGAGTCTCGCTTGTGGTCTTAACATGACCGTTCGGTATTTGAATGCTGTGATGATTTGGACTAATATATTTGCTTCATTCTTTGCTCTATTCTTGTGTGATCTTCATCTCAGTTATGCTTTATGCTTATTCTACAGATATAATTGTTGATGGCTAACCCCCATTATTGTCAAAGTCATAAATACCATCATCCCGTTGTTTTCTCGCCAGACAGGTAAGTCAAGTAAGTATCTTGATCTTTAGCCCCTTAATGCATTACTATATGGTATCTATGATATATTACCTCGAGAACCGGCTTGTAATGCCCCAGATTTTTTAGATATTTTTTGGATTATTTTAGTGGGTCTCGGAGTGTATTTTGTGCTTTACACATGTTTTTCCTTGATGTGCCTTCGGAACTTTGTGCAGGGCGAACCATGGCGCTCTTCGACTCTGGGACAGTACCACTGCGTTGTGTTCCTTCCGAGGATCGCGGAGGTAATTTGGTGAGGACACCACAGCACGAGCACGGCCCGACTCAGTGAGCCGTCGGTACCGGACCCGCAGCACGACTCGGTCGACATCGACATCGTTGTGGTTGGGCGACAATATGGAGTCCCTCACTGAGTGTTGATACTTTCTTTATATTTAGTGTATTGGTATGTATTTATTTGAGTATTTATGAGTGTAATGGGTCAAGGTTGTAAAATGGGTTGCACTTCATGTAAGGAGCCCAATTTCTAAATTGGGCCTCCAAACTTTTAGGAGCCCCATTGAGCCTCTCTCTCCCTTGTGGGCTTCTACACATGTGGGCCCAAAAGGCTGATCCAAGGCCCAAGATGGGCTTCTAGAAGACTTGGACCATTAGACCAAGGAGACAAAGGTAGAGGATGCCCCATGCTTGTCTCCCACCTACCCTTGACCAATGTTAGTGGGTGTCCTTTAGAGTTAGTGGATGTCCTTTGGAGTTAGTGGATGTCCTTGGGTCTAGATCTAGGGTTTTCATATTTATAGTCTCTTATTGTATTTTGTGTGGAACTAATGAGAAAATTGAAGAGAATATTGATTGGTGTGCATTCCCCTCTCCCTCTTGAGTGTTCTTGGTGTTCTTCCTCATCCCACCACCAACTCTCTCTAGATCTGATCCCAAATCTTCTATCTCCCTCATATTTCTTCTACTTCTCTTCTTCCTCTATCTTCTGTGAACGTTCACCGCCGCCGCCGCCGCCGTTCGTGCTGCCGTTCAGTCTCCACGAGCCGGTCTTCATCCTGTTGCCCCAAACTCAGAGTTTCAGGACAACAGCTCGGTGAAAGAACTGGTACGAGAGATCCGACCGTTGGATCGTCACGAAACTTTGAGGGTAGGCTCCCCCCATCAGAGGCCATTTCCAGTTCAATTTGTAGGTCGATCAGAGTCCGTTTACCCCCTTTCCCATCCACCTTTTCATCTTCCCCAAAATCTGCCTGTGTGTAGGTCTGCCGGATAGATCTTAGTAGCTGATTTTATCACCCATAAAATATTGTCCAAATCTCACAAATAAGCTATGTGTGTCTCCGTCCCCTTCCCCTCTACCTACCATAAAAATATCTGGTTCTAATTCACCCATTTGATCCTTGGTCAAAGCCCTTGATCAGGAGGTTAGGTTCTGTCCTGTCTGTTCTTTATTTCGGGATAGTGTGCTCAGTCAGTTTACAGTCACTCCCATTTTCAATCCAACCATTGGACGAGTCTGTAGTTCCAATATGTTGTAGGATTTCAAGTCCTATTTCCAACGGTACCTTTTGTGTCTCGATCCGACTTCGGAGTTGAGCGTACCAGCTGATCTCACCGGAGCGCGCAGATCTGGACAGAAACACAACTGCGGGACAGCATTGGGAGATAATTCTCAAGAAATCGCCCGCCTCCACTCCGGCGACCGCCGCTCCCGGGGATCGACCCGAGACACTCCAGGAGCGTCCCCATCAGTCATTGCAGCCAGGAGCCACCGTACCAATAGCGGGTCGCACGTACCATTCGGTGGGCCCTAGTGAACGGAGCTGGACCGGCCGACTGCGTCCGCCCGAGTGCCATCGACTGCTGCCCGCCAACTCGAGATTGGTGCTCCCGGATCCCACGTGTCGCCTGTTACCTCCCTACGTGGAGTGGGCTTAGCATTATTTCTGTAATTATTAATTATTTCTGTATCGGGAGTTCCGGATCTCAGCCGGGAAGTCTTCCCCACGCCCCGAGCGTGAAGGTACACTCGCCACACCCTTTTGTCGTATTTGCTTAGCTAGTATGCATTCTAGATGCCACTGCATGTGAGTAGGTTACTTTCCTAGCTAGCTCGCGATACATCACCGCTGTGAGTTATGAGTGCGAGACCTGTCCCACGACTCGTTCCGAGGGTGAGAGCAAGCCGACCACCCGAGACTCAAAGCCGGTTACTCAACCGTGCAGATTGTCGTGCTTCCCTCGATGGGGACGACCGTGAGTTAGCACTTCTTGTTTGGGGCACATTGCCTCTTTTGGAGCTCTTTAGGTGCCATGTTGTATCGTTGTTGCTGGTCGTGTCGTCCAACCCGTCGCGTCGTCCTATAGAGTCCAAGGTCACAACTCATCCGCGTCGAGTCTCGTAGTCGTCCCGCATCAAATTGGTATCAGAGTCGGTTTGAGTCTAGGGTAGTCATTATTTTCAAAAGAAAAAAAATGTTTTGAATTGCATTACACCCCAATACTCCAGTATATCAAAAGATGTTACTGGAAGGTTAGGTTACACCTATCTGGAAGGTAGCTCCTCGCGTCAAGTCGGATCTTCGGATTATTGCCTCCGTCACGTACTGGAGACTGGGATAAGTCTAGGGTCCTCAACTTGCATCGGTCCATCTATATAGGTCTAGTGAGTCACCCTTAGCTCTCTTTACATCTCATTGCATGCCCACCCGTGGAGGTGCCCAGTACCATCGCCCTGACACTATGGGTGAACACCGAGGTGCCAACCTGGGAGGCCGTTCCCTAGAGGACATGATAGCTCTACTCATGGAGCGCATGGATAGGTCGGAGCAAACTCTTAGGGAGCATACCGAGTGTATGGAGAGCCGATTCAAAGCCATGGAGGACCGCGCCGAGGCTTCTGACCGATATGTCTAAGGTCTGGTTGGAAGGTTAGAGAGTGTGGAGAGAACCACTCGCCGAGACCTACCCGGCATTCTCCCGGCCCCTCAGGCACATGCTGCCCAGCCCGTGGCTACTGCCCAGCCCGCGCCTGCTGCCCAGCTCGCACCACCTCAAGCTGAGGAGCAACGGCAACGTGCCCCCCATTTTGAGGACAACGAGTCCGACAATGATGACGAGGGAAATGGCCGGCACCGGCATGGTCACCGACCACACAGGGATGATGAGGATTAACGGATCCTGAGGACCGTCCGTGCAGACCCTCCCACGTTTGATGGGTCCAAACCTTTGGAACCCAAGATCTATCTTGATTGGGAGGCCAGCATGGACCGGTACTTTGAGTGGTTTGAGATGACGGACCACCGGAGGGTCAGGTATGCCAAGATAAAGTTGTTAGGGCAAGCACAGACTTACTGGAGCAATGTAGAGAGTTTGCTCTTTCAGCGTCATGAGCCTCATGTAGGTTCTTGGGATGAGATGAAGGACAAGCTTAGGCATAAGTACCTTCCGGCCACGTACCGTCAGCGACTTATTGATAGGTGGCAGAGTCTCACCCAAGGGGACCGATCCGTTTCAGACTACATCGCGGAGTTTGACGAGTACTTTTTGTGATGTGGCGTTACGGAGGAGAGCACCATGCCTGTATCGCGCTTCCGTCGTGGTTTGCGGCCCCACTACCAATATGAATTATTTCACCGCAATGTTATCACCTTGGAAGACGTGTCACGTCCCGAGCCTTTATTTCAGCGGAAGACTAACTCGGGGAGCACGAACAGCCGGCATGGTAAGCCTCTTGCAAGCAAGAACGATCAGAGCACAAGACAATCACACAAAATGAATGCAATTGCACAATATTTACTAAAAATCCAACTTCATTCCATTATCGATCAAATATTCAAAATACAATAACTTTTCCCATCATCTTTCACTCTACTAGACTCAAGAAATAGGAAAATTACATTGACTCCATCTAAACAATATAGACTTCCTAAGTCTTCGCTCATCTTTATTCACTCTCGGATCTCCTACTTGAACATTCTGAACCCGAATCAGACTCACTTTCATTTCCTGAAAAAGATTGGAAATAGGTAATGAGCACACTTGCCCAGTAGGTATCTTCGCATCAACAAGAAGGCACTACTAAAGTAATTAACAATTTAGCTCTAAAGAAGTAAGGTAAAATCATGCGAATGCGAATATCATGCGATTAAACCAAAGTAACATGATAATCATGTAAGATAGAGTGAACAAGAATGAACAAGGATGAATGTAACAAGAACATGATATTTGGCCTTTCATGAATAAGAATGTATCGAGAATGCGCTTTCACTTTCACTTCATAACCATAAAGGTTACGCACGAGAATGTCAATCATGTAGCAATTCGCTAGATTTTCACGAGTGCTCATGGATTTCACTTATTTATAAAGAAAGTACTCCCAGCGCAATGCGACGCCAGTAGCATCATACCCCATGGTTTATAAAATAGTATGTTTCCGACAATCATCCGTGGGGACTAGTATAGAGCTCTTGGACACAATCAGCGCCCGAACTGCATCTTCACGTATAAATCAAGCTACTTCCATGAGTGTAACAATAAAGTATGGCCAAGAATGTAATAAGGTCAATAACTCATGATAACAATAATCAATGAATGAATGCTTTAATTTAGAGTATGAGAGATCAAGAAAAAGATTTAAATAATGTCATGCTCACGAAAATAAATCGACAGCATAACGGTACATTCTTTTCTCTTTCCAATCATTATATTAAGTTTCTTGATCAATATTATTAGTTCTAGACTATCATTAGTTCATCTAGAACCTTTGGAATATCAACCCTTGGGTCAAACCTTAGGTTAAGTACTTAAACAATGTGACGGTCATTTACTGGGCCGTTACATCATGTAACGCTCCAGTAGTGGGCCGTTACAATGATCCAAGTCCAGAACAATAAAAATAGACTCAGAGAAAGGTGACGGTCATGCATTGGGCCGTTACATTCTGTGACGGTCCAGGATTAGGCCGTTACATTAGTTTGAACCCCGAATCAAGAATTCAAACTCAGATGAATGTGACGGTCTTATATTGGGCCGTTACATGTGCCTGACGGTCCAACACAGAGCCGTTACAATACTGATAATCAGAAAACATCGATAGTGTAGTCTATTCAATGGGCTTTAATGGTACAACCAACTCGGCGTCCTAGTGGGAATCCCAGGCTCGCGGAGAATTACGGAGGCCTTGAAACAAGATTTCCTAGTCCATTGGAAGGAATATCCAATAGAGAGGTCCTCAAGTCCAAGAATAATGTTCCTATAGTGCAAAGTGAACTAATGGACAATATACCGGAGTATGTGCCATGTACTTATAGAAACGACTCCATTGATAAATAGCGAAGGTGTAATGATGTGAAACCATGATAAAACTCCATTAATACAATTTTGGAAAATCATGATTTAAATACAAACTATAGAATTTTTGGTACATGAAACTAGCATAACTTAAAATAACATGCAATACCTATCATGCACAATTAGATAACTGAAGAGTCACATAACAGGTTAAAACTTAGCTATCTAGGGTTAATTATAAGTAAACTTAATTGGTAACTATTCTGTCATGAGCTGACAGAACACAGAGTCTAACGGTCTAACAGGGGTGCATCACAGTGTCTGTGACGGTCTATCGAGGGGCCGTTACAGTAATGTAACGCTCCTGTCCTGGTGCGTTAGAGACAACAGTGAAACGAAACATAACAGAGTGTGTGACGGTCTGTCGTAAGGCCGTTACATGTATGTGACGGCCCTACCATGATACGTCAGAGCGTCTGCTGACAGAAACTGATATGAAACCTAAGAGATCAACACACGTCATGTCTGTAAATCAAATATCATGTCTATCCTAGGTATGATAACAAAGTATAGGCTATCTACATGCATGAGTTTCAGTGAATAGACAAGATAACATCTTTTAATTTTCTACTTAGGGCTAAGGGATGTATGAATGCATAGAACTATTAAAACATGAAATTCATGATCTATCATGCATGGAATTCAATTGAACCAGAGGGCTTTTAGTCCTATCAAGATGTTTTTGCCGTTCATGAGATAACCTACCTCTTAACTTGGCTTTAAACTTCCAATTTAGGGTTTAAAAAACGTGCCCTAGTTCTCCTCTTCATGTAACTTTTCAGCAACTTCCTTGGGCTCTAACTCCACGACCTCTTGACCTAAAGACGTGAAATTTGGAGAGGAGTTAGTCTAAAGTATTGTAAACAAATTCCTCTAAAGAACTTACCTGAGATTATGACTCCTTACCTTGATTCCACGCGAGTAAAAGTAAGGGTCGCGCAGTTCAGAACTAGATCCTATTTATAGAGTTCTAGCTAGGGTTTGAGGATTAGATCGATTCTAGAGTCCTTAATCTACCAGAATCTAATCCCTAAGAGTCCTTAGTAGTGTTATGAATTCTCCCAAGTCGATCCCTAGTGGATAAGATCTCAAGGTTCTGATCTTTCTACTCGTTCTTTCCTTCACGGAACTAACAGGGTGTAACGGTTGTAGACCCCTGCGTTACAAGCATGTGACGGTCTCACGATAGACCGTTACATTCAATGTTCCCAGAGTTTAACATTAATCAAACTCTTTTGCTAATTATCCTATATAAGTATTTATATAATTTGTATCTATCCTTATTCTGCTAAAACCTGACTTCTAAGAGTCCCTAGTGATTTTACATGTCATTCTAATTAGGTCTCTTATGGATTGGATCATCAAGTTCTAATCTTTTTATACATTCTCTTACTTATGGAACTTGCAGGCTGTGACGGTTTAGGGTATACGCGTCACAAGACTGTGGCGGTCGCCTGATGGACCGTTACATTCGATACATTCAAAATTTTAATTTTAATAAAACTCTTTTATTTATTTTTCATCTAGTTATCCTATTAAGTGGTGTTTATCCTTTAAAATCCGTGAATAGGCTTAATAACCTTCTAGAATATGGGCCAAATTAAATGGGCTTGGTCTTTAAACCTTTTTGATTTGTTTAGTAGATTAGGTTAATTGATTAACGCAATTGGGCCTTATAATGGCTAATAAACTCAATAATTCTTTTATAAATTTATTTAGCCCTTACAAATAAATTATAAAATAATCTAGAAATAAGTTATATAAATTCTGGGGCACTACACCCTCCCCCACTTAGAAGAATTTGGTCCCCAAATTCAATACATGGATTGTGGAGAGTGTACTTACAGTTAAATAATTCTGGAAATATTTTTCTCATGGCTGCTTCGGTTTCCCATGTTGCTTCATATGGCCATGTTTTCTTCCATTGAATTTTGACCATCGGGATAACCTTATTTCTTAGTTGACGCACTTCTCGTTCCAGAATCTTTATCGGTGTTTGTTCATATGTCAAGTCCTTCTGAATCTCCAGATTGTCATAAGTGATAATGTGGTCAGGATCATATACATACTTCTTTAACATGGAGACGTGAAATACGTCACTGCTAATAGTGGGGGTAAAGCCAGCTTGTAAGCTACTTCACCGACCCTTTCAAGAATTTCAAACGGGCCAATGAATCTTGGAGTTAGCTTTCCTTTAATGCCAAATCTTCGAATACCACGACCTGGAGAAACCTTCAAATATACATGATCTCCTACCTGAAACTCCAAGTCACGTCTTTGATTGTCGACAGAAGGTTTTTGCCTATCTTGCACCATCTTCATTCTTTCCTGAATGAGTTTTATTTTCTCTGTAGAATCTCTGATAATATTGGGGCCTAAGAATTGTCTTTCCCCCATTTCACTCCAACATATTGGTGATCGACAGTTTTTTCCATATAAGACTTCAAAAGGTGCCATTTGTATGCTTGCCTGATAGTTATTGTTATAAGCAAACTCTACTAGAGGTAAGTGATCATACCAACTACCTCCAAAGTGAATAGCACAAGCCCTGAGCATATCCTCTACTACCTGATTTGTTCTTTCCGTCTGACCATCAGTTTGTAGATGAAAGGCTGTGCTAAAATTCAACCTAGTCCCCAGTGAATGTTGTAGGCCCTTCCAGAATTGTGATGTAAATCGGGGATCTCTATCTGATACAATAGTGACAGGGACACCATGTAACTTGACGATTTCTTTTATGTATAATGCTGCCAGGATATCCACAGACCATCGACTCTTTATTGGTATAAAATGTGCAGATTTAGTCAATCGATCTATGATTACCCATATGCCATCATGTCCACCTCTTGTCTTAGGTAATCCCATAATGAAATCCATCCCTATACTCTCCCACTTCCATTCGGGAATATGTAAGGGATGTAATTTACCTGCGGGTCTAAAATGTTCTGCTTTTACTTGTTGACAAGTGAGATAACGAGACACGAAATCAGCTATTTCTCTCTTCATATTGGGCCACCAGAAATTTCTTTTTAGATCTTGATACATCTTTGTTCCTCCTAGATGAATTGTGTACTTGGAATTATGTGCTTCATCTAGGATCAGTTTCTTTGTTGCCTCATGATCCGGTATACATATTCGGCCCTTAAATAATAATCTTTCATCCTTGGAAATAGAAAAATCCGGCCTTTGTTCTATATTGGCCTTAATTTCTAGTAAAATCGGATCATCATTTTGTAGCTTGACCAGATCTTCTATCAATGTAGGTTGAGCTCAGATATTGGCTATGAAACAATCTTCTTCCTTTATGTCAATATCTAAGTTCAACTGAGTAAATTGAGGAACAAGGTTAGTTACACTTATCATAAGACTTGATAGCATACCCATTGGTTTTCTGCAGAGTGCATCTGCTACAGCATTAGCTTTGCCAGGATGATACTGAATAGCAAAATCGAAGTCTTTGAGGTATTCTAACCACCTCCTCTGCCTCATGTTAAGCTCTTTTTGAGAGAATAAGTATTTCAAGCTCTTGTGGTCTGAGTAGACCGTAAACTTTTCTCCATAAAGATAATGACGCCAAATTTTCAAGATGAAAATAACTGCTGCCAATTCTAAATCATGCACATGCTAGTTTTCCTCGTGCCGTTTCAGTTGTCTTGAAGAATAACAGATCACCTTTCCATTCTGCATGAGAACGCATCCTAAGCCAATGCCAGACGCATCCGTATACACTTCGAATCCACCACCCTCCATTGGTAGTGACAAAACAGGGGTTGTTGTAAGATGATTCTTAAGAGTTTGGAAATTCTTCTCACATTCCTCTGACCAGACAAAAGGATTTTCTTTTCTGGTGAGTCTAGTTAAAGGAACTATTATCTTTGAGAAGTCCTTAATGAATCTTCTATAATAACCAGCTAGACTCAGAAAGCTCCTTACTTTAGACACAGTCGTAGGCTGACTCCAATTCTTGACAGCTTTTACCTTAGAAGGATCCACAGTAATACCTTCTTTTGAAATAATGTGGCCTAGGAATGAGACTTCCTCGAGCCAGAATTCACACTTATTGAGTTTGGCATAAAGCTTGTGTTCTCTAAGTGTTTGCAAAGCTATCCTTAGATGTTCTTCATGTTCCTCTTTTGTCTTGGAGTATATCAGGATATCATCGATGAAGACGATAATGAATTGATCCAGGTATGGCTGGAAGACACTGTTCATAAGTTGCATAAATACTGCTGGGGCATTAGTTAACCCTACCACGAATTCATAGTGGCCATAACGACTTCGAAAAGTCGATTTATAAATGTCTTCTTCTTTAATTCTCAGCTGATGATAACCTGATCGGAGATCAATCTTAGAGAAATATTCTGCTCCCGAAAGTTGATCGAAGAGCTCATCAATACGCGGCAACGGATACTTATTTTTGATTGTAAGCTGATTTAGTCATCGGTAATCGATGCATAGTCTGAGAGAACCATCTTTCTTTTTGACAAATAGAACCGGCGCACCCCAAGGGGATGTGCTAGGTCTAATGAAGCCCTTATCCAGAAGTTCCTGCAACTGCTTCTTTAGTTCTTAAAGTTCTGTGGGGAACATCCTGTAAGGGGCTATGGAAACAGGTGCTGCTCCTGGGATGAGTTCAATAATGAAGTTCACTTCCATCTCGGGAGGTAAACTAGGCAGTTCAGATGGAAACACGTCTGGGAACTCATTTACAATAGGGATGTCTGCTATGATAATCTCCTTGGACTCTGTAATAATGATGGAAGCAAGAAAAGCTTCACATCCTCGCGAGATGAGCTTGCAAGCGTGAAGTGAGGATATGATAGTGGGGTGTTTCTTGTATTTGATGCCAAGAAAAGAGAAACTTGGAAGACCGAGTTTTCGAAAAGATATAATCCTATTTCGGTAATTGATATAAGCATCGTGGTCTACAAGCCAATCTACCCCTAAAATGGCATCATAACCTTTCATGTCAAGGCATACTAAGTTTGCGTGGAGATTGTGACCTTCTACTATCACTTCGCTATCAGGATAATAGTTGGTAAGCTTAGTTCCAGATCTTAAGGGTGTGGAAATAGCAAAATCTGAAGGTAAGGGAACTGATGCGATTGGTAATGTCTTAGCAAAAGTAGTGGAGATAAAAGAATGAGAGGCACCAGTATCAAATAGCACAAATGCATGATGAGAACAAATTTGAAGAATACCCTCCATAAGCCCATCGTCCTTGGGCGCTTCCTCTTCATCTAGAACGGCATTGAGGTGAGCCTGCCTCCTACGTCCATTACCAGATGACTGATCCTTCATAAGGGGGCAATCCGGCATGTGATGCTCCCTACTTCCACAACGTAAACAAGCGCCAAGAGGCTTCCAACACTCCTCAGCCGAATGGCCAAATTTCTCACAAAATGTTCAAGCTGTGGCGACCTTCTCCTTCTCTTCCTTGACTTTCTTTTGCTTTGGGAACTTCCACCGTTCCCACTCCTAGATCTTTTCTTACTATCACGGCTTTTGTAGGGTTCTGTGATACTAAATGTCTCTTTCTTATAACGTCGATCGGAACGTCGGCTTGATTCTTCTCCCTTTCCTTTTAACTTCTCGACCTTCTCTAAGGTCCTTTCACATAAATATGCTCGTTGAACTATCTCCGCATAGGTACGGATGTTTTGGGTCCCGAGTTGCTGGATGAAACCGAGTCGTAACCCGCCCATAAATCGATTTGCCTTCAATAAGTCGGTGCTGATAAGATGTGGTGCGTAAGGTGCTAGCCTTGAAAATTATAGTTCATATTCGGCAACTGTCATCATTCTTTGCCGAAGAGCGGCGAACTCCATAGCCTTTCGTTCTTTTACGTGCTCAGAAAAGTACTTGGCATGGAATAGGGTAAGAAAACCTTCCCATGTATGAGGTGCATCGGCCGGAGGTGCCGGAACCGACTTCCACCATGTGCGAGCATCTTTGTTAAGTTGAAACGTTGCCAGACGCACCCTCTCCTGATCGGTGCATTGAATGACATCAAAGATACGATTCATTTCATCGATCCAATTTTCTGCTTCATCCGAGTTAGAGGAACCGTAGAAACGCGGAGGGTTTAAACTCCGAAAATTGCGATGTAAATCGCCAGCCCGTGCTCCTGCGCCACCTTGCGCTATAGTTTGCAATGCCTGGGTAAGGCCGGCAACTGTTTGTTGCATACCATCCCAATCTACACGATGAGCCATTTGTAAGATAAGGTACTTGGGAGAAAATAACAACTTGTTATTTCTCATGAAATTGGAATGAACAAAATAAATCTTAAAGCTAATTAATTATCTTATCCCGGGCTCTACCCACTTCTCACATGGGTATGTAAACTTCTTCCTTAGTTCATAGGTAGGGGCCCTTAAACCTTGGACTTATCCTATGACATGATTCCTTTTTCCCAAGTCCTGAGACTTAGGCTCTGATACCAACTTAACTGTCACGCCCCAAACCTTTATTTCAGCGGAAGACTAACTCGGGGAGTGCGAACAGCCGGCATGGTAAGCCTCTTGCAAGCAAGAACGATCAGAGCGCAAGACAATCACACAAAATGAATGCAATTGCACAATATTTACTAAAAATCCAACTTCATTCCATTATCGATCAAATATTCAAAATACAATAACTTTTTCCACCATCTTTCACTCTACTAGACTCAAGAAATAGGAAAATTACATTGACTCCATCTAAACAATATAGACTTCCTAAGTCTTCGCTCATCTTTATTCACTCTCGGATCCGCTACTTGAACATTCTGAACCCGAATCAGACTCACTTTCATTTCCTGAAAAAGATTGGAAATAGGTAATGAGCACACTTACTCAGTAGGTATCTTCGCATCAACATGAAGGCACTATTAAAGTAATTAACAATTTAGCTCTAAAGAAGTAAGGCAAAATCATGCGAACGCGAATATCATGCGATTAAACCAAAGTAACACGATAATCATGTAAGATAGAGTGAACAAGAATGAGCAAGGATGAATGTAACAAGAACATGATATTTGGCCTTTCATGAACAAGAATGTATCGAGAATGCACTTTCACTTCACTTTCATAACCATAAAGGTTACGCATGAGAATGTCAATCATGTAGCAATTCACTATATTTTCACGAGTGCTTATGGATTTCACTTATTTATAAAGAAAGTACTCCCAACGCAATGCGACGCCAGTAACATCATACCCCATGGTTTAATAAATAGTATGTTTCCGGCAATCAGCCGTAGGGACTAGCATAGAGCCCTTGGACACAATCAGCGCCCGAACTGCATCTTCACGTATAAATCAAGCTACTTCCATGAGTGTAACAATAAAGTATGGCCAAGAATGTAATAAGGTCAATAACTCGTGATAACAACAATCAATGAATGAATGCTTCAATTTAGAGTATGAGAGATCAAGAAAAAGATTTAAACAATGTCATGCTCACAGAAATAAATCGATAGCATAACGGTACATTCTTTTCTCTTTCCAATCATTATATTAAGTTTCTTGATCAATATTATTAGTTCTAGACTATCATTAGTTCATCTAGAACCTTTGGAATATCAACCCTTAGGTCAAACATTGGGTTAAGTACTTAAGCAATGTGACGGTCATTTACTGGGCCGTTACATCATGTAACGCTCTAGTAGTGGGCCGTTACAATGATCCGAGTCTAGAACAATAAAAATAAACTCAGAGAAAGGTGATGGTCATGCATTGGGCCGTTACATTATGTGACGGTCCAGGATTATGCCGTTGCATTAGTTTGAACCCCGAATCAAGAATTCAAACTCAGATGAATGAGACGGTTCTATATTGGGCCGTTACAAGTGCCTGACGGTCCAACACAGAGCCGTTACAATACTAGTAATCAGAAAACATCGATAGTGTAGTCTAATCAATGGGTTTTAATGGTACAACCAACTCGGCGTCCTAGTGGGAATCCCAGGCTCGCGGAGAATTACGGAAGCCTTGAAACAAGATTTCCTAGTCCATTGGAAGGAATATCCAATAGAGAGGTCCTCAAGTCCAAGAATAATGTTCCTATAGTGCAAAGTGAACTAATGGACAACATACCGGAATATGTGCCATGTACTTATAGAAACGACTCCATTGATAAAGAGTGAAGGTGTAATGATGTGAAACCATGATAAAACTCCATTAATACAATTTTGGAAAATCATGATTTAAATACAAACTATAGAATTTTTGGTACATGAAACTAGCATAACTTAAAATAACATGCAATACCTATCATGAACAATTAGATAACTGAAGAGTCACATAACAAGTTAAAACTTAGCTATCTAGGGTTAATTATAAGTAAACTTAATTGGTAACTATTCTGTCATGAGCTGACAGAACACAGAGTCTAACGGTCTAACAGGGGTGCGTCACAGTCTCTGTGAGGGTCTATCGAGGGGCCGTTACAGTAATGTAACGCTCCTGTCCTGGTGCGTTAGAGACAACAGTGAAATGAAACATAACAGAGTGTGTGACGGTCCTACCATGATGTGTCAGAGCGTCTGCTGACAGAAACTGATATAAAACCTAAGAGATCAACACACATCATGTATGTAAATCAAATACCATGTCTATCCTAGGCATGATAACAAAGTATAGGCTATCTACATGCATGGGTTTCAGTGAATAGACAAGATAACATCTTTTAATTTTCTACTTAGGGCTAAGGGATGTATGAATGCATAGAACTATTAAAACATGAAATTCATGATCTATCATGCATGGAATTCAATCGAACCAGAGGGCTTTTAGTCCTATCAAGAGGTTTTTGCCGTTCATGAGATAACCTACCTCTTAACTTGGCTTTAAACTTCGAATTTAATGTTTATAAAACGTGCCCTAGTTCTCCTCTTCCTGTGACTTTTCAGCAACTTCCTTGGGCTCTAACTCCACGACCTCTTGACCTAAAGATGTGAAATTTGGAGAGGAGTTAGTCTAAAGTATTGTAAACAAATTCCTTTAAAGAACTTACCTGAGATTATGACTCCTTACCTTGATTCCACACGAGTAAAAGTAAGGGTCGCGCAGTTCAGAACTAGGTCCTATTTATAGAGTTCTAGCTAGGGTTTGAGGATTAGATCGATTCTAGAGTCCTTAATCTGCGAGAATCTAATCCCTAAGAGTCCTTAGTAGTGTTATGAACTCTCTCAAGTGGATCCCTAGTGGATAAGATCTCAAGGTTTTGATCTTTCTACTCATTCTTTCCTTCACGGAACTAACAGGGTGTAACGGTTGTAGACCCCTGCGTTACAAGCGTATGACGGTCTCACGATAGACCGTTACATTCAATGTTCCCAGAGTTTAACATTAATCAAACTCTTTTGCTAATTATCCTATATAAGTATTTATATAATTTGTATCTATCCTTATTCTGCTAAAACCTGACTTCTAAGAGTCCCTAGTGATTTTACATGTCATTCTAATTAGGTCTCTTATGGATAGGATCATCAAGTTCTAATCTTTTTATACATTCTCTTACTTACGGAACTTGCAGGCTGTAACGGTCTAGGGTATACGCGTCACAAGGCTGTGGCGTCGCCTGATGGACCGTTACATTCGACGCATTCAGAATTTTAATTTTAATAAAACTCTTTTATTTATTTTTCATCTAGTTATCCTATTAAGTGGTGTTTATCCTTTAAAATCTGTGAATAGGCTTAATAACCTTCTAGAATATGGGCCACATTAAATAGACCTGGTCTTTAAATATTTTTGATTTGTTCAGTATATTAGGTTAATTGATTAACGCAATTGGGCCTTATAATGGCTAATATACTCAATAATTCTTTTATAAATTTATTTAGCCCTTACATATAAATTATAAAATAATGTAGAAATAACTTATATAAATTCTGGGGCACTACAAGATGCATACCAGGTTGCTCTTGAGTTGGAGCAGTTCGAGGCGGAGTTCACTCCCGTCCAGCGCCCGGGGTTCACTTATCAGCGTGGGATCGACCCTCGTACCACGCCTACCTCCTATAGCCGGTTTTCAATGGCCCGTCCCCCGGAACCCCCTCGGTAGGACCCCACTACTCCTAGGCTCTGCACTTTCCATCCGAGGGACCCTCCCCTCGCCCGCAGGCACCCATCCCTGCCCCTCGGCCTTATCAGCCCACCGTACTAGCTCGGCCTCTTCGTCCCACACCCCCAGTCCGTCGAGAGGACAAGGGTAAGGGGCCAATGATTAGTGGAACATCTCAGGGCATTGGGACACGAGACCATTGCTACACTTGTGGTGGAGTTGGCCACTTTGCCAGCAAGTCTCCCACCCGGGGAACACTTGTTATTACCGACACGTCGGCCTGTGACCCCACCCCCGAGTTGGTGCCAGTCAGTTATGAGCCGGACCAGGAATTGGCCGAGGAATTCTTTGATGAGCTATTGGAGGGCGAGCAGGTCGATGTCCCTGGTACCCAGTATCAGGATGGCATACATTTGGGTGTAGTCAGGTGCATCCTTACCCAGCCGCAGGTGAGTGACAACTGGCGTCGCACCACCATATTTCATACATTTTGTAGGCTGGAAGGGAAGGCATGCAAGGTGATTATTGATAGCGGGAGCTGCATCAATGCTATCTCCACAGGCACAGTCAAGTGCCTTGGTTTGACGCCCGTGGATCACCCCGCACCCTATAGAGTTTCTTGGGTGGATTCCACTTCCCTCCCGGTCAGACTGCGGTGTCTGGTGCCGCTGCAGTTCCAGGCATACCATGATGCGATATGGTGCGATGTACTACCTATGGAGGTGGGTAGTATCATCCTTGGTAGGCCTTGGCTCTTTGACCGAGATGCCACCCTTCATGGCGTGTCGAACACTTGCACCTTCGACCATGATGGTCATAGGATTACTCTCTACCCAGTCCAGCCGAAGGACCCATCTATCCGCAGAGCAGCTGGCCCCAGCACTACGACCACTTCTGGTCAAGGGAAGGCCGGTCCACCCACTTTGTCCTCGGCACAGGCATCCACCTCTTTGACTACTCCTAGCAGAGTGGACCCTCCACTCAGGAGGTTGATGATGATCAGTCTGAGAGAGATGGAGTAGGAGGTGACCGGGGGTAACCCCATTCTAGCTGTCGTCGTCAGGGGCATTGAGGATGTTGCCCCTAGGTCCGAGGATGAGCATCCCCCAGAGATAGCTGCAATATTGCGAGAATTCTCCAATGTATTTCCCGAAGACCTCCCGGGAGGCCTTCCACCCATGAGGGATATCCAGCATGAGATCGACCTCATCCCGGGCTCATCCTTGCCCAACCTTCCCCACTATAGGATGAGTCCCACGGACCGTTCTCGCATTATTGGTCCCGAAGAAGGATGGCACATGGAGGATGTGCGTTGATAGCCGTGCAATCAACAAGATCACGGTGAAGTATCATTTTCTCATTCCCCGATTGGATGACTTGCTTGATATGATGTCGGGAGCCACTATCTTCTCAAAGATAGACCTTCATAGTGGCTATCACCAGGTGCGGATCAGGCCTGGGGATGAATGGAAGATGGCATTCAAGACCAAGGATGGTCTTTATGAGTGGTTGGTTATGCCCTTTGGGCTTTCCAATGCCCCTAGCACCTTCATGCGGTTGATGACCCAGGTCTTACGCCCTATGATAGGGGTCTTCTTGGTCTTCTACTTTGACGACATTCTTATCTACAGCCGCACTAGGGAGGATCACTTAGACCATCTTAGGTAGGTCTGCATTATGTTGAGGCGTGAGACTTTATACGCCAACCCGAAGAAATGTGCTTTCATGTCTGATCATATCACTTTCCTCGGGTTTATTGTGTCGAGAGATGGAGTCTTCGCTGATCCGGAGAAGATTAGGTCCATCCAGGAGTGGCCCGAACCCCGTACACTCCACGATGTTCAGAGTTTCCATGGCCTAGAGACGTTCTACTATCGCTTCATTCATGGTTTCAGTTCTATCACTGCCCCAATCACTGATTGCATAAAGAAGGGGGCATTTGTATGGACCAAAGCCGCGGCCACGGCATTCCAGGACATCAAGGAACGTATGACCTAGGCACCTATCCTTGCACTTTCTGATTTTTCTAGAGTGTTTGAGGCTTCTGGGGTAGGCATTGGTGGAGTGTTGAGTCAGGAGTCCCACCCCATCGCATTCTTTAGCGAGAAGCTTAACGATGCCAAACTGCGCTATTTCACTTATGATAAAGAATTTTATGCAGTCGTCCAGGTATTGAGGTATTGGAGGCATTATCTTTTACACCAGGAGTTTGTCCTCTTTTCTGATCATGAGGCCTTACGATTCCTCCATACCCAGAAAAAGATGAATGCTCGTCACAGTCGTATGGTGGAGTATCTCCAAGAGTACACCTTTGTGCTCAAGCACAAAGCAGGGGCGGAGAACAAGGTCGCCGATGCACTGAGTCATCGGGTGATGATGTTGACAACCATGAGTGTTGAGGTGGTAGGGCTAGAGAGGTTGAAGGACGCCTATGTTGACTGTCCGGACTTTGGTCCAATCTATGCCGTCCTTCAGGCCGGTCCCTCGCGCGATTATAGCGAGTTTGTACTGCAGGAGGGTCACCTATTCCGGGGTGATAAGTTGTGCATCCCACGGACTTCTGTTCGTGACTTTCTTACGTGGGAGATGTACGTGGGAGGTCTTGCTGGTCACTTTGGCCGGAACAAGACCATAGAGGCGGTTGAGCACCGATTCTACTGGTCTAGCTTAAAGAGGGATGTTGCTCGTATTATAGCCCAGTGCCGCATTTGTGCTATGGCCAAATAGAGGAAGCAAAATACCGGCCTCTATACTCCCCTTCCCGTCCCAGATAGCCCATGGCAGTACATTAGCATGGACTTTGTGTTAGGACTTCCCCGCACCCTCTGAAAGCATGACTCGATCTTTGTGGTTGTCAATCAGTTCTCTAAGATGGCCTTGTTCATTCCATGCTCCAAGACTTCAGATGCCACTAGAGTTGCCCGCCTGTTCTTCTCTCATTGTGTCTCCAGGTTTGGCCTTCCCCGTACCATAGTGTCAGATAGGGATGTACGATTCACTAGCTATTTTTGGAAAACCCTATGGCACATGATGGGCACCCAATTGAAATTCTCCATTGCATATCACCCCCGGACCGATGGTCAGACTGAGGTTGTCAATAGGAGTTTGGGATATCTTCTTAGGTGTCTTGTCCGAGATCGAGTCAGGGATTGGTATTTGGTCTTACCCTTGGCCGAGTTCGCCAATAACGATTCGGTCAATAGGTCTACAGTGTTGTGTCCCTGTGATTTTGATGATAGCAAACACTATAAGTCATCATCTGTTTGAGTTTGCATATAAATCTATTTTTGTTGCATATGTATGTTTCATTGAACATCTTATCTGAATTACATAACCAACGAACAGGCTGAGGCTGTGTGGTGTGTGCATTGGTGCATTTCATAATTGTTGATGCATTTCATAATTGCATTTTATCTGGATTGCTTGATGTTAGTCTGTACAATGGGTGATGCTGAACCATTCAGCATAGTCTGGACAGAAGTGGGCCGACCCCCTTTCCAGATGGGTCGACCCCCCCAGATTCGCATGTCTGTACATTGCATCTGTCTGTGCTGCACTCATAAGTCCATACATTGGCAAGCCTTTCAATTGCCTAAGTCCATACATTGTATGTCTTCCTTAGTGTCTCAAGCATAACGTGAAGTCTGTACAATGCATTTACATTCACAAAGCCTTCACAGTCTGCAGTCTGTACATTGCATTCGCCTTCACAAGCTTACACATAGTGAAGTCTATACATTCACAGTGTCTGCATGTCTAAGGCAATGTCTATACAGTGGGCAGTCTTTCTGAGCATCTCATGCTGTGTCTTAACACAATCAGCAAGTCTGTACATTGTGGTTGCTTCATAGCAAGTCTAAAGATCTCGTTTGCATTGTCTAGTCTATACACTGTCTAGCACATACATTTCGTCAAGTCTGTACAGCCTTTGCGTCTCACAAAGTCTATACATTCTGCTGTTGTTCAGCAAGTCTATACACTCGTTGGCTAGCTCTTCAAGTCTAAACATTCAAGATGCATTGATCAAGTCTACACATTAGCACTGTAGCATGTAGAGCACTAAGTCTATACATTACAGCGTGTCTGTGCTTCAAGCGTTCCAAAGTCTATACATCACTTGCACCATTAAGTCTAGACATTGCACTGTAGCTTGCTGAGTTGAAGTCTATACATTGCTGATCGAACGTAAGTCTATACATTCCAACCTATTCCTACGTTCGCTGCTTTTGCTACACACTAAGTCTACACATTACAATCATTACCTACGTCCAAGTCTGTACATCCGATGGTCTCATGCATTATCGCTTGCATCGTTTGGCAAAGTCTATACATTGGTCGGTGGTAAGTCTGTACACTCTCTACACTGCATGCTCTCACAATCATCTTCAAGTCTATACATTGGTCGGTGGCAAGTCAATACATTGCACTATGCTTCAGGCATTCCACGCTAAGTCTGTACAGCCATTCCTTGAGATCGAAGTCTATACATCACTGTTCATGCATCGGTTCTTCAAGTCTATACATCGGTGCACTGTACATCATCATTCAAAGTCTATACATCGCAAAGTTTGCACATCCCAGTGTTCAAGCCTTTCAAGTCTGTACATTGGTTCAGGGTTTCCAAGTCTGTACACTAGTTCTCAAGCGTTTCAAGTCTATACATTGGTTCAGGCTTTCCATGTCTGTACGTTGGCCTTCAAGATTCTCAAAGTCTGTACAGCCTACTTTGTCGTTTAGAGTTCAAAGTTTATACATCGTGGGGCTTCGAGTCTTCCAGTCTGTACATCCTTCAAGGGCCAAGTCTACACATTGTCTCGCTCACATTTTCAAGGGGTAAGTCTATACAATGGATATGGGTGTGCATCGTGAAGTCTATACATTGATTGCCTGCCCTGCACACACCAAGTCCATACATTGCATATGTTCATCAAAGTCTAAACATTGCATTGTCTTCACTCTAAGTCTGTACATTCTGGTTGCTTCAACTCAAGTCTATACATTATGACTACATCGTTGCACGCCATGTCTGCACATCGGTTGCACATCACAACTAAGTCTATACATTAGATTGCTTCATGCATTTCACAGAAGTCTATACATTAGACTGCTTCATGCATTTCACAGAAGTCTACACATTTCCCTCTGTTATATTAATGCATCATTCTGCAAGTCTGTACAGTGAGGTCGCATGAAGGCTTTTAAGTCTATACATTCTCACATTGTATATACTTGCTTATTTGTTGCCTCTAAAGTCTATACACTCTGTGTTAAAAGGCTGAACTAATTCGATACATTCTTTTATCTCTGGCTGTAGATGACTCAGGTTAATGAGTGGCACGTGATCTGAGGTTGTCACCTGGCACGTGATCCAAGAGGCTAAGAAGTCGCCACGTGGACTGAAGCTTGGGCGGGAATCGAAGAGAGCACATGCCCTAGCTGCTTGCTGCTGCTATAAAAGGAAGGCTTCTTCCACTGAAGAAGACTGACGAAGTAGATGAGAGACAGAAGAAACAGAGAGATCGAGATAGAAGGATAGAGCTGCAGAGAGGAAGTGAGCAGAAGAAGAAAGAAGAAGTGTGAGAGAACAGAAGAAGAAAAAGAAAGAGAAAGAGAGATGGAGAGCTCGTAAAGAAGAAGAGAAGTCTTGCTGTCTTCACTGGACCTTGGATCAGATCCAACCCAATTTGCTCCTGCGAGGGCTTTTGTGCATTTCATTTTTCTAGCTTTGTGTTGCTGCGTTTTTGTTTTTCCTGTTGACTATTCACTAGTTGTTCTTCTGATCCTCTAGTGTGAGGTCGGGTTCCCTCCGGTTTCGAGGAAGAGAGACTTGCGTCTCTGGTTGCCTTTGACTGGGTGTCATTGGTTGTTTCCCTCCGGATGGGAGGAAGGGAGGTCCGAGACCTCTAGGTTGCAAGTGGCTGGGAGTCACTTGTGGGTTCCCTCCGGTTTGGAATAAGGGAAGATTGGTCCTCCGGTTCTGGTCTTGTGGGTTGCAAGTCCAGGTATTCCCTCCTGGTCTGGAGGAAGAGAGACTGTGTGTCTCTGGTTTCCAAGTGGCTGGGAGTCACTTGGGGTGTCCCTCCGGTTGGGAGGGAGAAGGGAGGTTGTTCCCCTGGTCAAGCTGTGTGGCAGCATCTGTTGCAGACTGAGTCTGCTTATCTAGCGTTGATAGTGGAAGCCTCACTTCGGTTTGGAGTGAGGGGTGGACGTAGGTCTGTGGACCGAACCACCTAAAAATCCTGGTGTCCCTTGTGGTTTGACTTTCTTATATGTTCATTTAATTGCTGCGTATTAGATGTTTGCATAGGATCGAGTGAGGGCTAATTCTATTGAGTTGTCTTGCCGAGATGATCCTAAGTATTCTCAGAATATAGCTACAACTATTTTTAATTCTGCATAACTGAGCTTTAAGTTTTTAATTAGGATATATTTTTAAAGGGGAGATTCATTCACCCCCCCTCTGAATCTATCGCACCTGACTCAACAATTGGTATCAGAGCAGGTTCTCTGACTGTTCAGATCCAACGATCTGCAGAGGATCCTGTTGTCTTTGGTGCATTTCTGAATTTTCTCTCTGCTGCATTAATCTGCTTGCCGATTTAATCAATAGGTTCCCCACCGGTTTTCAATGGGTCTAATTTTAACTCATGGGTTAGCAGTCTTCATAACTATGTGAATTTGATGGATCCGGATCTGTGGAAGTTAATCTCACATGGTCCTCACAGACTGCCAAAGAAAGAGTCCAAATGGACTAACAGTCACAGATCAAGAAATGGAGAGAATCAGAAAGTTTTGAAATTAATGAAAGAAGCTACTGACAGGGCTCTACATTTTTGTTTTTATGACTGCAGGTCCGCTAAGGACATTCTGGAAAAGCTGAAGCTAACTCAGAGGAGATATGAGGATAGCTGCCTGATGGCTGACAAGAGCGACCATGGCAGTGATCAAGATGAATCCGAAGATGCTGAAGAGGTAACCAATCCTTTCTCTAGTTACACTTTAGACAACTGGGAAGATGCCTATGCCAATCTGTTAGAATCCTATGAAAGACTAAAAAAGAAGAATAAAAAACTGATAAAGAAGCTAAAGAAACATGAGGATGCTAAATCTCGAGATGAAAGCCCTGAAATTCTGAAAATTGAAAATGACATATTTAGAAGATAGTTAACAGATTTTGATTCTATTAGTTCAGATTTAGATCATTTAAAATCTGAAAAATAAACTCTTATGAAACAAATTGATTCACACAAAAAGGAGAATCAAGAGCTTATTTGCGAAATTGCTGAACTAAAGGAGAGGCATAGTTTAATTGATGATGATCAGGCTCATAACAATGATGTTGTTCAAAATGAAGAACTGGTGAGAAATTTAGAGCTTGTCAACTCTGAATTGGAAAACATGAAGTCTGAAAATGTAATACTAAACACTCAGCTCAAGGAATTTGAACACAAATCAATATATCTTGAAAAAGAAAATAGATTGATTTCTGAAAAATTAGAGACTGATAGAGTAACACATTCAGAGATTCAGAGAAATCTTGACAAACTTCAATCTGAAAAACAACAAGAAAAATTTTATGAATGTCAGTTCTCTTCAGATGAATGGGTGCTTGATGATGAACTCCTAGAGCAGAACAGTAAACTGAAAGAGGAAATTAATAAGCTGAATCACCTAAACTCAGCAATGTCTGAGAGGCTAATCACTTTAGAAAAAGGAAAGAGTGTAAGCCTGGGGAGCTCCAGTGAGTTGCTGAATACTGAACATGAAATTACAAATATGAAAAACATCAACCTAATGTTGAGTGGGAATGTCACCTGCTGTGAACAAAAGATAGCTAAATATGAGTTAACAATCACATCCCTTCAACAAGAAGTTGATGATCTTTATAAGTCTCTATCTGAAGCTGACAATGAAATTAAATTAAGACAGGAAGTTGAAAAACTCAAAAGTCTAAATGATGCCTTGCATCAACAGGTCATTTCCTGTGAAACAGATCTGTCCAAATATGAAGTTAATATTTGTGGCTTAAATTTTGAAATTCAAGATTTGAAAAACTCCTTGTCAAAATTTGTCAAAGGAAAGGACAATCTGAATAAGCTTCTTGGAAATAATGTTAGCTTTCAGAGAGAGGGACTGGGTTACAGTCCGACAAACAAAAGGAGTAATGGGAATAAAACTTCTACTGTGTTTGTCAAAGCTTCTAATCAAAACACAACCTCTGCTCCTTCTGTTTTTCAATTCACTGCACAAAAGTCCAATGTCAGCCCCAAAACTATAAAACAAACTCAAGAGTTGAAAAAGAATGAAAATCTACAGAAGAAGGACAAAGACACTCCTGTTGGTATAAAGAAGGTTGATGGAAACAAATAGAAAACTATTTTTGTTAAATGTTCTGAACAAGAAAAGCCTTCTATTTCATCTCCACCTCAAGACAAGGCTAAGAAAATAGAAAAACAGAACAAAAATCAAAAAAAGACTGAAAAATAGAAAATAAATAAAAAAGATTCATCAGTGCATGGTGATCACAGTCCTCACACACACTCACATGCATCTAGGAAGATGATGATCTGTCACTACTGTCACAAATTTGGACATCTGATGCATGAGTGTAAATTGATGGAGAAGGATGATATGAATACTAGGAAATTTTATGATAAAAACCCTTCATCTCATAAAAAGAAAATTGAATATTTTCACTGTGGCAAATTAGGACACACAATTACACAATGTTGGTTTGCAAGTGGTAAGAAAACATCTCATCTATATCATGCTAAATACCCTGCAAGCCCACGTGGTTTTAATAAGAACAAATTTGCTTCAATGAACCAGCACATCACTTGTTTTAACTGCAACAAGACTGGTCATAAGGCCACTGAATGCTGGTCAAGTTTTCATAGAAGAAATTCTTTTGCTTGCTATCACTGTGGGAAAAATGGCCATACAGTCAAGGACTGTTGGCATGTTCAGAAGAAGTTTGTTAACCCCCATGTAGTCAAATTCCCTGCAAAACCATTTGCAAGACTTTCATGCTATAACTGTGGGAAGCAGGGGCATAGATCTGCTGAATGTTGGCTGGTTAGGAATAAGAACCAAACTGTTCATGCATATAACAGAAAATCTTATGATCATGTTTATAAACCTCATGCTGCTGTTACTATGCATCATAAAAACCAGAAACCAGTCACTTCATGTAGATATTGTGGGAAGTTTGGTCACTCTATGGACAATTGCTATCTGATGGATCATGATGACCATATTGCTATGAATTTGCTTAGAACATCTGTCAGGGCTAACGTAGGACCCAAAGCTGCTTGGGTCCCTGCAGGATCAAGATGATCAAATACTTTGCAGGTGTGCCTTGGACTGAGGAATAAAGAGGGGTAAATTAAACCAAGGCACCCAAGATGATAAAGCCCCATTCAGGTAAATTCTGAAAAACTCTATATTCTGAATTTGTGTGATCTGAATGCACTGCATATCATGATAATTCTTTTGTGCATTGTCTAACTGAATCTAATTGAAAAATCTGAAATGCTCATAGAAATGATTGTAGTTTATCTCTGAATGAGCATATATTTTAAAATCATGTTTCAGTGCTTTAATTGCATATCATGCACTCTGTAAGGGGGAGTTTGACTAATGTTTGCATATCATGATAATCTCACTTGCTGTATGCATACATGTAGTTAGTTGCACTGCATTTCCTTACATTGAAAAATCTAAAAAGAAATATCTCATTGCATCTAGACAGGGGGAGCATTCTTGTTTGTTCACTTCTTCATAATCTTGAACCCCTACTAGCAATCTGATACATTCTCTTGGCAAATGTGAGGTTCTCTTGAATTCTCTGCTGTCTACACTGATATAGCTAATCTTTCTGTATTCCAGACTTAGCTATTGATTCTGTTTGCCTTGAGTTCAACTGCTAGCTTGTTCCTATCACTCACATTTCTTCATAGCTTGTCAAGTCTGGTCCAAGCTAATCTGACTGAATTCTAGTCTTTACTCCTGGCTTCAAACTGCTCTCTGCTACTCTCTCGATAAAAATGCTTTGTTGACTCCACTGATTTGCTAAAATATCATTGATTCATCTGAATGAGGAAAGATTTTAGTTAGTGCACCCTAGACATAAATCAGACACATTCTGAAAAGAAGAATCTTCTATTATACTGGCTTAAGAATGTTTTGATAAATCAAATTGATTTAAGTCTAATGTATTTCTTAAGTTTTGATGTAAAGGACTTGAAAATATCTGATTCATTCTGCTTAATAAATCTTAACCAGTTGTCTCATGAACTTCATGCAAAACCTTCTGAAATCTGAAATTTTAAACGACATGGCTTTCTTTGGTTAAGATACATATAGAAAGTATTGTTCTTAAACATTTCAGTGTACTGAGTATTGTTTGAAAAATCTGAAAACTCTTAAAAATTTAAAGCAAGAGCAATGACTTTGGTCACATAGAAACTGGGTTCTCTATCAAAGAAATGGATTAAGCCCATGTCATGAAGTGCCATAGTTAACTCTCTTTTCAAAATGTGTAAAAATCTGGCAGAGCAATGGCATGGTTGTGTTGAGTAACTGGGGATTCTGGCCTCTGATCAAGGTGTCTCCTCATGTAAAAAGATACTCCATTGCTAACTCTGTTCTCCTTCAGAGGCAATGTGATTGTCACACTGAGTAACTGGGTCACTTCACCTAAGACGTGTTGTGCCTCATGTAAAAAGGTGTTGACTGAACCAAACTTGATCAGGAAAAATGAGTGTTGTTCAATAGAAAATTCTGAAAATCTAAAGACAAGTTCAATCTCATTTATTTCTGTTTAATCTCAATAGTATCTTGTGTAACTTTCATAGGAGTCATTGAATTTAAATGAGTAAGTTGGAAGGAGGTTCAACATGAATAACAAATGAGTTGATGGTTCATCTTTATTAAAAGATGTGTCAGATATGAGTAATGAATTTTCCTGATAAACCTTAAATACATCACTCTTAATTCATGATGGTAAGTTTAAACTCATTCATAATCTATTATAATTGAAGAATCTGAATTTCGTTTACAAAGATTTATGAATTTGGTGTGCTAATGAAAATCTTGCTTCCTCATTTATTCATTGTGATTACAGACTGTGGTAACTCTTGTATACCCATGTGCTTTGCTGATAGATGCTCATCACTCCTTTCACTCCATCTAATCAGGGGGAGCTTCCATGTCATGCTGAGTGTTTTTCATAAAGGGGGAGATCTAGTCAGCATTTTTGAGTGTCCCTGTGCTTTTGTTGATATTCTCCCTTCATCTCAATTGGTTTCAACCTTCAAAACATTTCTGATCATTATTCTATTCAGGGGGAGCTAATTGTCATTAAAGGGAAAGCTTTTAATTCACTCATCTTATACAGTCTTATTCTTCCCTCTTCAATTAATGTCTTTTTGCTGAAGTCAAAGGGGGAGAAATATTTGATCAAGTCATACTGACTCATAGTGTTGCCATCATCAAAAAGGGGGAGATTGTTGTGTCCCTATGATTTTGATGATAGCAAACACTATAAGTCATCATCTGTTTGAGTCTGCATATAAATATGTTTTTATTGCATATGTATGTTTCATTGAACATCTTATCTGAATTACATAACCAATGAACAGGCTGAGGCTGTGTGGTGTGTGCATTGGTGCATTTCATAATTGTTGATGCATTTCATAATTGCATTTTATCTGGATTGCTTGATGTTAGTCTGTACAATGGGTGATGCTGAACCTTTCATCATAGTCTGGATAGAAGTGGGTCGACCCCCTTTCCAGATGGGTCGACCCCCCCAGATTCGCATGTCTGTACATTGCATCTGTCTGTGCTGCACTCATAAGTCCATACATTGGCAAGCCTTTCAATTGCCTAAGTCCATACATTGTCTGTCTTCCTTAGTGTCTCAAGCATAACGTGAAGTCTGTACAATGCATTTACATTCACAAAGCCTTCACAGTCTGCAGTCTGTACATTGCATTCGCCTTCACAAGCTTACACATAGTGAAGTCTATACATTCACAGTGTCTGCATGTCTAAGGCAATGTATATAAAGTGGGCAGTCTTTCTGAGCGTCTCATGCTGTGTCTTAACATAATCAGCAAGTCTGTACATTGTGGTTGCTTCATAGCAAGTCTGAAGATCTCGTTTGCATTGTCTAGTCTATACACTGTCTAGCACATGCATTTCGTCAAGTCTGTACAACCTTTGTGTCTCACAAAGTCTATACATTCTGCTGCTGTTCAGCAAGTCTATACACTCGTTGGCTAGCTCTTCAAGTCTAAACATTCAAGATGCATTGATCAAGTCTACACATTAGCACTGTAGCATGTAGAGCACTAAGTCTATACATTGCAGCGTGTCTGTGCTTCAAGCGTGCGAAAGTCTATACATCGCTTGCACCATTAAGTCTAGACATTGCACTATAGCTTGCTGAGTTGAAGTCTATACATTGCTGATCGAACGTAAGTCTATACATTCCAACATATTCCTACGTTCGCTGCCTTTGCTACACACTAAGTCTACACATTACAATCATTACCTACGTCCAAGTCTGTACATCCGATGGTCTCATGCATTATCGCTTGCATCGTTTGGCAAAGTCTATACATTGGTCGGTGGTAAGTCTGTACACTCTCTACACTGCATGCTCTCACAATCATCTTCAAGTCTATACATTGGTCGGTGGCAAGTCAATACATTGCACTGTGCTTCAGGCATTCCACGCTAAGTCTGTTGATGGGAATCGACGCCGAGCATGTACATTTACTTTTGCATTTATGTCCTTTTAGTTTGTGTTATATCCTTGGGAAAGTATATGCGTAATTGTACGGCTTTATAAGCCAATGCGTCATTCCCATGGATTGTGTGGGTTTTTATGCAAATGTGTAGTAGGTCCAGTTAGGGGGCCCCCTCCCCTTCCCCATTGGTCCACCTCATCCATGTGGGGCTGGTCAACCATCCTAGGTGGCCATCTACAAGGTTTGAATGCTAATTGACCACATGGGAGACAAAGGGGTTAAAATTTCAAAGGTTGGCCACCTACCTTACCTACCAAGTCAAAGGAGTGCTCCATTCATATGTAATTTATTTTTTTTGAGTTTTGACCACATGGGGGAAGAAAATGACTTATTTCCCACGAAATTCCCAGCCCCCCACCCCTTGCCATTTTCTATATAAGCCTATGTATAGTGTCATTAGAGATTAATGAAGAAATTATGTGAAAATTGCTTGAAGCAAGAAGGGTGTGCCATCTCTCCCTCTCTCCCCTGGTGTTCTTCCTTCTCCAACCCCAAATTCTAGAGTGGTTCTATCTTCAATCCCCTCCCCTCTATCTCCGGTGATCGTCTGTGCCGCCGCCGCCGCCGTTCGTGCCGCCTTCGAGCCGCAACGGGATCATCTTCAGTTTTCTATCTTGCTGGATAGAGGTGTAGTCCGTGAATTCCTGAAGCCAGCCACGAGTTTAGATCGATTTGAAATTTTGAGGGTTGGTTCCTATCTTATAGCCCGTTCTCCAAAAAAAAATCCAGGTTCAAAAGCCACCGTTTCATATCTTTACCAGTTCGTTCAACTCTCAATCTTAGATCTGTTCTGTCACTATCTACAGTGACAGTAGCCTTGAGTTTCATGGCTTAGGTCCACCTTTTGATTTATTTTGGTTCGCCCAATTTTACTGGAGGTTACACCCATCCACCCCTTCTTTCAAATTTTTTCTCAATTTTTGGTTCGTCCATTTCATATTTTCTAAAAATCGTTCTCAGTCCCAGCTACAGTTCTATCCCCCTGATCCCAGATTCGACCTTCATCCAGTAAAAAAATCACATAAAATCATAGACACATCCAAACTTTTCCAAACCAATTTTTCCATCTTCCCAGCTCAATTTCCAACAACTTTGGTGAAGAACACAACCCAGATTCGAAAGTTTCCCTCACGGTCAAAGGCAATCCACAGTCAAGTTCTCTGCAGGTCTGAGTCTTCGGTTACTGTACAATAGGAGATTGAAAATTCCATAAGTTAAGATCTGAGTAGATTCAGGCCATATCTTTGGGCCTAGGTTGAAGAGCTTCAAGCTAGCTTTCCAACGGAGCCAGTCTCGTGTCGATCCGACATCGGAGCTGATCGCAGCGCCCATTCTCGCCGGAGCGCGCGCCGAAATACAGAACCGGCAGATTTCCGATCGGGTTTTCCGACCGGTGCCGAACGGAGCCGCCGGGCCTCCGGCCGGCGAACTAGCATGCCGCCATCCCAAGGAGCGACCCTCCGGGCATCCACCACTACAGCGGTGCCACCGGGTCCCACACGGCCCCTCCGGACAGCACGTGGGCCCCACCGTCACGTGTTCGGGTGTTGCCGAATCAACGCGAGAAGCCGCCCGTCAACCCGAATTCGGTCCTCCCGGACCCCATTGTGTAGCCCTTTACCTCCCTGCGTGGAGTGGGCAGCGAGTTGCATTTCTGTAATATCCGTGTATAATTGTTCCGGGAGTACGACTTCGGCCGGGTCCGTCTTCCCCACGCCGAGCGCGTGGAGGTATCGTCTTCGCTCCTACACTTGGCATTTCGCTTATTTCATATATGCTTGTTTATGCCGCTGCTATAGAGCATGTGTAGGGATATCTAGCTCGCTTTATTTTCATATCACCGCTACTGTGAGAGAGAGTGAAGCTGTCCCGTGACCCGATCCGGGCACGAAAGTGTGAGCCGACCACCCTAGCTCTTGCCGGTTTCTCAACCGCGCACGTCCGACGCTTCTCTCGTTAAGGGACGATCGCGAGCTTGTCGTGTCCGTGTCTCGTCCCGCATCATCTGTACAGCCATTCCTTGAGATCAAAGTCTATACATCATTGTTCATGCATCGGTTCTTCAATTCTATACATCGGTGCACTGTACATCATCATTCAAAGTCTATACATCGCAAAGTTTGCACATCCCAGTGTTCAAGCCTTTCAAGTCTGTACATTGGTTAAGGGTTTCCAAGTCTGTACACTGGTTCTCAAGCGTTTCAAGTCTATACATTGGTTCAGGCTTTCCAAGTCTGTACGTTGGCCTTCAAGATTCTCAAAGTCTGTACAGCCTACTTTGTCGTTCAGAGTTCAAAGTTTATACATCGTGGGGCTTCGAGTCTTCCAGTCTGTACATCCTTCAAGGGCCAAGTCTACACATTGTCTCGCTCACATCTTAAAGGGGTAAGTCTATACAATGGATATGGGTGTGCATCGTGAAGTCTATACATTGATTGCCTGCCCTGCACACACCAAGTCCATACATTGCATATGTTCATCAAAGTCTAAACATTGCATTGTCTTCACTCTAAGTCTGTACATTCTGGTTGCTTCAACTTAAGTCTATACATTATGACTGCATCGTTGCACGCCATGTCTGCACATCGGTTGCATAGCACAACTAAGTCTATACATTAGATTGCTTCATGCATTTCACAGAAGTCTATACATTAGACTGCTTCATGCATTTCACAGAAGTCTACACATTTCCCTCTGTTATATTAATGCATCATTCTGCAAGTCTGTACAGTGAGGTCGCATGAAGGCTTTCAAGTCTATACATTCTCACGTTGTATATACTTGCTTATTTGTTGCCTCTAAAGTCTATACACTCTGTGTTAAAAGGCTGAACTAATTCGATACATTCTTTTATCTCTGGCTGCAGATGACTCAGGTTAATGAGTGGCACGTGATCTGAGGTTGTCACCTGGCACATGATCCAAGATGCTGAGAAGCTGCCACGTGGACTGAAGCTTGGGCGGGAATCGAAGAGAGCACACGCCCTAGCTGCTTGCGGCTGCTATAAAAGGAAGGCTTCTTCCACTGAAGAAGACTGACGAAGTAGATGAGAGACAGAAGAAAAAGAGAGATCGAGATAGAAGGATAGAGCTGCAGAGAGGCAATGAGCAGAAGAAGAAAGAAGAAGAAAAAGAAAGAGAAAGAGAGATAGAGAGCTCGTGAAGAAGAAGAGAAGTCTTGCTGTCTTCACTGGACCTTGGATCAATCCAACCCAGTTTGCTCTTGCGAGAGCTTTTGTGCATTTCATTTTTCCAGCTTTCTGTTGCTGCGTTTTTGTTTTTCCTTTTGACTATTCACTAGTTGTTCTTCCGATCCTCTAGTGTGAGGTCAGGTTCCCTCCGGTTTGGAGGAAGAGAGACTTGCGTCTCTGGTTGCCTTTGACTGGGTGTCATTGGTTGTTTCCCTCCGGCTGGGAGAAAGAGAGGTCCGAGACCTCTAGGTTGCAAGTGGCTGGGAGTCACTTGTGGGTTCCCTCCGGTTTGGAGGAAGGGAGGATTGGTCCTCCGGTTCTGGTCTTGTGGGTTGCAAGTCCAGGTATTCCCTCCTGGTCTGGAGGAAGAGAGACTGTGTGTCTCTGATTTCCAAGTGGCTGGGAGTCACTTGGGGTGTCCCTCCGGTTGGGAGGGAGAGGGGAGGTTGTTCCCCTGGTCAAGCTGTGTGGCAGCATATGTTGCAGACTGAGTCTGCTTGTCTAGCGTTGCTAGTGGAAGCCTCACTTCGGTTTGGAGTGAGGGGTGGACGTAGGTCTGTGGACCGAACCACCTAAAAATCCTGGTGTCCCTTGTGGTTTGACTTTCTTATATGTTCATTTAATTGCTACGTATTAGATGTTTGCATAGGATCGAGTGAGGGCTAGTTGTAATGAGTTGTCTTGCCGAGATGATCCTATGTATTCTCAGAATATAGCTGCAACTGTTTTTAATTCCGCATAACTGAGCTTTAAGTTTTTAATTAGGCTATATTTTTAAAGGGGAGATTCATTCACCCCCCCTCTGAATATATCGCACCTGACTCAACATACAGGTATGAGTCCCTTCGAGATTGTCACTGGTCGTAGACCTAAGAGACCCATAGACCTAGTCCCATCTCCCATCCAGTCCCGTGTGTCTGAGTCAGCCGAGTCTTTTTCTAGCCATATTAGACAGTTGCATGAGCATATTCGTCGTCACATTGAGTCCAGCAACGCACGATATAAAGAATTGGCTGACACCCATAGGCACCACCGTGAGTTTCAGGAGGGCGATTCTGTCATGATCAGGGTCAGACCTGAACGATTTCCCTCAAGAGCCGTGAAGAAGTTGCATGCTTGCGGTGCTGGTCCCTTTCGGGTAGTGAGGCGAGTCGGATCGAACGCATATGCTGTGGACTTGCCAGAGGATTACGGGATCAGCTCGACTTTCAACGTCTCGGATCTCGTCGCTTATAGGGACCCAGCGGTGATACCCAGTGAGCCCTTTGAGCCGTCTCCACCCATTGTGAGTGACACCACCCTAGAGTGTCCACCTTCAGCCTTGTTACCTCAGCAGCGAGAGCAGATAGAATGTATACTAGACGAGCAGGTGACGACTACTCGAGGTGGAGTGTACTAGCGCTACTTGGTGCATTGGAGGGGAGGGCCCGGGTCCGATGACATCTGGATCACCCGGGCAGAGCTACAGAGGATAGATCCAGATCTGCTGGATCGGTACCAAAGCGACCCGCACCCTTACTCGACGGGGTCGAGCTTCTCCTACCCGGAGAGAATTGGTGAGGACACCAGAGCATGAGTACGGCCTGACTCAGTGAGCCGTCGGTACCGGACCCGCAGCACCACTCGGTCGACATCGACATCATTGTGGTTGGACGACAGTATGGAGTCCCTCCCTGAGTGTTGATACTTTCTTTATGTTTAGTGTATTGGTATGTATTTATTTGAGTATTTATGAGTGTAATGGGTCAAGGTTGTAAAATGGGTTACACTTCATGTAAGGAGCCCAATTTCTAAATTGGGCCGCCAAACTTTTAGGAGCCCCATTGAGCCTCTCTCTCCCTTGTGGGTTTCTACACATGTGGGCCGAAAAGGCTGATCCAAGGCCCAAGATGAGATTCTAGAAGACTTGGACTATTAGACCAAGGAGACAAAGGTAGAGGATGCCCCCTCCTTGTCCCCCATGCTTGTCTCCCACCTACCCTTGACCAATGTTAGTGGGTGTCCTTTGGAGTTAGTGGATGTCCTTTGGAGTTAGTGGATGTCCTTGGGTCTAGATCTAGGGTTTTCATATTTATAGTCTCTTGTTGTATTTTGTGTGGAACTAATGAGAAAATTGAAGAGAATATTGATTGGTGTGCATTCCCCTCTCCCTCTTGAGTGTTCTTGGTGTTCTTCCTCCTCCCACCACCAACTCTCTCTAGATTTGATCCCAAATCTTCTATATCTCGCATATTTCTTCTACTTCTCTTCTTCCTCTATCTTCTGTGAACTTTCACCGCCGCCGCCATTCGTGCCGCCGTTCAGTCTCCACGAGCCGGTCTTCATCCTGCTGCCCCAAACTCGGAGTTTCAGGACAGCAGCTCGGTGAAAGAAATGGTATAGGAGATCCGACCGTTAAATCATCACAAAACTTTGAGGGTAGGCTCCCCCGATCAGAGGCCATTTCCAGTTCAATTTTTAGATCGATCAGAGTCTGTTTGCCTCCTTTCCCATCAACCTTTTCATCTTCCCCAAAATCTGCATGTGTGCAGGTCTGTCGGATAGATCTTAGTAGCTGATTTTTCTCACCCATCAAATATTGTCCAAATCTCACAAATGAGCTATGTGCGTCTCTGTCACCCTCTCCTATACCTACCATAAAAATATCTGGTCCTAATTCGCCCATTTGGTCCTTGGTTAAAGCCCTTGATCAGGAGGTTAGGTTCTGTCCTGTCTGTTCTTTATTTCGGGATAGTGTGCTCAGTCAGTTTACAGTCACTCCCATTTTCAATCCAACCGTTGGACGAGTCTATTACCTCCCTACATGGAGTGGGCTTAGCATTATTTCTTTAATTATTAATTATTTCTGTACCGGGAATTCCGGATCTCGTCCGGGAAGTCTTCCCCACGCCCCGAGCGTGGAGGTACACTCGCCACCCCCTTTTGTCGTATTTGCTTAGCTAGTATGCGTTCTAGATGCCACTGCATGTGAGTAGGTTACTTTCCTAGCTAGCTCGCGATACATCACCGCTGTGAGTTGTGAGTGCGAGACCCGTCCCACGACTAGTTCCGAGCGTGAGAGCAAGCCGACCACCCGAGACTCAAAGCCGGTTACTCAACCGTGCAGATCGTCGCGCTTCCCTCGATGGGGACGACCGTGAGTTAGCACTTCTTGTTTGGGGCACATCGCCTCTTCTGGTGCTCTTTAGGTGCCGCGTTGTATCGTTGTTGCTGGTCGTGTCATCCAACCCGTCGCGTCGTCCTATAGAGTCCAAGGTCGCAACTCGTCCGCGTCGAGTCTGGTAGTCATCCCGCATCATAATTTTTCATAAATTTCTGAATTTCTACAATTTTTGGGTTTTTCTATATATATTAACCATTTTCTCTCCCCCCCTCCCATTCTCTCTTTCTTACTCTCTCTCGTCTCTTTCTCTCCTCCTCTCCCCGAGCGGCCGACGGTGGCGGAGGAGGGGGAGGCGGCGATGGTGGGAGGCGAGGAACAGGGAACGGGTTGAGGATCGAGGGCCGGTGGCGCGTGGAAGCTCGGCCGTTGGTTCGTGAAGCGACGAGGGTTTCACGATGTTTACTTCATGGATCGGCGAGCTCGGGGCGCGAAATCTTTGGTGGAGGTAGGAAGATGGACCCCCAGCTCATGCTTTTCCTTTCTCGCGAGTTTTGTAGGCCGTGGTGAGCCGAGCGGGTTTATTTTCACATTTTGGGGAAAATCCATGTTTTGGGGGAGTGAGCCGGATCTCTCGTTTTACGGCGTTTTTTGCCGATCCAGGGGTTTAGATGCATGCCTAGGGGCTTGGGGATGGATTCCCCTTTGTTTCCCCATCACCCGGGGGTGATCGGGGCGTGGATCGGATTTTTGGGCTGTTTCCCGCCGTTTCGCGCTCGGACGGGTGTGACGGTCCTTCCAGTGACCGTCACAGCCTGTGACGCCCCAGGGTGGGTGCGTCACAGGGCTCGTTTAGCCTTTGGGTGGTCTATGTGTGTGACGGTCCCACGATAGACTGCCACGGCACTGTGACGCGCCTGGGTTGGACCGTCAGGGATGATCTGACTGTTGGCTTTCGTTCGTTGGTTTTGACAGTTCGGGGTCAAGGCCAGTGACGCACCAAGGTTGGTGCGTCACAGCCTTGTAACGCCCTTGTGTGGGTGTGTCAGAGCGGACGCGTACCCACCTTGTAACGCACCAGAGTTGGTCCGTTACAGCCTGTGACACACCGAGCGGGACGCGTCACAGTTGGTTTCATCTTGTCTTGTGACGCATCAGGGCTGGCGCGTTACAGGTTGTAACGCACCAGGGCTGGCGCATCAGAGACTGTGACGCACCGGGTTAGGCCCGTCACACCCAACTTTGCACCGAGCGTCTGACGGCCGTTTGTTAGTGCGTCAGAATGGTTGTGACGGTCGAGGCTTGGACCGTTACAGAATGTGACGGCCCAAGGTTAGACCGTCAGGCTCTGTGTGGTGCCGAGATGAGTTTTCGTGTTCTCCGCGATCGTTTTGCCTTGTGCCGGTCCCTAGTCGACCTGGTCGTGACCCAGTGGTCAACTTGCGGTCTTGTGAGTGCCCCAGACACTCGTGGGATTCTGTGTTCGTGTTTTGAGGGTGTTGGGAGGAGAGTGCTACCTCGTTTAGCATGCTCGTGGGTTTGAGAGTCCGGTTGACTTCTCGCGTGTCGGGCTTTCGTGTTACGCTAGACCGAGTCACCGTGTGTCGGTGGGGGTGCGGTGGGGTCTCCCCCGCATGCCGTGAGTTTTCCTGGAAGATGATTCCCGAGTGGGCCATGTGTTTGGCCTTGGACTGTGAGTCCAGTTATCAGCGTGGCAGCTTGTGCGTTGCCCTGGGAATCACGCTTCTGTGCTTTCCACGTAGGCCACGCGTATGGCCATGGACTGCGAGTCCAGTTGCCCAGCCTGGGGCTGGAGGGTTCCCACCTTTCCCTAAGAGTGGGATTTGGTTTGGCGGCCTGTGAGCTACCTTGGGAACCGTGTTTCTACGTTTCTACGTGGCTGGGCGTGCGGCTCGTGGATTGTGAGTCCCGTTTCTTCTCCAACCATGGTCACCGTGCGACGGTGCCGGTACGTGGGACGGTCCCCATACTTCGTCGGGTTCGGACGTCGTTTTTCGTTGACTTGAGAGTCTACTCCTTGACCCTCCACTAGTCGTAGCCTGCCTGCACGCGAGTGGACCCACCAGGGAGTGGTGGAGAGGCTACCCTGAGGATGGTTTTTAGGCTGGTTTCCATAGGGCCCCTTGCCTTTGCCACCAGAGTCCGGTGGGGGGGAAAACCAGCTAGAAGACCTGACCTAGAGTAGATGGTCGGTGTGTGCACACGTGGTTGGGGGCGGTTGGACCCTGGTCGATGGGCGTGACCCCAGCTAGTCACTTGTTTGTGGTTACTTGTACGGTGTCTCAGTTCCCGCTGGGCCGGAGGGAGACACCTGAGGTGCGGACTAAGACGTCAATGGATGCATTCGGCCTTGCATCAAGTGGGAGGTACTCCTGTCGAGTCGGGGGTGACAGACTGTCAGTTTCCGTGACTTTGACTTTTGGGTTTTCGGTCGTGTTGACCGTTGAGTTTCGGTTGTTTCGCCGTGGTGGGTGTGTCAGTTTTCGCGCCGTGAGACTAGTGCTAGTGGCCTTACTGAGGTTGCGTCTTGTTGTGCGGTACCCGTGACCAGGTGGTCATGGTTGCACCTTGGACAGCGTGTCCAGTTTAGCCGTGTCCTGGGAGGCGGGCCTCTACGGCGTGATTGCCATTGATTTTTACTTCATTAAGCGATACTAGTGTAGTTCGGTAGCCCCCGACCGTGAGCGTGCTTTGAGGGAGCTACTGTCGGTTTTGGGCCACTTCAGATCAAGGTTTATCCAGCCCCTGAGGTGCTGAGGTCGTGGTTTGAGGTGTTGGAGCGGGTGCTCTGGTTGAGAAGTGTGCTCGGGTCAGCGGAGGATCTTCTCGGTGAGCTACTGTTTTGTCAAGCCTGATGTTCTTGTCGTGCTCTGTGGTGTCAGAAATGATGTGTCGATCCCGATTATTCTTGCGGATTTCGAGGCAGGATTAGGTTGCAGTGTCCCAGTAAGTCTTTGCTCCTGCGTTTCTGTCAGTGGATGGGTGGTGTCCGCCTTGGAGTTGGCTTGAGATGTGAAGGCTCCACGGCGAGCTCGGGCCTCGAGGATGAGCGTCGATGGTTGTCGTTATGGCTCGTGTAGCGGCTCTTGGTGTGGTGCGCTGCAGTTCAAGGAATTGCAGCGGTGGTGCATCGAGAGATGCAGTGACTGTGGTCCGACATGACACTCATCGAGTGTGTCGGAGGCACTGACCTGACGTGGTGATGGTTTTCTCGGTGTTGGAAGGTGCTGTTTCCTGCGTGCGTGAGGTTCGAGATCAGGTCGGGCGTGGAGTTCTTCCGTTGGTCGGAAGGGCCTTTGGTCTCCCCTTTGGTTGGAGAGATTGTATTTGGCTAGGATTGTTGTCTTGCATTGTGTGTCCGGATTGGTTGGCCTTGTGTGCCATGAAGTCCGTGCGAGACGTGCTCCTTGTCTTGGCCAGGTGGTTGCCTGTGAGAAGTTGTGCCCATTCCCTTGTCATGAAAGGGTGTTGGCGCTTTTCCGAAAGGACGAGTGCTGGTTGGGCGGTGTTCCCGAGAATTTGTGGTTGTGCGCGCGAATCAGAGTGCACAGCGGAAGTGTGGTGGGCTTGTGACCCACTAGTTCAGGATCGTAGCGTTGGTTGCTACGGGTGGATTCCTGAGTTTGCGTTGAGTATTGGAGCATTGGTTCCTCTGTGTGAAGCGTGTTGTTGCCGTGCCGTTGCTCGAGGTATTATGGTTCTTGGCACTGGCAGGATGGAGTGTTGGGGAATGTGCTGGCTAGTGCGCCGCATGAGTACCCTGTTCATGTGATGGAAGCCGTGTCAAGTGTCGGTGTTGGACCTGGATGAGGTTGTTGAGGATGTCGCCTGACGATGGGCGAGGACGTGTTGGTTAGAGTCGGTGGCTTGGTGCCCGACTTGTGTTCCCAGTCGTGTCCTCAGATGAGATCGTTTTTGGAGAAGTGATCTATGGTAGGCTATAGGTTCCTGTTGGTAGCTGCGAGTGACTAGTGAGGCTAGTCTCGTAGCCGACCACGGTGAGATGTATGTTGCTTGGGGACCCGTGAGCATTGTTCAGGTGGTATTTCGTGGCTCTGTGGTAAGGGCGGAATTGGGATTGGCAGGTGTCCACATGGATTAATTGAGATGAAGGCTTTGATGAGACCAGACGGAAGAGTGACACCTGTGCGTGGAGGTCCTTGACGGGACGTTGGTGTCACAATGGTTATCCCTGGTTTGGCGACCAGCATGGGATGGTTCCCCTGTGAGCCTGACTTGAGTGAGGTAATGACTGAGGACACCAGGATCTTGTCATCTAGTTTCGTCGTGCTCCCCGAGAGGGTCGAGTTGGCGCGATGTTCGAGCTCAGATGCAGAGTCCGAGAGGAGTGTAGCTCGAGATGTGGCATCGGTCTGTGTGTGAGTCAGCGGATGACCTACTGTGGGGCTGGATCATGCCCGTTGGGCAGGTGGAGGTTTCCCGTTGATGTTTGTCTGGCTACCAGTAGATGGTCTTTTCACAGACAGAAGATGTTGTTGGTTGTGCATCGTGAGCGGTGAGAGCCGTGTATCGGTGAGACCTTTGGTGGTCGTTTCCGTGATGTGCTTTCCCCAATTGGATCTGGGCTCTGTCGAAGTTTGTGTTCTGGGCTCTGGCAGAGTTGGCACAGTGATATGTCTGGCTTTCGGCTTGCCAGGTGTGAGGTGACCCTTGGAGTTGAGCCGATGAGCTGGTTGCGGTCTGTTGAGATGGCTGCGTGAGCCGATGGAGGCTCTGTCTTGGTTGTTCCCTTGAGAAGGGTGTGCGACCTATCAGTTGGTTGTAAAGCTATGTGTGTTTTGTCTGCTGACCATTGGATGGATCGGTAGCGGTTACTCATGTCGGGGGCTGTGTCTCCTTGGTGAGCGAGATGGTGGCAGCAGTGCCATGAGTGGCTTTTGTTGTGATTGAGGTGACGTCGGGCTACGTTGTTGGTGTACCTGCTCTGATGGCTAGTGTGACCGGTGCACGGAGCGAGGTGTTGTTTGTGATTGGAAGTCTGGCTGTGTCCCTGAGGTTCAGAGCTATTCGTGCGAATCGAGATTTTCTGTGCTGGGGCTCTGACGGCGTTGTTAGTTGGTTCAATGTTCTTCCCCTGTGTTCATGTCTTTGTTCTGAATTTCGAGGATGAAATTCCTTTAAGGGGGGAGGGCTATAATGCCCCAGATTTTCGGATATTTTTCGGATTATTTTAGTGGGTCTCGGAGTGTATTTTGTGCTTTACATGTGTTTTTTCTTGATGTGCCTTTGGAACTCCGTGCAGGGCGAACCGTGGGGTTCTTCGACTCCGGGACAGTACCACTGCGTTGTGTTCCTTCCGAGGATCGCGGAGGTAATTTTTCATAATTTTTTGAATTTCTGTAATTTTTAGGTTTCTCTCTATATATTAGCCCTTTTCTCTCTCCCCCTCTCATTCTCTCTTTCTCTCTCTCTCTCTCATCTCTTTCTCTCCCCCTCTCCCTGGGCGGCCGACGGTGGCGGAGGAGGGCGAGGCGGTGATGGCGGGAGGCGAGGAACGGGGAACAGGTCGAGGATCGAGGGCCGGTGGCGCGTGGAAGCTCGGCCGCTGGTTCGTGAAGCGACGAGGGTTTCACGGCGTTTTCTTCGTGGATCGGCAAGCTCAGGGCGCGAAATCTTCGGTGAAGGTAGGAAGATGGACCCCCAGCTCGTGCTCTTCCTTTCCCGCGAGTTTTGTAGGCCGTGGTGAGCCGAGCGGGTTTATTTTCACATTTTGGGGAAAATCCATGTTTTGGGGGAGTGAGCCGGATCTCTCGTTTTACGGTATTTTTTTCCGATCCAGGGGTTTAGATGCATGCCTAGGGGCTTGGGGATGGATTCCCCTTTGTTTTCCCATCACCCGGGGGTGATCGGGGCGTGGATCGGATTTTTGGGCTGTTTCCCGCCGTTTCGCGCTCGGACGGATGTGACAGTCCTTCCAGTGACCGTCACAGCCTGTGACGCCCCAGGGTGGGTGCGTCACAGGGCTCGTTTAGCCTTTGGGTGGTCTATGTGTGTGACAGTCCCACGATAGACCGCCACGGCACTGTGACGCGCCTGGGTTGGACCGTCAGGGATCATCTGACTGTTGGCTTTCGTTCGTTGGTTTTGACGGTTCGGGGTCAAGGCCTGTGACGCACCAAGGCTGGTGCGTCACAGCCTTGTAACGCCCTTGTGTGGGTGTGTCAGAGCGGACACGTACCCACCTTGTAACGCACCAGAGTTGGTCCGTTACAGCCTGTGACACACCGAGCGGGACGCGTCACAGTTGGTTTCATCATGTCTTGTGACGCATCAGGGCTGGCGCGTTACTGGCTGTAATGCACCAGGGCTGGCGTGTCAGAGACTGTGACGCACCGGGTTAGGCGCGTCACACCCAACTTTGCACCGAGCGTCTGACGGTCGTTTGTTGGTGCGTCAGAATGGTTGTGACAGTCGAGGCTTGGACCGTTACAGAATATGACGGCCCAAGGTTAGACCGTCAGGCTCTGTGTGGTGCCGAGATGAGTTTTCGTGTTCTCCGCGATCGTTTTGCGTTGTGCCGGTCCCTAGTCGACCCGGTCATGACCCAGTGGTCAACATGCGGTCTTGTGAGTGCCCCAGACACTCGTGGGATTTTGTGTTCGTGTTTTGAGGGTGTCGGGAGGACCGTGCTACCTCGTTTAGCATGCCCGTGGGTTTGAGAGTCCAGGTGACTTCTCGCGTGTCGGGCTTTCGTGTTACGCTAGACCGAGTCACCGTGTGTCGGTGGGGGTGCGGTGGGGTCTCCCCCGCATGTCGTGAGTTTTCCTGGAAGATGATTCCCGAGTGGGCCATGTGTTTGGCCTTGGACTGTGAGTCCAGTTATCAGCGTGGCAGCTTGTGCGTTGCCCTGGGAATCACGCTTCTGTGCTTTCCACGTAGGCCACGCGTATGGCCATGGACTGCGAGTCCAGTTGCCCAGCCTGGGGCTGGAGGGTTCCCACCTTTCCCTAAGAGTGGGATTTGGTTTGGCGGCCTGTGAGCTACCATGGGAACCATGTTTCTACATTTCTGCGTGGCCGGGCGTGCGGCCCGTGGACTGTGAGTCCCGTTTCTTCTCCAACCATGGTCACCGTACGACGGTGCCGGTACGTGGGATGGTCCCCATACTTCGTCGGGTTCAGACGTCATTTTCCGTTGACTTGAGAGTCTACTCCTTGACCCTCCACTAGTCGTAGCCTGCTTGCACGCGAGTGGACCCACCAGGGAGTGGTGGAGAGGCTACCCTGAGGATGGTTTTTAGGCTGGTTTGCATAGGGCCCCTTGCCTTTCCCACCAGAGTCCGGTGGGGGGGAAAACCAGCTAGAGGACCCGACCTAGAGTAGATGGTCAGTGTGTGCACACGTGGTTGGGGGCGGTTGGACCCACATCGACGGACGTGACCCCAGCTAGTCACTTGTTTGTGGTTACTTGTACGGTGTCTCAGTTCCCGCTGGGCCGGAGGGAGACACCTGAGGTGCGGACTAAGACGTCAGTGGATGCATTCGGCCTTGCATCTAGTGGGAGGTACTCCTGTCGAGTCGGGGGTGACAGACTGTTAGTTTTCGTGACTTTGACTTTTGGGTTTTCGGTCGTGTTGACCGTTGAGTTTCGGTTGTTTCGCCGTGGTGTGTGTGTCAGTTTTCGCGCCGTGAGACTAGTGCTAGTAGCCTTACCGGGGTTGCGTCTTGTTGTGCGATACCCGTGACCAGGTGGTCAGGGTTGCACCTTGGACAGCGTGTCCAGGTTAGCAGTGTGCTGGGAGGCAGGCCTCTACGGCGTGATTGCCGTGGGTTTTTTCTTCGGTAAGCGATACTAGTGTAGTTCGGTAGCCCCCGACCGTGAGTCCGGGGTGTGTTTCTAGTACAGTAGGAGTAGATGTAGTGCCGAGTTTTGACCGGCCACCGGTTCGCTGTTCTTGCTGTAGTTGTAGCTCTCCTTTCCGCTACCACCGTTGTTTCCGATTGGGGTTCCGCGGGATCCCTGCTGAGTCTCTGTTTTGGAGACTCATTCCCTGCTTTTCAGGTGTGCCGATTCTTCCTCCTCGAGGTTCGAGGGCGCGGTGCGGAGGTTCTCAGTTGTCAGCTCGCCGGGATGAGTGTTCACTCGGCATGTAGTGTATTTTTACTGCTTTAGACTGTACTTTCTGTTAGACTGGACTCTGTTGTAGCTGTAGTTGTTTATTTATTTCTGTTAATTGTTGAATTGTCCTGCTTTATTTCCTATTTCTTTGTGCCTCCACACTCCTTTTAGCCCCTTCCGAGCCCTCCCGGCTCGTGGGCGACGGTTCGAGTCTCGGGTTATCGGGTCTCTCCCGGTAATCGGATTCTCGGGTCATTACAGCTGGTATCAGAGCAGAGGTTGTAGACATGTATAGGAATTCAAAATATTGTAGTGATCAGAGTCCGTGAGGTCCGGTACAGTCGGTAGCTGGCTTAGGGTTTTGTGTTCGCTTTCCGCCTAGCTTATCGCTTGAGAGCTTGAGTGCGTTGTGCGGCGCTGTGAAGGTGGTTACTGTCCGTGGCTTTCGTGCCAGCACAGGGTCTAAGGATCGAGGTTGAGAGCCTTCTCCCTCATCGGTGGTGGCCCTGATTGTGCTTCATATGGCAGAGGTTGCTGGCAGGCGTGAGCTCGCAGTGCTGCGTTCGAGGAATCTGCAGCGTGGTCAGGTGGCTGGAGAGGATTGTTCGTGGATAAGTGGCCGTGAGCGTGCTTTGAGGGAGCTGCTGTCGATTTTGGGCCACTTCAGATCAAGGTTTATCTAGCCCCTGAGGTGCTGAGGTCATGGTTTGAGGTGTTGGAGCGGGTGCTCTGGTTGAGAAGTGTGCTCGGGTGAGCGGAGGATCTTCTCGGTGAGCTGCTATTTTGTCAAGCCTGATGTTCTTGTTGTGCTCTGTGGTGTCAGAAATGATGTGTCGATCCTGATTGTTCTTGCGGATTTCGAGGCAGGATTGGGTTGCGGTGTCCCAGTAAGTCTTTGCTCCTGCGTTTCTATCAGTGGATGGGTGGTGTCCGCCTTGGAGTTGGCTTGAGATGTGAAGGCTCCACGGCGAGCTCGGGACTCATGGATGAGCGTCGATGGTTGTCATTATGGCTCGTGTAGCGGCTCTTGGTGTGGTGCGCTGCAGTTCGAGGAATTGCAGCGGTGGTGCATCGAGAGATGCTGTGACTGTGGTCCGACATGACACTCATCGAGTGTGTCGGAGGCGCTGACCTGACGTGGTGATAGTTTTCTCGGTGCTGGAAGGTGTTGTTTCCTGCGTGCGCGAGGTTCGAGATCAGGTCGGGCGTGGAGTTCTTCCGTTGGTCGGAAGGGCCTTTGGTCTCCCCTTTGGTTGGAGAGATTGTATTTGGCTAGGATTGCTGTCTTGCATTGTGTGTCCGGATTGGTTGGCCTTGTGTGCCATGAAGTCCGTGCGAGACGTGCTCCTTGTCTTGGCCAGGTGGTTGCCTATGAGAAGTTGTGCCCATTCCCTTGTCATGAAAGGGTGTTGGCGCTTTTCCGAAAGGACGAGTGCTGGTTGGGCGGTGTTCGCGAGAATTTGTGGTTGTGCGCACGAATCAGAGTGCGCTGCGGAAGTGTGGTGGGCTTGTGACTCACTAGTTCAGGATCGTAGCGTTGGTTGCTACGGGTGGATTCCTGAGTTTGCGTTGAGCATTGGAGGATTGGTTCCTCTGTGTGAAGCATGTTGTTGCCGTGCCATTGCTCGAGGTATTATGGTTCTTGGCACTGGCAGGATGGAGTGTTGGGTAATGTGCTGGCTAGTGCGCCGCATGAGTACCCTGTTCATGTGATGGAAGCCGTGTCAGGTGTCGGTGTTGGACCTGGATGAGGTTGTTGAGGATGTTGCCTGACGATGGTCGAGGACATGTTGGTTAGAGTCGGTGGCTTGGTGCCCGACTTGTGTTCCCAGTCGTGTCCTCGGATGAGATCATTTTTGGAGAACTGATCTCTGGTAGGCTGTAGGTTCCTGTTGGTAGCTGCGAGTGACTAGTGAGGCTAGTCTCGTAGCCGACCACGGTGAGATGTATGTTGCTTGGGGACCCGTGAGCATTGTTCAGGTGGTATTTCGTGGCTCTGTGGTAAGGGCGGAATTGAGATTGGCAGGTGTCCACTTGGATTAATTGAGACGAAGGCTTTGATGAGACCAGACGGAAGAGTGACACCTGTGCGTGGAGGTCCTTGACGGGACGTTGGTGTCACAATGGTTATCCCTGGTTTGGCGACCAGCATGGGATGGTTCCCCTGTGAGCCTGACTCGAGTGAGGTGATGACTGAGGACACCAGGATCTTGTCATCTAGTTTCGTCGTGCTCCCCGAGAGGGTCGAGTTGTCGCGATGTTCGAGCTCGGATGCAGAGTCCGAGAGGAGTGTAGCTCGAGATGTGGCATCGGTCTGTGTGTGAGTCAGCGGATGACCTACTGTGGGGCTGGATCGTGCCCGTTGGGCAAGTGGATGTTTCCCGTTGATGTTTGTCTGGCGACCAGTAGATGGTCTTTTCACAGACAGAAGATGTTGTTGGTTGTGCATCGTGAGCTGTGAGAGCCGTGTATCGGTGAGACCTTTGGTGGTCGTTTCCGTGATGTGCTTTCCCCCGATTGGATCTGGGCTCTGTCGAAGTTTGTCTTCTGGGCTCTGGCAGAGTTGGCACAGTGATATGTCTGGCTTTCGGCTTGCCAGGTGTGTGGTGACCCTTGGCGTTGAGCCGATGAGCTTGTTGCAGTCTGTTGAGATGGCTGCGTGAGCCGATGGAGGCTCTATCTTGGTTGTTCCATTGAGAAGGGTGTGCGACCTGTCAGTTGGTTGTAAAGCTGTGTGTGTTTTGTCTGCTGACCATTGGATGGATCGATAGCGGTTACTCATGTCGGGGGCTGTGTCTCCTTGGTGAGCGAGATGGTGGCAGCAGTGCCATGAGTGGCTTTCGTTGTGACTGAGGTGATGTCGGGCTACGTTGTTGGTGTACCTGCTCTGATGGCCGGTGTGCGCGGTGCACGGAGCGAGGTGTTGTTTGTGATTGGAAGTCTGGCTGTGTCCCTAAGGTCCAGAGCTATTTGTGCGAATCGAGATTTTCTGTGCTGGGGCTCTGACGGCGTTGTCAGTTGGTTCAATGTTCTTCCCCTGTGTTCCTATCTTTGTTCTGAATTTCGAGGATGAAATTCCTTTAAGGGGGGAGGGCTATAATGCCCCAGATTTTTCGGATATTTTTCAGATTATTTTAGTGGGTCTCGGAGTGTATTTTGTGCTTTACATGTGTTTTTCCTTGATGTGCCTTCGGAACTCCGTGCAGGGCGAACCGTGGCGTTCTTCGACTCCGGGACAGTACCACTGCGTTGTGTTCCTTCCGAGGATCGCGGAGGTAATTTTTCATAATTTTTTGAATTTCTGTAATTTTTGGGTTTTTCTATATATATTAGCCCTTTTCTCTCTCCCCCTCTCATTCTCTCTTTCTCTCTCTCTCTCTCATCTCTTTCTCTCCCCCTCTCCCCGGGCGGCCGACGGTGGCGGAGGAAGGCGAGGCGGCGATGGCGGGAGGCGAGGAACGGGGAACAGGTCGAGGATCGAGGGCCGGTGGCGCGTGGAAGCTCGGCCGCAGGTTCGTGAAGCGGCGAGGTTTTCACGGCGTTTTCTTCGTGGATCGGCAAGCTCAGGGCGCGAAATCTTCGGTGGAGGTAGGAAGATGGACCCCCAGCTCGTGCTTTTCCTTTCCCGCGAGTTTTGTAGGCCGTGGTGAGCCGAGCGGGTTTATTTTCACATTTTGGGGAAAATCCATGTTTTGGGGGAGTGAGCCGGATCTCTCGTTTTACGGCATTTTTTGCCGATCCAGGGGTTTAGATGCATGCCTAGGGGCTTGGGGATGGATTCCCCTTTGTTTCCCCATCACCCGGGGGTGATCGGGGCGTGGATCGGATTTTTGGGCTATTTCCCGCCGTTTCGCGCTCAGACGGTTGTGACGGTCCTTCCAGTGACCGTCACTGCCTGTGACGCCCCAGGGTGGGTGCCTCACAGGGCTCGTTTAGCCTTTGGGTGGTCTATGTGTGTGACGGTCCCACGATAGACCGCCACGGCACTGTGACGCGCCTGGGTTGGACCGTCAGGGATGATCTGACTGTTGGCTTTCGTTCGTTGGTTTTGACGGTTCGGGGTCAAGGCCTGTGACGGGCCAAGGCTGGTGCGTCATAGCCTTGTAATGCCCCTGCGTGGGTGTGTCAGAGCGAACGCATACCCACCTTGTAACGCACCAGAGTTGGTCTGTTACAGCCTGTGACACACCGAGCGGGACACGTCACAGTTGGTTTCATCTTGTCTTGTGACGCATCAGGGCTGGTGCGTTACAGGCTGTAACGCACCAATGCTGGCGCGTCAGAGACTGTGACGCACCGGGTTAGGCGCGTTGATGCGGGACGAGACCACGGACACGACAAGCTCGTGACTGTCCCTTACCGAGGGAAGCGTCGGACGTGCGCGGTTGAGAAATCGGCAATGAGCTAGGGTGATCGGCTCTCTCGTGTGCCCGGATCGGGTCACGGGACGGTCTCGCACTCTCTCGCAGCAGCGGTAATGAATAGATAAAATGAGCTAGATATCCCTACACATGCTCTCTAGCAGCGGCATAAACAAATATATATGAAGTAAGCAAAATGCCAAGTAAGGGAGCGAATGCGATACCTCCACGCGCTCGGCGTGGGGAAGACGGACCCGGCCGAAACTCGTACTCCCGGGATAAATATTACACAATGATGACAGCAATGAAATATCGCCCACTCCATGAAGGGAGGTAAAGGGCTACACAACTGGGTCCGGGAGGACCGAATTCGGGTTGACAGGCGGCTTCTCGCGTCTCTTCGGCAGCACCCGAACTTGTGGCTGTGGGGCCCACACGCTGTCCGGAGGGGCCGTGTGGGTCCCGATGGAACCGCTGTAGTGGGGACACTTAGGGAAGCGCTCCCCGGGCTGGCGGCACGCTGGTTCACCGGCCGGAGGCCGGGCGGCTCCGTTCGGCACCGGTCGGAATAACCGGCCACGGATCTGCAGCTTCTGGTTTTCAGCGCGCGTCCCGGAGAGAACAGGCGCTGCGATCAGCCTCGATGTCGGATCGACACGAGACTGGCGCCGTTGGAAAGCTAATTTCAAATCCTTCAACCTAGGCCTGGAGATCTGGCCTGGATCTGCACGGATCTAGACTTATGGAATTTCCAAGTTCCTATTGTACAATTCCTGAAATCTCAGGTCAGCAGAGAACTTTCCTGTGGATTGCCTTTGACCGTGAGGTAGACGTCCGCATCTGGGGTTGTGTTCTTTAGAAGAGTTGTGGGAAATCAAGATACGAAATCAGGACTATTTTTGGATCTGAATTTGGGGACGGTTACGAATTTCTATGATTTTTGCACTAGCAGTGGGTCGGATCTGGAATCTGGCTGACAACACTGTAGCTGAGGAAGAACACGAATTTATAAAAATAGATAGAAGGCTGATAAAAAATTAATAAAATGTGTGGAGGTAGGGGTGATGGACAGAACTCTCAGTAAAATTGGGAGGGTTTGGACAAATCAAAAAGATGGTCGGAGGTGAGAAAAATAGGGCTGCTGTCACTGTAGACAGAGACAAAACAGATCTGGGAATGAAAGATGCACGAAAATGGAAAAATACTAAACGAGGGATTTTGGACCTGAAGTTTTTTATGGATTATGGGGTGGAATATAGGAACACACCATAAAAATTTCAGACCACGAAGAGGCCGTGGATGGTAGCAGGAATTTTGGAAAGACACCTCTATCTAGCAGGACAGAATGCCGAAGACGGTTTCGCGGCGGCTCGAAGGCGGCACGAACGGCGGCGGCGGCGGCACAGATGATCACTGGAGATAGAGGGGAGGCGATAGAAGATAGAAATAACTCTAGAACTGGAGGTTGGAGGAGAGAAACCAGAGGGAGAGAGGAGGGGCTCAAGAACACTCTTGATTTTCCAACAATTTTCTCTTCATTAATGCTAACAAATAGAAAATACAACCTTTTATATGCCATGTGTCAAATCTAATCTACACCATTAGATCTAGGAGTGGGGAATGGAGGGCTGGGATTAAGTGTGAATGACACACAAAAATTAATAAAATACTAAGGGGAGAGGGGCGCCCCCTTGACCATGGTTAATGGGGTTGAATGGGTAGGTGAGGTAGGTAACCCACCTTTGACTAATTAAGCCACTTGTCTCCCATGTGGTCAAATGGCATTCAACCCTTCTAGATGGCCACCTAGGATGATTGACCAGCCCCACATGGATGACATGGACCAATGGGAAAGGGTTGGGGGCCCCCTTGCTGGTCCTACTGACAAATTACATAGAAACCCACACAATCCGTGGGAATGACGCATTGGCTTACAAAGCCGTACAATTGCGTACATACTTTCCCAAGGATATAAACACAAACTAAAAAGACATAAATGTAAAAGAAAAGGTACATGCTCGGCGTCGATTCCCATCAACTCTCCCCGGGTGGGAGGAACGCGACCCCGTCGAGTAGGGGTATGGATGCTCGAGTACTCCGGCGGATCTGTCACCGTGCCAAGTAACGCGGGTACGCTCCACTCCGAGTGATCGTCACCTGCTCATTCCATATATACTCGATATGCGCGGACTGCTATGGGCCGAAGGTGGACACTCCGGGTGGGGCACTCTCAAAGGGAAGGAAGCAGCTCGAAGACTCACTAGGAATCACCGCTGAGTCCCTGTAGGTGACTGATCCGGGTATAGATGTAGAACCGATTCCATACTCATCGAAGGAGTCCAATCACCTCTTACACATAAGAGAACGACAACGAGCTTACACAAGACACATGCAGACTCTCAAACAACACACAAAGAAAAAGCACACCGACTCACCTATGACCCTAAACACACCTAATGTTAGTCCGACCCGTACATGGATGACGGCGGACTAGGACACCCGAATGTGTGCCATGCATGCATTTGACGTAACCGGAGGTTGACGTCATGGGGAACTCCTAGACATACTAGGAGGCACCAATCATGGACATTGGGCTTGGATGCGGGAAGTCCGGGAGGTGCGGGTGGTTTAGAGGGATCGGGGAAACCAAAGTCTTCCTTACCCCCGAATGATGGTTCGGACCTATGGCTATGTGGAGTTTGCTTGGCCCGAATGGAAAAGGTGGGATAGTGAACTCCGCGAAGAAGGGTAGTGAGTATGAAAACTCGGGAGGTTCACTAGTGAAGGGGTCAAAGGGGTCGAAGAAGGTGTGACCCCATGAAGTGGGTTCCAACATGACATGGTCCCAAGTTTGGAATTCATAGTCACCGCCATACATTAGGATCGGTGGGACAACTGACATGTGTAGAAAATAGGACTCCTCCCTTGGGCAAAAGGGAATGAATTCGGGCTCGGCCGGTAAGGGAAGGAGTAAGAGGACCTCCGTAGTGACACAACCCACGGTGCACTCGGAGGTAATAGACCCTAAGGCCGGATGAGTGAGGCTAAGACTAGTGGGTTGGTCAAAGCCTCGGGCCAATAGATGCGTCAACTTCCATTGTGAATCTAATCCCATGATAAGATCGTCCAACGTATCAACATGGTGACTAGATCGAAATGTGGTATGGAATGAGTTGACCGGTACTAAAGGTAAGGTGGGGTCCATGAAGGGGAAGGGATGTGGGACCAAGCCATCCTTGAGCCAACTAAGAAGCGGCTCGGCTATGAAAAGCGTACCCATCAGAAACACGGGTGGCTCAGGCTTGGGTGGTTCGAAATGAGAGGGTTCCGAAGCAAGTTCGGAAAGAAAGGGTGGTGAGCATGGGTCCGTAGGAGGAGCGGACTGATACGAGTGGACGGGTGGTGACACGGAGATGGTCGGCCGAAGGATGTCGTGGAAGATGAATTTGTCGGGTAGGTGAGGTGGATATAAGGTGCAGGTCCTCGTATCCCGGTCAAAGATCGCTCTCCTCTCTTCCAACCAAGGTCGCCCTAACATAATGTATGGGCATGTTGGCGTACCAAGGTTGCACCATGCACCATCGCAGTAAAGAGTGGAGCCGATCATCCTTTCAAACTTGACAAAAGCAAAATCCCCATCGCGGATAATCTTACCCACCTTGGAGAGGGACTCCACGACATCAAGAGAAACCCAATTATCTGAATCCTTATGAGCAAAATGGAGTCTCGTTGTGGACCCATTGGGTAGGGTAGCTTTAGTAACGAGATGAGTGAAAGCTAATGGTCGGGCCATGAAGGCTTTGGATTGGGGCACAAAGGATGTCCCTTCGGACGCATGGTCTTGGGGAACGGCCATGGGTAGCGGTCATGGACATGCATACACACGGTGACAAGACACTAGATCGACAATGCAAGTTTGGAATGCATGCACACTAAGGACCCTAGACGTAAACCAAGACTCGGTACGTGGCGGAGATAACTGATCCGAAGATCACTCGCGCAAGTGTGCGACCTTCCCGATAGGCGTAGCCTAACGTTCGGACAACACCTTTTGAGATACCGGGTTATTGGGACGCAATGCAAAAGACACTTTTTTTGACACCCTAGACTAAAACTCGCTCTGATACCAAATTGATGCGGAACGGGACCACGGACACGAAAAGCTCGTGACTGTCCCTTAACGAGGGAAGCGTCGGACGTGCGCGGTTGAGAAACCGGCAATGAGTTAGGGTGATCGGCTCTCTCATGTGCTCAGATCGGGTCACGGGACGGTCTCGCACTCTCTCGCAGCAGCGGTAATGAATAGATAAAACGAGCTAGATATCCCTACACATGATCTCTAGCAGCGGCATAAACAAATATATATGAAGTAAGCAAAATGCCAAGTAAGGGAGCGAATGCGATACCTCCACACGCTCGGCGTGGGGAAGACGGACCCGGCCGAAACTCGTACTCCCGGGATAAATATTACACAATGATGACAGTAATAAAATATCACCCACTCCACGCAGGGAGGTAAAGGGCTACACAACTGAGCCCGGGAGGACCGAATTCGGGTTGACGGGCGGCTTCTCGCGTCTCTTCGGCAGCACCCGAACTTGTGGCTGTGGGGCCCACGCGCTGTCCGGAGGGGCCGTGTGGGACCCGATGGAACCGCTGTAGTGGGGACACTTAGGGAAGCACTCCCCGGGCTGGCGGCACGCTGGTTCACCGGCCGGAGGCCGGGCGGCTCCGTTCGGCACCGGTCGGAATAACCGGCCACGGATCTGCAGCTTCTGGTTTTCAGCCCGCGTCCCGGCGAGAACGGGCGCTGCGATCAGCCCCGATGTCGGATCGACACGAGGCTGGCGCCGTTGGAAAGCTAACTTCAAATCCTTCAACCTAGGCCTGGAGATTTGGCCTGGATCTGCACGGATCTGGACTTATGGAATTTCCAAGTTCCTATTGTACAGTTCCTAAAATCTCAGGTCAGCAGAGAACTTTCCTGTGGATTACCTTTGACCATGAGGTAGACGTCCGCATCTGGGGTTGTGTTCTTTAGAAGAGTTGTGGGAAATCAAGATACGAAATCAGGACTATTTTTGGATCTGAATTTGGGGACGGTTACGAATTTCTATGATTTTTGCACTAGCAGTGGGTCGGATCTGGAATCTGGCTGACAACACTGTAGCTGAGGAAGAACACGAATTTTTAAAAATAGATAGAAGGCTGATAAAATATTAAGCAAATTTATGGAGATAGGGAGTGATGGACAGAACTCCCAATAAAATTGGGAGGGTTTGGACAAATCAAAAAGATGGCTGGAGGTGGGAAACACAGGGCTGCTATCATTGTAGACAGAGACAAAACAGATCTGGGAATGAAAGATGCACGAAAATGGAAAAATACTAAAAGAGGGATTTTGGACCTGAAGTTGTTTGTGGATTATGGGGTGGAATATAGGAACACACCATTAAAATTGCAGACCACGAAGAGGCCGTGGCTGGTAGCAGGAATTTTGGGAAGATACCTCTGTCCAGCAGGATTGAATACGGAAGACGGTTTCGCGGCGGCTCGAAGGCGGCACGAACGGCGGCGGCGGCGGCACAGATGATCACCGGAGATAGAGGGGAGGGGATAGAAGATAAAAATTACTCTAGAACTAGAGGTTGGAGGAGAGAAACTAGAGGGAGAGAGGAGGGGCTCAAGAACACTCTTGATTTTCCAACAATTTTCTCTTCATTAATGCTAACAAATGGAAAATACAACCTTTTATATGCCATGTGTCAAATCTAATCTACACCATTAGATCTAGGAGTGGGGAATGGAGGGCTGGGATTAAGTGTGAATGACACACAAAAATTAATAAAATACTAAGGGGAGAGGGGTGCCCCCTTGACCATGGTTAATGGGGTTGAATGGGTAGGTGAGGTAGGTAACCCACCTTGGACTAATTAAGCCACTTGTCTCCCATGTGGTCAAATGGCATTCAACCCTTCTAGATGGCCACCTAGGATGGTTGATCAGCCCCACATGGATGACATGGACCAATGGGAAAGGGCTGGGGGCTCCCTTGCTGGTCCTACTGACAAATTACATAGAAACCCACACAATCTGTGGGAATGACGCATTGGCTTACAAAGCCGTACAATTGCGTACATACTTTCCCAAGGATATAAACACAAACTAAAAGGACATAAATGTAAAAGAAAAAGTACATGCTTGGCGTCGATTCCCATCACGCGTCACACCCAACTTTGCACCGAGCGTCTGACGGCCTTTTGTTGGTCCGTCAGAATGGTTGTGACGGTCGAGGCTTGGACCGTTACAGACTATGACGTCCCAAGGTTAGACCGTCAGGCTCTGTGTGGAGTCGAGATGAGTTTTCATGTTCTCCGCGATCGTTTCACGTTGTGTCAGTCCCTAGTCAACCCGGTCGTGACCCAGTGGTTGACTTGCGGTCTTGTGAGTGCCCCAGACACCTGTGGGATTCTGTGTCCGTGTTTTGAGGGTGTCGGGAGGACCGCGCGTGCCCACGGGTTTGACAGTCCAAGTGACTTCTCGCGTGTCGGGCCTTCGTGTTACGCTAGACCGAGTCACCGTGTGTCGGTGGGGGTGCGGTGGGGTCTCCCCCGCATGCCGTGAGTTTTCCTGGAAGATGATTCCCGAGTGGGCCATGTGTTTGTCCTTGCACTGTGAGTCCAGTTATCGGCGTGGTAGCTTGTGCGTTGCCCTGGGAATCACGCTTCTGTGCTTTCCACGTAGGCCACGCGTATGGCCTTGGACTGCGAGTCCAGTTGCCCAGCGTGGGGCTGGAGGGTTCCCGCATTTCCCTGAGAGTGGGATTTGTTTTGGCGGCCTGTGAGCTGCCTTGGGAACCATATTTCCACGTTTCTGCTTGGCCGGGCATGCGGCCCGTGGACTATGAGTCCCGTTTCTTCTCCGACCGTGGTCACCGTGCGATGGTGCCGGTACGTGGGACGGTCCCTGTACTTCGTCGACTTCGGACGTCGTTTTCCGTTGACTTGAGAGTCTACTCCTTGACCCTCCACTAGTCGTAGCCTGCCTGCACGGGAGTGGACCCACCAGGGAGTGGTGGAGAGGCTACCCTGAGGACGGTTTTTTGGCTGGTTTCTGTAGGGCCCCTTGCGTTTGCCACCAGGGTCCGGTGGGGGGGAAAACCAGCTAGAGGACCCGACCTAGAGCAGATAGTTGGTGTGTGCACACGTGGTTGGGGGAGGTTGGACCCACGTCGACGGGCGTGACCCCAGCTAGTCACTTGTTTGTGGTTACTTGTACGGTGTCTCAGTTCCCGCTGGGTCGGAGGGAGACACCTGAGGTGCGAACTAAGACGTCAGTGGACGCATTCGGCCTTGCTTCTAGTGGGAGGTACTCCTGTCGAGTCGGGGGTGATGGACTGTCAGTTTCCATGACTTTGACTTTCAGGTTTTCAGTCGTGTTGACCGTTGAGTTTCGGTTGTTTCGCCCTGGTGCATGTGTTAGTTTTCGCGCCGTGAGACTAGTGCTAGTGGCCTTACCGAGGTTGCATCTTGTTGTGCGGTACCCATGACCAAGTGGTCAGGGTTGCCCCTTGGACAGCGTGTCCAGGTTGGCCGTGTCCTGGGAGGCAGGCCTCTAAGGCGTGGCTACCGTGGGTTTTTACTTCGGTAAGCTGTACTAGTGTAGTTCGGTAGCCCCCGACCGTGAGTCTGGGGTGTGTTTCTGGTACAGTAGGAGTAGCTGTAGTGCCGAGTTTTGACCGGCCACCGGTTCGCTGTTCTTGCTGTAGTTGTAGCTCTCCTTTCTGCTACCGCCATTATTTCCGGTTGGGGTTCCGCGGGATCCCTGCTGAGTCTCAATTTTGGAGACTCATTCCCTACTTTTCAGGTGTGGCGGTTCTTCTTCCTCGAGGTTCGAGGGCGCGGTGCGGAGGTTCTCAGTTCCCAGCTCACCGGGCCGAGTGTTCACTCAGCATGTAGTACGTTTTTACTGCTTTAGACTATACTTTCTATTAGACTGGACTCTGTTGTAGCTGTAGTTATTTATTTATTTCTGTTAATTGTTGAATTGTCCTGCTTTATTTCCTATTTCTTTGTGCCTCCACACTCCTTTTAGCCCTTCCGAGCCCTCCCGGCTCGTGGGCGGCGGTTCGAGTCTCAGGTTATCGGGTCTCTCCCGGTAATCGGATTCTCGGGTCATTACACGGCTGGTCATTCATGTGTTCTGGGATCTGATGTTCTCCTTTAACAAAAACGATGATGATCTAGGTGCACATGTTTAATCATTGGATAGGTCATTAGGATGGAAGAGTTGGGGGATGATGGTTCTATCTTGCACGTTGTGGTTGCAGATAGTGTCTTGACCCTGATTTATCTGGTCTAGCAATACTATTCTCGAGTATCTTTCTATTTTATTCATTTCTTTGCATTTGTTTTATGATTTCTTTTATTTTTGCCCAGCATGCATCATGCGCATCTTTGAGCATTTGTGAGCCCTGATCTATCCAAGGCGTCTCAGTACTGGTGGATAGTTGTATCTATGGTCTTGAGTAATAAGAGTCATTCCATTCTGAGTTGGAAGGTTTCCTTAGGTCTATTTTCTCGGTCTGGTTAGCTGAAGATTCTTGTCTGGAGTTTAGTTGCTCGTCTTTTACTTTTCGCTGCTCCGATCCCCTATCAGCTGGGCGTTCCAGTGAGGAGGTTGGTCGTGTTTTATTTTCCTTAGTTGTTAGTTCCTCCAGACATGCGTCATCTGGTTTGGCCTTTCCTTGTGATTGGTTTGAAGTTTTCCGGAAGATTCCTATCGCTCGTTGGTTAAGATGGGTGTCGGTTTACCTTAACGCCCGCTTTTCAGTCCGCTCTGCTGCATTTCCGCTTCATCTCTATGTTTCATTTTGCTTTCGCTTCACCTCCGCTCGCTCCCCTGCAAAGAGGATATTAAGGAGGGGCATCTGTTGACACTCGTTTTATGACCAATGAGTTGGGTCATCTCCTTATCTATTTTTAATGATGTCCCGAGTTGTTCACCGATTGTTGGGCTATTTTTGGTCACCTTTTGGTCTTATTTTTATGGGTCACTCTCCCTGGTTGGGCTTAGCTCCTTTTATTTTTTGGCATTTGAGCTTATTGGGCCTGGATAAGGGCTAATAAGGGTTTTATTATGGATTTATACGGATATTTATCACTCTTTATCTCTTTTGCCACGCCTATCAGCCTTGCGGTCTATCACACGACCGTTTGGTACCTTTGGCAATCCTTTGCTAGACCGTTAGGGAGGCAAAGAGTCCTGTTTGGTTTCTTTGGTCTTATCTCTATGAGGATGACCAAGCCTTGCGGTCTATCATTCGACCGTTTTCGAAGCCTTACGGTCTATCGCAAGACCGTTAGGGGAGACAGAGAGTCCTGCTCTGTCTGTTCTTCCTCTCTTCGACTGTGGTCGAACTAGAGTCCATGATTTGATGATTTCTCTCTGAGTAGTGATCATCGGAAGCTTCTGTTTATTTCTATGGACTCTTGGGAGTATTATCTTCGAGAATTATCTAATTTCAGGTCTATTTTCGAGTCATTATCTCACCAACTCGACCTAGGGTTTGGGGGGGTCTATAAATAGAACCCTTGACTTCATGGCTTGAAGAGGAGATCTCTGGAGCTTGCGTCGAAGTGCTGCTACATCCTAGAGCGAGTACCAACCAGGGAGAAGTCTATTCTACGTCCTTAAGGCTTCTGGTCCAGGGAGTATTGAGTTTCATTCGGTTTAGTTTGTGTCTTTTTTCTCTAAGTTTTCCCTCTCCCCTCTTGCATCTTCATTGTATATTCCCTCTTCCTCTTCCACGTTCTTCTGCACTTTGATCATTTTCAAACCTCCTCCTATTTTTTTCACGCCCCACGGGGGTTAAAAAATCACCAACCCCCAGGTATTCACCCTTCCTTTTATGCATCTTAGTTTAATTGCTTTATAGATACTACACTACTCCAAGGGCTTATTAGGTTGTTTTCTTCGTATCTACATCCTTCTGCAGGTTTACAGAGCTTATTGTACGAGGCCCAGCTCTTCTAGCCGGCCAGGAGGGGTGGAGATTCAAGTTCCACGTTTCTGCTCTGGGTGCACCTAGCGGCTGTTTGGAAGACCATTTTCGGGATCTCAAGCGGTCCATCGCAGGACTGTTTATCGTCGCTCTGCAGTCATCTGAAGACCATTTTTCATCGCAACTCTTGGTTTCTTTCTCCCGTCGGCGGGTGGGTTTACTCAGCTCTTTCCAAGGTACATAGTGTCACTTTATTGCATTGTTTACCTTGGTGGCAATCACGTTCTTCTTTCCTTGGGCATTTGTCATCTAGTTCATTATCTCCTCTATTTTCTTTCTTTACTTTTAGTTGCTCCACACCCACGGTGTGTGCTTTCCTTTTGTCCCTTTGCTCCACGTCCCGGCGTGTGTTTTTCTTTATTTTCTGCATTGTTAAGATGACATGCCCACGAATTTCATGCTTGAGTTAGTTCAAGACTTGCTCACACCATATTCACATTCATTACACACATCATCACATCACACCACAAAACCACAAAAGAATATCTATAACAAGTATGCAACCCCTTGTCATCCCCAAACTAGTGGTCAGGTAGAAGTTTCCAACAGGGAGATCAAAAACATCCTGCATAAAATAGTTCGGCTGGATAGGAAAGACTGGTCCGAGAGACTAGATGATGCACTTTGGGCCTACAGAACTACATTTAAAACTCCCATTGACATGTCTCCTTACCGCCTCATTTTTTGGAAAGCCTGCCACTTGCCCGTAGAACTAGAACATAGAGCATATTGGGCCATCAAGCAAGTTAACTTCAATCTCACTCAAGTAGGGTCCCAAAGAGCTCTACAAATGAATGAACTGGAAGAACTACTCAATGAAGCCTATGAGAATTCTAAAATCTACAAAGCCAAGATGAAAACTTTTCACGATAAACATATTCGAAGGAAAATTTATCAACCAAATCAAAAGGTTTGGCTTTTTAATTCTAGGTTGCGCTTGTTCCCCAGAAAGTTGAAGTCTAGATGGGACGGACCGTTTGTGGTCATTAAAGCTTTTGACCATGGTGCTGTAAAAAAATTGAATCCTAATAATGGCCAAATTTTCACTATCAACCGCCAATGGTTGAAGCCCTATTTGGAAAATGAGCAACTGTAAAAGGAATCTGTTACTCTGAGTGATGTGGAATAAATCTTTGAAAGCTTCCATGCGTCTGGCTGAAGACATTAAACTTACCGCTTCTGGGAGGCAACACAAGATTTTTAATATTTTTTAGTGCTTTGCAATAGACAGGTCGGGACGAAGAAGGCGTCGCCATCAATTTTAAAGAACTTCTCGCCCCGCACATCAGGTTGTTTCTCTCCTACTCAGACGCATTTCTGGTTACATTGCTACTTTCATATGTCATTGAGGACAATGCCATTCAAGTTAGGGGGGGAGAGAAAAGTTTTCATGATGCATATAATACAACCTGATATGAGCTTTTTGCATACCATTTGTGCATAAAAAAGATGAAATCTCCAATTGAATTCTCTTGATTTATGTTTTTATTCAATGTAATTCTGGAATCAAAAAGGTTAGGAAAAGGATGATGGAAAAGTTATTCAATCTAGCTATAGAAAATTGATATAAGAATCTCTTTAAAAGTTCATGCGCACTTTAGAAAAATGAAATTCACATTGCACACTAATGAAACAAATAGGACAAGCCTTCTGTTGTTTTGAGTATTATGTTTGACGCTCTGCACTTCTCAAAAAGGAGTTATTTTCAAACTTTCTGCCGAAGTTATCTATAAGTGCAAAAGCACATTGAAAAAAAATGATGAATTCACCATGAAAAATGTTCCCAATCTTAGTAACCGGGCCTACTTCACCTAAGACATGTTGAGGTTCGCGTCAAACAGAAAAGAGAACCTTGATCTGTGAAATCGGGCCTGCTTCTCCTAAGGCAAGAGTCGAGATTTGTGTTAAACAATGAAGGGTAGTGCAGCATCATGTGTGAATAAAATATATAAGATCCCAATGGGACAATGAAATAAGGTAGACTAAAAGCTGGTGTGCTCAATACTCCAAGTTAAGAGGTGTAGGTTTGAAAGATAAATACTTGGAATAACAAATGAGGGATGCAATTGTCTTTATTGTGGATTTAGTCTTACACTTGCACAAGTGCTATTAAATTTTCAGATGCATTCTTAAAAATCATGATCTAAGGCTAGTGCATATTAATACTTCCGGATTCCTAATCCTTGGTTAATTCTATGAAAGAAGAACTGAAGATAGAAGTATAAAATTTAAAAAAACTCTTGTTGGTCCTAAAATTATTTGCATTGCTAAGGGACTAGCAATGAGTAAGTTGGGGGGTGTGATGAGTATCACATTTTGTATCATAACTTGCATCACATACATCATCTTTTCACAATAAAAGTATAAAGTTGTGCAGCATAGGTAGTTAATTCCACTCTCACACATCATTGGAGTATGCATGCATTTTATCATCATTTCTGAGTAAAAATGACAATGTGAGACTTATTTAAGAAATTGCACAACCATTTTCAGATGAAAGAGTAGTAACATATTAAGTCTTTTGACTTTTTACAGAACCACATGAAAGAGGCACCCAAGGTACCAGGCGCCCCTTAAAGGGCGCCCAGTACACCAGGCGCCTCCTCCAGACCTTTCACACATAAGAGAGAAGAATAAGACAGAAGAGAGAGAGGCGCCCAGGCCCCTAGGCGCCCCTTTCCAGACCAGCTGGCAAGCCAATGAAGAAGGCGACCCTTCTGTTGGGCACCTATCTCTAGAAGATGACTACTCAAACAGTCGCCTCTTTCGCCAGCACCATCGGTACGGAAGAAGGAAGGTGGCGGGAAACCCAATGAAAGAGGCACCCAAGGGCCAAGGCGCCCCTTAAAGGGCGCACAGACTATCGGGTGCCCCTTTCAGCAGGCCAAAATTCAAAAAAAGGAAATAAATATGGTGGCGCCCTTCTACCTAGTCGTGCATTCAAATAAACGCCCAATGCGCCAGTCGTCAATTCAGATGCGTAACCGACGCCCGTGAAACCTCCATAACATCTCCTTGATGTGCTCACTCGATCAATGGGCATGTATGGGCCCTCAAACTCTATAAAAGAGGCACCGAGGCCCCTCTTTTCACAACTTTTCATTCCCTCTTTCTTTTCTCTCTTGTCTCTCTATCTTTGTTTCTCTGCAACACTCCTTGTCTCTCTCCCATAGCTTAGATCTCCTCATTTTACATGCATTTGTGTTCGTCATTTTAATTTGTGTTCTTCACGAAAGTTGTTCATTTTGTAAATCTCTCCAACTTCTTCTATCTCTTCCCCTGATTCCCTCTCGTTTTTAAGTTATTCTCGATTTTCCAACCTTCTATTCTTCATTTTTTCACTATTCATTCATCTTTTTCAGTCACATTCTCCCTCCGTTTTCACCAACCTCCTCACGTTTTCTGCCTCCATGGCCTTCCTCAAAGTTCTTCCTCTTCTTATGCTCTCCAACTTTGTCTTCTACCACATCTCCTAATTCCCGTCCGATTTCAAGCTATTCTCACTTCTTTCACCCTCTATTTTAAGAACTTTTCCCTTTTACTATTCACCATTTTCTTCTCCATTTTAAATTCATGCATCACATATCTTAGAGTCCTTCCTTTCCACCTCCCATCTACATTCTTCCACACCTCCCTTTCGTGGAGATTCTCCCTCGGTGTCCTCAAGACAGCATTCACATCCAAGGCGGGTGGACTCAAAGGCTCGGCACGGCATGGACGGCGCCAATCTTCCAATCCCGGCTACATTTTCTTCCTCTTTCTTTTACTTTGTTGCAAGTTGTAATTCTTTTTTTCTTCCATGGAATTGTACCTGTCATTTTCATAGTAATAAAATTTCACTTTGGTAAATTGTGTTCTTATTTTCTCTCTCTATCTCTTTCAAATTTCTCTTCTTAATCCCTCTCAACTTCTTTAGTTAGATTTATTTCAATTCCATGCATCTTTACTTTCTTTTAATTTAGGCTCACTCAAACTCGAATTTTCTCAAATACAAGTGTTTTCCAACTAGTACTCAATTGAAAATACTTCTTCCTCGTGAGATCGACCCGTAGTCATCACTTTACTCCTATTTTCAAATCCATTTATGTGAGTGAGTGCGGTTATATAAATTTTGAAATTATGTGTGGCATGGCATTTTTAAACGACAATTGTCTTGCGCATCACATTCCAAAGTTTTGGACTCATGTTAGAGGAGTTGAAATTGAGATCACCAAGCGTCTGTTGCATAAATCTCTTAGAATTCCAGAGGGTGGAGCTGAAGAAGTTGGTTTTGTCTATGATACATTTGAAGCATATTCAATTATGACTGGTTTACCCAATAATCCTTAGAATGAAAATCAGACATACATCACCAACTTTAACACCAATCGGTTTCCTCCCCTACAAAGGCTGCTACACCACATTTTTACTATAATCATAACACCTCAAGGTGGTGGTCGGGGTCGGCTAACTGTGACCCAAAGATTCCTATTCTACTGCATGTTCAAGAACATCAAGGTCTATTTGCCAGACCTAATGATTCAGATAATGGGTTTCTATAAGAATGCTGGAAGACATTTACCATATGCAGCGTAGTTGACTGCAGTATTCAAAAGAATAAAGATTCTGTTCGAAAATGAAAAATTCAAGGAAATCCCCACGTCAAATATCTATACAATGGATTTCTTTGAAAAGTATATGAAATTTAAAAGGTCAGAGGTAAGATTTTAAGGCAATTACCTAGGGATAATCCACCACAAGTGGTTGAGCATTCTCAACATCAGCCTGAGCAGCCATAACAACAACTTGATCAACCTGAAGAACAAGCTCAACAGATGGAGCAGCAGGTTGAGCAAATGCAATAGCAGTAGCAAGAACAAGAACAGCAACAACAAGAAGAACAGCAGTAGCAATTAGAGTTTCCACTACAGCAGCAAGCGCTAGAACAGCAGCAGCAGCCAAAATAGGAGCAACAACAAGAAATTCAACAAGAAATGGCTGAGGTTCAACTGGAACATCAAGAACCTCAAGCATCACCAGAACACCAACCGCAGAACATCCCTCATGCGAGACAAGCTGTAGCTGTAGATCGGCCAACCTCTCGAGCTTCTACATCATATGTTCAAGAGACAAGCACTCTTTTTTGTTTCATATTTGCACAATTTGGGATGCTACATTCTGCATTGAAAGAATAGTCAAACTACTTTGAGCATCATATGATTCAGTTTAGAGGAGAAGTAAACTCTGGAATGAGAGAAATGTCAAAAAAATTAATCAGAAATTGACTCATCTGAGGATGGAAGTGAACAGTAGAATTGTTGAAATCATCAAAGACAGGACACGTGCCAACAGGAATTTTCACAAACTAGTCCAAGATATTCAAGGAGTCCTTGGAGTTGTTGGAAATCAGATTGGCAAGTTGACTGACATATTCAACCGTCATGATGACAAGTTATTCACAGCTGTAGAATATTATCATGAAACCAGAGAACAACGCAATCATCTTAGCAGGAATTATGATCATATGACAGACAAATTACAGATGATTACAGATGACATTATATACATGGTTGAAGTATTCAAGGATCATTACCCTTAGCCAACTTTTGAAGACCAAGGAGATAGATGGTCACCTCGTATGCCTCCAGAGTCATCCTCTCAAGTTCCTGTCGAGGCTACTCAGTATGATGCACAACTAACCCATATTGCTGATATGATCCGTCATCAAACAACTGTGCTCAGCGCTAAAATGGAGTTGTTTCATGAAGCTCTACTTGAAAGGCATTTCTCCACTGATAGAAACCTCAGAACAGTTGCTGAAAGGGTCAATCAGAATGCATAAGAACTACTAGCCTCACTTAGCATGATACACTCCCTCCTCACGGTCCTCCTACACAAGATGAGTCCACTCAAGTCGATGACACACCATTGACAAAGAGATAATCAGCGATGCTGTCACAGAAACCCTCATTTTTTTGCTGATGGCAAAGGGGGAGAAGAAAATGAGTCAGAGTCATATAGAGTCGAAGAGGAAGTCAAAGAAGAAGTCAAAGATGTCAGAGCTGAAACAGTCAAAGAGGTAGAGTCAAAGAAAAGAGTCGTGCATGTCATGTAGTTACGTAGTTATGCAAAGTCATGCATAGCATTTTGTTAGGACATAAACATTACCACACATTTCTAATTCTAGAGGGAAGCAAGTTGTACACACACTTCTAGCTATTTCTCACCCTATCGAGATATTATTCATCTTCAAATGCATATTTTACACTGTTAGAGACACATTTGTCACCCTTATTCATAACCAGCCATCGCCTTAGACTTCTCGTGTGAGAATTGTGGACAAGAGCAAACCTTTCATTACCGTTGAGCATTTCTCACCCTTGTTGTTCTATTTATCGGCCTTAACTCATATTTGTCAGTCCTTTGAAGATATTTGTTTGCCTTATTTGATGACCATGTCGCCTTCGACTCTTTTCACACTCAAAGCTGGAATCGTCACCTTAAATCCATTTGTCACCCTTATATATCTCTTTGTCACCATTGAAGCTTCATTTGTCACCCTTAGGAGAGTATTTGTTACCTTTAGTCTTCTTCTATTGTTCTTCTTCTTTTGTTATTTTCTGTGTCCACTATCGCTGGCCGAAGCTTGACCGGGCTTTAACTAGACTTCTAAAGTTGCAAAAGCTTGACTTTGACTATTGACTTTGATTGGTGTATTGGTGACTTGGGTCAACATAAATTTGAGGTTGACTAGAGCGTTCCTTGTCCTGGCGTTGACTTTGACGACTGTGGTCAGCCCTCGCTTGTTCTTCAAATTACTTTAGAGCCCTTGGGATCACTGTTCACATTTATCTTCTTGTGAGCACTGTAGGTCTTTTGTCTTCTAGTGAGGACGTCTCTCTCTCCTCCAGTTCCTCTTTCTTCTATTCTTTGTCACCTTCAGCTTCCTTCTCATTTGTTACCAATGTGAAGTTATTTGTTACTCCAGTTGAGCATTTGTCACCCATACTCACCTAATTGTCACCACTAAAGTCCAGAAGTCGTCGCCCTTACTCCTCTTACACTGCCTTGAAAGCCGTCGGCCTTGTCTATATTGAGCCCTATTTGTCACCATTAGCAGGGTGTTTTTCACCCTTGCTAACCCATTTCTCACCTGTGCAGACACATTTGTCGCCCTTAAGCACCATTTGTTACCCTTAGCTCAGAGCTTGACATGGACACTTCAGTTGACCGAATTTAGTAGATCGGTCGACCAAACTTAACATGAACTGAGCTTTTAAACCTGTGAACATTTGAAGAGATCAAGTAATGTCTTCCGAGCAAAGACAACGAGTAAAATCGTCAAAAGCAACTTGTGTTATTTACCTTAGCTATCATCAAATTTATGAACAATGCTCATCAGTGTAATATAGAATATGCTATCATCAAGAACATATAAATTCTCATGGATGAATGATGGGTTTATAAATGAATGAACATGACTGAACTATAACTCACCCATTCTAACTTGCAGTTGACAACACCAAACACATGAGACTTAGATTTGACAGCATCAAAACCAACATCAAACCAGGGGACACAACAACCTTTTGAACTTGGGAACGTGAATATTGGAGATAGATACAACGGCACGGGTGTTTGTTACACGTTTGTCACCCTTATAGAGCTATTTATCACCCTTAACCACCTATTTCTTACCCTTACATAGATATTTGTCCGCCTTGAATAGAAGCTATTTGTCACCCCCCCTTACACAGTTTTGCTATTTTTTCAGCGTTGTCTACCTATTTATCACCCTTGAGAACCTATTTGTTACCCTTACATAGATATTTGTGTTCCGATTCCAATTGGTCCACGTAGAAAATGCGACACGTCGGCTACACGGGGTGTTGTTCGCGTATTGTCGCCGATGCAACGCCGCAGTCCACATCAACAGAAATGAAGGTGCCAAACTAGACCTCAAAAATTAAAATTCCTAATTCCTTATTTACCCTTCCCGCCATGTCTTGGCCCTTAACGGACATCATCAGACAACAAACCTACCAAAAGGTGGTTCATCTCTCCATCGTGCTCAGCGTCTCGTCTTCCTCGCGGTGCTATTCGTCTCCCCTACAAGCCATTTGCGAGCTCTCAGTCATTTGCTGTGCGGTCACCCTCATTTGCGAGCTCTCTTTCATCACTGACAGCCATGGAGCCGAAGGAGACACCCATGCAACGCTTCTTCCACCGTAAACTGGATGTCCCACCTACATCTCAGGAAGCTACGATTTCTACGGCCGAGAAAGAAACGTCTGAGGAACTTAGGGTTTGTAAGAGCTCCACTTCAGGATGATAAGTTAAAGGTAGGGGGTTTCTTATCTCCCTTACATAGCGATTTGTCCCCCTTATCGACCTATTTATTTGTCACCCTTAGATAGGTATTTTATAACCCTTCTTCATTTTTCTTCCTCAGAGAGCTATCAAATTTAGACGGGTAGTTGTCACCCTTTTCCACCTATTGTCACCCTTGTTTACACAATTGGCGCCCATGATTTTACCTACGTCACTGTTGACACCCGTTTTTACCGATAAGTTGACTCGTTCCTCTTATTCCCATTTTTGATGCCTCGAGTTGTCCATCATTTACCGGGCTATTTTTTGGCACATTTTGGGTTGATTTTATGGGTAACCTCCCTCCTTGGTTGGGTCCATATCGATTCAGGGCTTAGTGGGCCTTGATGTGGGTTTATTGAGTATTTTTTGTGAAAATCAAGTGTCCAGGCACATGTACGGTTCATCCCTGGCCGTTCATACATCTATGGGTGATTTCTGATGATTTTATGAATTTCCAGCGACAAGAGCTTATGCGGTTCATTACTGGCCGTTCAACCTGACGAACGGGCTAGTGTGAGCCGTTCTTCTCTCAAGAGTCCTAAGGCATGAATATTTCTCAGATAATTACCCATTTATCCATTTATTACCGACAAGGGTTAAACGGCTGGGTCTTAGCCGCTCATTTAATTGGACGGTCCCATCATAGCCGTTCATCTATGAGAGTCCAACGGCGAACATTTCGGTCAGTTCGATGGATAATCTGGATTATTTATGATTTAGTTTGAATTTCCACCGACAGGGTTGGACGGCCAGGACATGGCCGCACATCCCGTTGAACGGTCTATCGTAAGACCGTTCATCCGTTCGATTCCTAAATTTCAACATATTTTATCTCTTTATCAGTGGTTTTATCCCCAGCTTCTCCCCCCATTTTCTCCACGGATAATCAACCATTTTGAGTGCCGTTTCGACTGGATGAGAGATAATTCTATTATCTACGATTTATCTTCAATAATCTCATCCCGAAAATGGCTATAAACCCTAGTTTCGGGGCTGGCTTTCTAGGCTCTATAAATAGACCCTAAAGGTCAGACTTGAAAAGGGGGGGAGATTTTGGTCGACGGCGAAGCCCTGCCGCATTCTCGAGCGACCTAGCACCAAGGAGGGAGGCTTTCCACGTCCACATAAGCCTCTAGTTTAGGGAGTAGTCTAGTTTTTTGAGTCTTTTGTGTTTGATTGGTTTCGTCCTCTTTGTCATTGCATGCACTATTCTTCTCACTTGCTCCCACGTTCTTCTTCATTTTCATTGCCATGCACACACCCACCCACATTTTTTGACACCCCAGGGGTTTAAAATCCCCCAGGTATCCCCTTCCACTTGTTAATGTTCACTCCTCATTATTTTGACATCTACTACACTGTCCAGTTCTAATCTAGGTTTTCTCTTTGTGTTTTCACGTTGTTTTTGCAGGTCAGCAATCCCTAACACGAGGCCCATCCCCTCTAGCCGGCTGGAGAGGGTGGAGGTTGTAGCCTTTGTGACTCCTGGCTTGGTGTTCTTGCGCGGTGCTCTACAGTCCATTCAAGAAGACGTGCGGTGCAGACTGGACCGTCCTTCTTCTCCCTGCGGTCGTGACAGAGCCGTTCAACTTTTAGGAGCGCCTCATCCCGCACCTTCTGTAGCGTCCTTAGGTGGTCTATCGTAAGACCGTGCATCCTATAGGCGGTTCTTCAGGAGCCGTTCATCTTCCCAGCGCTGCAGGTTAGGCGAGTACCTCCCCCCTTTCCAAGGTACGGCGTGTTCATCACGTACGGCACCTTGGTGGCGATCACGGTCACTCTTCTGTTATCCTCTTACCATTTTCATTTATTCATACTGTTTTGATTTATTCATACATATTGATTTAGTAGAGGAGAAACATATCAATAGCCCATTTTTTGGCGATCACGGTGGGACAACTAGTGCCCATCGTGTTAGTGGCTTGCTGACCCCCCTTCTGCATTGTTAGGTCCGTGTTTTGGGAGTGATTTCAGGTTTTCTGCTGGTTTCTGTTCCTTGATGTTGAGCGGTTCGTGCAGATCCGTTCAAGGATTGGGCGGCTATCAAGGCACCGTCCTTCTTTCTGATAGGGTCTTGACCCCTACGACTCTGCTGGAATAGGCGGTCTGTATCAGACCATTCAAGTTTTGTGCGGTCACCCTTTGGCCGTCTATCCTCTTGGCACAGGTGCATCTCTGTCTCCTTCCTGTCTATTCTGGCTGCCGTTATACGGTCTTTGCATATTCGTTCTATATGTTGTGCGGGTTACTGTAGACCGTACATCCAGGTTTCGTTCCAGCAGTTTCTGATCATCTATTTCACTTTGATACTGCACCGTGGCTTGAACGGTCCATCCAAGACCGTCTATCTTGTTGTGCGGCCTCCCACAAACCGTCCTTCTGTTGCCACAGTGCACCCGAGGTTGCTTTGCTTGCCATACTTATATTGTTTTTATTTTCCTTGGTGCTGCCTATTGATCTCCCCCTCGTTATATGTTGTTGTGCATACTTGTTCTCATCTTTGCATGTTTATTTTGATCATTGGTTGCTAGTTAATTAGGCTAGACCTTGCATGCACTCCAGTGCACATAGGTTCATACACTCCATAGTAGTTGCATTCCTACCAAGGTAGGGTTTCCTATCGTCTCCATATTCCTTGGAGCCGACTAGGGGACCTTGCCAAGGACCTCCGTAAGCCCCCGTGAGCCGTGGATTCCCACCCAGACGCCGGGCAAGTTGTACCGTATCACCCCCAGTCTAGGGTCTGCATTTATGAGAGAGAGAGTCCTTTAGAGTCAGCCAGTTTTCCATTCTTACCCTGTTTAGGTACCTTGTGGTCGAGCGAATTCACATTTTAATTAATCCACTAAGGTCCTAGAAGAGAACTTATAAAAAAATCTTCACGCATCATTTGGAATTTGTTTGGGTAATTGGTTGATTCTTTTCTCATCTCTCTCCTCCATTGTATGTTGCACAGTGTCATCATTTACATCTTTTTGACATATTAGGCTTGAAGAGGCGAAATCTCGCGCTGCATCCTGAGCGGGCCGGGGATCACCAGAAGATGAACTGTAAGACAGGGAAACGCGTCAGAGGGCCCAGGGGATTTCCCTGGGGCGAAACCCTCCGATGGCTAAGTCAGTAGAGCTGTGGTGGAAGCAATGAAGGGAGGAGGAAAGCTGATGCGCGAGACTCCTCCACACCAAAAGGGGGGGGGGGGTGAAGCGGATTGCTCAGGAGTTTTACCTTCCTTTTTTCTCTTACCTTCCACCGGAGGGTAGCCCTGGTTTTAAGTAGTGTGCCGCCTTCAGGAGTCCTGTCAGGTGGGGGGTCTCCGGCGGGAGTTACCGCCTCAACGTGGGCTTTCATGGCCTTTATCGTGGGGGCGTTATCGCCTTGAAACCCGGTGGCTAGTTGATTCCCCTGTCCGTTGGGGACTCTTAAAGGCAGCGTGAACGGCTAGCGTCCAGTCCGAGCTCCTGAAACGCCAGCCCTGTCCGGGCGAGGAGGATAGCTCGGTCAAAGGAGGGGTCGGATAGGTCGGCTGGCGCCTGTCTCTCCCGAGCGAAAAAACGGCCTGGGCCGGACCTTCCTTGTGACCTGACCATCACTCGGGCCCTCCGAGCCTAGGGGCCGCCGGGGAGGGTTGGTTCCTCGAGTGTCTGTTTATTGGGCTTTTCTTCCCTGAGTGGGCCCCGTGGGCCATCACTCGGGTGAGCTTACCTCGTTGGACCCTGTTGAGTCTTGTTGGGCTGCTCTTTGGGTGGGCTACAGAAATCCCCCTCTCCACTTGTCCCCCTCCTACTCCCGAGCCATGGAGGCTCGGTTGAGTAGTTTTTGAGGCTTTGGACCGGCGTGGCTCAGGTGGGTGGAATTCCGTTGGCATTTATGGTGCCACGGGGAGTGGTCGCCTGGGCCCGTAATAATGATCCTGACGGATTTGAACTGAAGGGGCCCCCCTTTTTCTCGGAGCACGGAACGACGCGCCGCCTTCCTCCAGGGTTTTATAGGCGTTGGGCGCTGTTCATCGTTCTAGGCTTCCAGGGTTTCGGGCTTTCCTTAGTTTCTTGGCTTTCGGAGCTTCTTGATGCGCCGTGAGGGCACAGTGGAGGTGCGAAGTCTTGCGGTGGCGTTCGAGGAGTTGGCGAGGACAACCGCGGAGGTGGTCCGGCAACTTCCTTCCCCTCCGGAGTCTTTGAGTTCTTGCGAGGGGTCCTCTTCCGGCTCGATGGCTGATCCACCGCTGGAACTCGGGCAGGTGAGGCGGGAGCCTGTCTCCCGCTGCAGCAAGTTGGGGGAGGCAGAGGTGAAGAAGCTGGAGCATCGCTTTCGCTTGCCTTTCAAGTATAGCTTTGCCGCCGCCACCCCGTTCGAGACGGGTTTGGACGACCGAACGGGGCACATTTGCACGTTTCTTCTGGCGTGGAAAAGCGGGTTCCGCCTTCCCTTCGAGCCCCTCGTACTCCAGATCCTCGAACTTTTCCGGTTGGCGCCCATTCAACTGGTGGCCAACTCGTACCTCCTCCTCTCTGCCTTTCGGATCCTCTGTCGCCAGCACAACATTTTCCCTTCCTTGGACCTCTTTCATTACTTTTTCGAGTTGAAGGCGCACCCGTCGGCCGGGAAGGGCTTTTACTTTATCCAGGCAAGGAGGAACAGGAGTTGCATCGCCCTCGCGGCGAAGGACTCCTCGCACAAGGGGTGGAAAACCCAATTCTTCTGGGTGAAGGCGGAGGCGACGGATGAACTCTGGAGATGCCAGATCTCGCCCAATTTCCATCCGAACATTCCTCCTCGCCATGAGGAGTTCCCTCCCCATGTGGAGCAACAGGCCGCCCGTCTGCTGGAGAACCGCCGGTCGACCGAGGAGCTGGTGACGCCGGAGAACATCGAACGGTGCCTGCTTACGCGGTTGAAGTCGACAGGTACCGCCCTTTAGGTTGTTCCCCTGGGGTGGTAGTTACTTTTTTTCTCCTGACCGGGTCTTCTTTCTTTGCTGTAGACGTGAGGCGGGAACCTCTGGAGGATACCGCTGAGGACATCGATCTGGGAGAAGATGACTCGGCGGCCGACGAGCCGGAGGCTCCTGTGGGTCGCGCCCAAGCCCGGGATAAGGGCAAGGGGGTGACCCCCGGGGTGTCTTCACGGCCAGCTGGCACAAAGCGCAAGGATCCCATGGCGGGAAGGTTGCGGGAGGCCGTGAAGGCCAAGAAGCGGGCCAAGAAGGCAGGTCTCCCTCCTACCGCCGGGGGTGACTTTGGCTCGGCGGCACTCCCCTCCCGGGGGCAAGATGGGGCCGACCCCTCGAGGCCAGCTCCCCCATCTGCCGGGCGAGAGGGGGCCGAGGAGACCGGGGGCCCTTCAGAGGACGGCGATAGGTCGGCTCTCCCCCCCACGGGGGTAGAGGGGGCCGATGTTGAAGTAGCAGTCACCGAGGCCAAGGGGTCGGCCGGATGCGGTGACGTCCCGAGGTGCGGGCCGAGACAGGCGGGGCTGGGGGTTCGCCCGCGAGGGCGTTGCAGCCCCAGATGCTGGGAGCTTCCGGTGCGGTTGGACCTGCGGCATCGGTCGAGGTTGGAGGTTCGCCTGGGGAGGCGTCGCAACCCCAACCGACCGTGGCGCGCGAGGTGGCCGGTCCTGTTGCTCGAGCAGAGCCCTCTGGCGGAGTGCCCCGGGCGGAGCGGTCTCCTTTGCCGGAGCCCTTTGAAAGGCTCGGCATTACGGGCGACCTATATCGGGTCTGCCGATCGATTGCCGCGAGGACGAAGGGGGGAGAAAGGCGCAATACCCCCCCCCCCCCCCCCCCCCGAGCTCCTCGATGTTCTGATGGAAGGCGGCCTGGTCATAGCTCGGTCGGCGGCTTTGATGGCGGAGGCGCACGCACGGACAGAAACGGAGCGGTCGACCCTTGCCTGGACCCTCGGGGGATGCGAGAGGAAGCTGGCCCGACTCAAGGGGGAGCATGAGGGACTTCGGCAGGAGTTCTCCGCGTTCCGAGAGGTGGCGCGGGCGAGCCGACTGGAGGCTGAGGTGCTGACCGAACAGCTCGCCAAGACCCGAGAGTCTTGAGGGCAAGCCGATCCTTGGAGGAGGAGCGTCTGCGTCGTCTCGATCTGGACAATCGCTGGGAGCTCGAGCGTGCCGAGCTGCTAGATCGGGCGGAGATGCGGAGCGTCTCCGAGCTGAGGCTGAGGTGGACCGGGCCCGGGCAGAGGAACGTGCATCCGAGGTGGAGCGGGCGCGGGTCGAGTTCATCGGTAGGGCGGGACAGATCGAGGCGGAGGCAATCGAGCGTTACAGAAGCTCGGATGCTTACTCGACCGACCTGTTGGAAGCCGCCCTACCTTACTACGAGGTAGCGCTACGCCGAGGTGCTCGAAAGGGGTTCAAGCAGGGCTATCGCCGGGCGGTAGGTTGCACTTATGAACAAAACTCCGCGATCGAGTTCCCCTTTGGCCAGCGTTATGACTCGGATGAGTCGGTTTCCAGCTCTTCTTCGTCGGTTGGAGAAGATTCGGAGGGATCGCCTCCGTCGGGGTCACCAGCTCCGGGCTTCTCGGGAGGGCTCACGACTGAGACAGTTCTCGCACAGGCGAGGTCAGTGTCCGAGCCGACCGTCACCGAAGGCGCCGGGGGTGACGCATCTCCTTCTGCCGGTCTCGAGCGTCAAAATGGACCCGAGGCCTGATGTATTGTGCCTCTTTCCCTTTTTGTCCCTCTTTCCTCTTTTTAGAGGGTTTCCTTTTGGTACGATAATAAATGACTTGCTCTGTTTGGGTACTATCCTTGCCGTGATTTGGTTGGCGAATCTTGGGTGGTTGAGAGGTGCCGATATGTCCTGCACGGTTTTCGCACGCTGTTTTGGTAGGCTTCTGACGGGGCGTTCCTCCGTCCCCTCACGCTTTGAATGTCAGGCCGCTTCATGAATCCCGTGAGGGCGGGAAACGAGGAGTTGGAGGTGACTGTTCAGGGGAGAAATCCTTCGGCGTGTTTCCGAGGGGGGCATTTAAGGCGTGTAGCCTCCTTTGGCCTATAAGAAGGACCAGAAGGCGCCCTTTCCTCTCCACCGCTTGGGATTGTCTCTAACAGTCTTTCCTTGCTCCTTCCTTTTCACTCCGCGTTGTACCTTTGCATCCGGAGCATGGAGGATCCTTCGGAGGGCGATGCCGCTGACGACGGGGAGCGGTGGGCTCCTGCTGTCTTGTGAGGTTGAACGGATCCCACGGTCGCCGCGCGTGCACGAGACGGGTCCTACGGTCACCGCGCGGATCTGGGGAGGACTTTGGCGTGTGGAAGCACGCCGTTGGCCTCTTCTTGGCTCCGGCGAGGCTTCCGGGTGGACGCCGAGGCGGAGGACGGATGGGGGTATCAGGGGAGTCTGCCGTCACTTCCCTCCGTGTGAGGGGAGGAGGCGTATCCGGCTCCCTCCTCACCGAGGCCTTCCTCCGTCTGCAGCCTCTTTTTCTCTCTTCTGCTCTTCATTTCTTTCACTCTTCGGGGGCTGCTTGCTATCTCCTTCCTTCCAAGGAGTTGGCAGTTTGGAAGAGGGGGGGCCTTCACGGCTCTTCTTTTTCCCAGTTGTTGCCAACTTGGGAGGTAGCCTTCCTCAACGTTTAAAGGTGGCCTTCCTCCTGAAGTCCCTCTGTCACCTTTGTCACGGGCCATCCGAGCCAACTGGCTCGACCACCTCTTGTCCGAGCTAGTTTTCGCACGAGGCAGAGTCAGTGGCTGGATGCGAGGAGGTCAAGACCGAGTCAGTCGAGCGATGACCCCTTGAAACGATGTTAGACGGACTTTTGCTTTGTTTTTGCTATGTGATGTACTGGCATTTGCCTACCTGATGTACCAACGGTTTGGAATGAAAAGAACAGGAATTTTATTCTGTCCATCTCACTGTACAATTTCAAAAGTAGAATCTGCGTAGTGCGGCTGCATTCCACGTCCGAGGAATAGGCTCCCCTTCCATTGTCGCTAACCTGTACGCACCTTTCCCGAGCGTCTCAACCACTCGGTAGGGACCTTCCCAGTTGGGGGATAGCTTGCCCGCCGCCTCTAGTGGTCGAGAGGCTTCGGCTTTCCTGAGGACGAAGTTCTCTGGTTGGAAACGTCTGTCTCGGACCTTGGCGTTGTAGTATCGAGTGAGGCGGCGCTAGTACTCCGTTACCCGGACGTTCGCGATCTCTCGGAGTTCGCTTGTCAGGTCGAGGTTCTTGAGCAATTTTTTCCCGTTGGCCTCGGGTGAGAAGCTGATCACTCGAAGAGACGGGTTGGCGATCTTCGACGGCCTCGGTGCCATATACCAACTGAAAGGGGCTTTCACCGGTTGCCGTCCTGGGGGTTGTTCGGTGCGACCACAGTACGCTAGGCAATTCCTCGAGCTAGCTACCCTTAGCCTTGCCGAGTCTGGTTTTTATGCCTTTCAAGATAGTCTTGTTGGCATTTTCAACCAGCCCGTTGGCCTGAGGGTGGGCGACCGAAGTGAAGTGGTTGCGGATATTTAGGTCGGCGCATCTGTCTCGGAAGTACCGAGAGTCGAATTGCCGACCGTTATCGCTGACTATCTCTCGGGGGATGCCAAAGCGGCAAATGATCGATTTCCAAACGAAGCCCCAAACGACTATCTCGGTGATCCTTGCCGTAGCCTCGGCCTCGATCCACTTGGTGAAGTAGTCGATGGCGACGATGATGAACTTCTTCTGGGACTGGGCCGTTGGGAATGGCCCAAGGATATCGATTCCCCACCGAGAGAAAGGGTAGGGCTCGGTTAGGGTGACAAGTTCCGTTGCCGGCTGATGGACCAAGTGGTCGAACCGCTGGCATCGGTCGCACTGTTGAACATAGGCTGAGCAGTCGCGCTACAGGGTGGGCCACCAGTACCCCTGTCGTAACAGGATTCGGGCTAGCGAACGGGCCCCTGAGTGCGCTCCGCACAGGCCTTTATGAATCTCTTGGATGGCTCGGCCTGCCTCGTCGGGACCGAGGCACTTCAGGAGGGGACCGGAGAACGATCTTCGGTAGAGGGCGTTGTCGAGAATGACGAAGCGCCGAGCTTGATACTTCATTCGGCGGGCTTCCCGAGGGTCGGAGGGCTCTTGGGAGTCTTGTAGCCAGGACAGGTAGGGGGAGCGCCAGTCACTTGGGGTGGCCGAGTCAACAGCGAGGAGCTCCGTGTCGATGCTCGGGCGCTCTAGCTCTTCTAGGAGGACCGATCGTGTACCTTCCGAGTCTAGGGAGGAGGCCAATCGAGAGAGGGCGTCCGCCCGGGAGTTTCGCTCTCGAGCTATCCGGACTGCCTCAAATCCCTCGAACTGTTGGGCCAGGCTCCGGACCAGCTGAAGGTATTTGATCATGGGTACCTCCCGAGCCTCATACTTGCCGTTGACCTGACCTGCGACTAGTTGACAGTCGGTGTGGATCCTGACTCACTCGACCCCCAGCCGTCGGGCCATGCGTGCTCCCGAGATAAGGGCCTCGTACTCGGAAGCGTTGTTGGACGCCTAAAAGTTGAATTTTAAGGCGTACTGTAGCTCTATCCCTTCGGGGGACCTTAGAAGGATCCCCGCACCACAGCTTGCCGAATTGGACGACCCATCGACGAACAATTCCCAGGCTGGCTCGGTCGCGGTCGGAGGCCTGTCCTCGGTAGGGATGGTGCTTTCGGCAATGAAGTCGGCGAGCGCTTGGCCTTTGATTGTTGATCGCGGCTGGTACGAGATGTCGTAGGCCCCGAGCATGATGGCCCACTTGACGAGTCGCCCCGAGGCCTCGGGGTGGGCCAGAATCTTCTTCAGCGGCTCGCCGGTTAGCACGGTGATGGGGTGCCCCTGGAAGTAGGGGCGGAGGCGCTTCACGGAGGTGACCAACGCTAGCACGAGTTTCTCGGTTGCGGGGTACCTCCGTTCGGCCCCACTGAGCACCTTGTTGGTGTAGTAGACCGGTCTTTCGATTCCCGAGTCATTTCTGACCAGGACCGAGCTGACCGTGGATGGCGTCGCCGAGAGGTAGAGCAGCAGGACTTCACCTAGGATGGGCTTGGAGAGCACCGGTGGTGAAGCCAGGAACTCCTTAAGCTCGGCGAATGCTGCCTGGCACTCCTCATCCCATGCGAACGTAGCAGATGCCAGCTTGGGCCCCCTCATTAATTTGAAGAAGGGCAAGCATCGTTCGACCGCACGGGACAGGAAACGGCTGAGAGCGGCGACACGCCCCGTCAGACGCTGGACGTCTTTAATGCACGTGGGCGGGCGCATGTCCAGGATGGCCTGGACTTTGTCGGGGTTGGCCTCGATCCCACGCTGAGTGACTAGGAAACCCAGGAACTTCTCGGATTTTACTCCGAAGGCGCACTTGGCGGGGTTGAGCTTCATGTTGTACTTCAGGAGGGTGCCGAAGGTTTCAGCAAGGTCGGCGAAGTGGTCTTGGGTCTTGGGAGTCTTGACGAGCATGTCATCGATGTAAGCCTCGACGTTCCGGCCTAGCTGTCCCTCGAACACGTGGTTTACCAGCCGCTGATATGTGGCTCCGGCGTTCTTTAACCCGAAGGGCATCCGGGTGTAGCAGTACACGCCGCAGTCAGTGATGAAGGCTATCTTCTCGACGTCTTCTGGATTCATTCTGATCTGGTGATAACCTGAATAGGCATCCAGGAAATTGAGTATCTCGTTGCCTGAGGTTGAATCAACCAATTGGTCGATGCTCGGTAGCGGATAGCAGTCCTTGGGGGTAGCCTTATTCAGATCGGTGAAGTCCACGCACATTCACCACTTGCCTGTGGTTTTTGGCACCAGGACGACATTGGCTAGCCACGTAGGGTACAGGACTGGCCTGAAGAGGCCTGTCTCTTGTCCCTTGGTGACCTGCGCCTTGATGACCGCCTGTTTCTCGGGCGCATGCTTCCTTCTCCGTTGCTGTACGGGCCTGACGGTGGGGTCAAGGCTGAGCTTGTGCATCACGGTCTCCCCTGGTATGCCAGGGAGTTGATCATCGGCCCAAGCGAAGACCTGAGCGTACTCAGAAAGAAATTTCTTGTATTGTAGCTGTTCCTTAGGTGGTAGGTCGGCTCCGATCCTTACTCCGAGGGCCGGGTCATCGTTTAGGAACACCGTTAGCAACTCGCCACCAGGCTCGGCGGTTACGGTCTTCCCTTCGATTCCCTTGGGGCCCTTATCCCCTCCGTCCGGCCTTGAGGCTTCCACCGAGATGTTGTAGCACCTTCTAGCCGTGGCCTGGTTACCTCGGACTTCCCCCAACCCGTTTTTGGTGGGAAACTTCATTTTTTGGTGATAGGTAGATGGTACGGCCTTCATTCGGCTAAGAATTTTCCGGCCGAAAATGGCGTTGTACGCTATCATACCCTTGATCACTATGAAGTCCACCATGACCGTAACGGTTTTGGGTGGGGTGCCGATGGTGACCGGCAGGCTTAGGGCTCTCTCGGGGTAGGTGGCCAGGCCGTTAAACCCGCAAAGGGGGGTTCGGATCGGGCGGAGCTTGGATGGGTCTTCCCCCGTCTTGAGGAAACAGTCATAAGATAATACATCGGGGGCGCTTCCATTGTCAACCAGAATTCTATCTACGTTACAATGGTTTATTGTGGCCGAGATGACAAGGGCATCATCATGCGGGGTGCTTAGCCCTTCCAGGTTTTGGTCGGAGAAGACTATGACCGGGGGCTCCCTCGGCGGGCCCCCTGAGGGCTCTGAGACCCGACTGGCCCGCTCGGCATGGTGCTTCCTTCCTCGGCTGGTGTCGCCGCCCGATGCCGTTCCTCTGGAGATGACGTTGATGTGGATCCCTCGGGGGGCGTTGTCGATCTCCTCGGTGGCATCTTTGTCTTCTTTGTGCCCAGCTGCGAACCGGGCTAGATGCCCCTGATGGATGAGGCGTTCGATCTCGTCCTGGAGCTGGTGACAGTCGCCGGTGTGGTGCCCGTGGTCGCCGTGGAACAAGCAATGTCTGTCGTGCTTGCGGTTCTTCGATCTCATTGGTTCGGGCTGGCGGAGGAGTCCCGAGTCTTTGATGTCTTCATAGATCTCGTAGACTGGCGTGGTCAATGGGGTGTACCGCTCGTACCTCCGTTTGCGCTCTCCTTCCCGATCACGCTTCTTGCCCGAGCCAGGGTTTGACTCGGGGGCCCGCTTCTTGTCCCCCTCCCGACCCGAGCCAGTTGTGTCTCGGCAGGCGCTGAGCACCTCTTCGCACTCGGCGTGGCGTAGAGCCAGAGTCACTAGCTCGGCAAGGGTCGAGGGAGGGTGGAGGACCAGTTCACGGCGGAGATTTTCGTCCCGGGTGCCCCTGGTCAGAGCGGTCGTGGCTGAGGCCACATCCAGGCGGGGAATTCTAAGGGCTTCCGATTTAAATCGGTGGACATAAGCCCGGAGCCTTTCCCCTTGTGCCTGTTTGAGGGCTAGGAGCCCCGCTATTGACCTCGGGGGGGCGCTTCCGGCGAAGCTCTCCTTGAAGACTCGCCCGAATTGCCTGAAGTCCTGGATGGACCCAGGGGCGAGGGCCCGGAACCACGCCTGAGCGCCTTGGACCAGGGTGGCCGCAAAGGCTCGGCATTTAATGGGATCCGGTGTTCCATGCAGAGTCACCAGGGCGTCGAAGCTGTCGTAGTGGTCGGCTGGGTCGCCCTGTCCATCATAGAGTTTGAAGGTAGGAATGGAGGTCCTAGGAGATACCTCTGCCTTCAAGATGTGCTCGGAGAAAGGGGATTTCTCCTCCTCCTCAGGGAGGGAGGTCTTCTGCAGGGCGCGGAGGGCGCGCTCTTGCTCTGTGAAGCGTCTTTCAAAATCCCTCAGCCGAAGGGATAGTTCCGGCTGCGGTCGCGCCGTGGGGCTAGGGGGAGCGTCGTGGCGATCCTCAGGACCGCCGACGCTCGGGCGTGGAGGCCTCGCCCCCTGTTTCCCTTTCCTGGGCATGGAGGAAGCCTCTTGCTCCGGGGGTGGAGCTTGCGAGGGTCCTCCCGCGTGGTTGCGGATGAGCTGCTGACCGCGGAGGGTGAAGCGGCCTCCAGCGGTGTACTGGGACGCACTTCGACGGGGGGGGCTCCCGGACGGGGCGCGAGACCTGGCATCCCTCGCCGCCTGGGCCCTCATGAGCTCCATGAGAACGTCGAGCTTCTTACTGAGGGCCTAGAAGATCTCGACGCCGCCGTTGGGGGCTACCCCCGTTGCCGTCGGAAGGGGCGGCAGCCCGTTGGTGGGGACGATGGTGTTGGAGGGAGGGCTCTGTGAGGCCCTAGAGGGGTCTTCTCCCGCCGTCACCACGGCCTTACCCTTCTCGACGGCGGATCTCCTCCCTGAGCTTCTTCTCACCATCTCGGCTCTTCGTGCGTTTCCCACAGACGGCGCCAGATGAAGAGGCGAAATCTCGCGCTGCGTCCTGAGCGGGCCGGGGATCACTAGAAGATGAACTGTAAGACAGGGAAACGCGTCAGAGGGCCCAGGGGATTTCCCTGGGGTGAAACCCTCCGATGGCTAAGTCAGTAGAGCTGTGGTGGAAGCAATGAAGGGAGGAGGAAAGCTGATGCGCGAGACTCCTCTCCACCAAAAGGGGGGTGGTGAAGCGGATTGCTCAAGAGTTTTACCTTCCTTTTTTCTCTTACCTTCCACCGGAGGGTAGCCCTGGTTTTAAGTAGTGTGCCGCCTTCAGGAGTCCTGTCAGCTGGGGGGTCTCCGGCGGGAGTTACGTCCTCAACGTGGGCTTTCATGGCCTTTATCATGGGGGCGTTATCACCTTGAAACCTGGTGGCTGGTTGATTCCCCTGTCCGTTGGGGACTCTTAAAGGCAGCGCGAATGGCTAGCGTCCAGTCCGAGCTCCTGAAACGCCAGCCCTGTCCGGGCGAGGAGGATAGCTCGGTCAAAGGAGGGGTCGGATAGGTCGGCTGGCGCCTGTCTCTCCCGAGCGGAAAAACGGCCTGGGCCGGACCTTCCTTGTGACCTGACCATCACTCGGGCCCTCCGAGCCTAGGGGCCGCCAGGGAGGGTTGGTTCCTCGAGTGTCTGTTTATTGGACTTTTCTTCCCTGAGTGGGCCCCGTGGGCCATCACTCGGGTGAGCTTGCCTCATTGGACCCTGTTGAGTCTTGTTGGGCTGCTCTTTGGGTGGGCTACAGAAATCCCCCTCTCCAAGGCTCATTAGGTCTAGTTCATCTTCGTGTGTCTCCATTTAGCTGCATTTGTCTTCCGTTCATTTCCCTCCTTGTATTCATTTGAAATTCACTGTATAAAGTCTCCATTCTCCCCCATGGAGCGCTTTTCTCCTGTACCATATTCCTATACTTCTCCATCTTTTTACTCCCGTGTGGATTCCTCTTCCCATGCGGGCCCATCTCCTTATTCTTCTATTGGACCCTATTCTGTTAACGGGCCTTCTTATCCCGCCCGTGCTGCTGTTGGCCCAATCAATCCTCAGTCCCACGTACATAATTCTTTCAAGCCCATGCATTCCTTTATCCCTGGAATGGGCTTTCCTTCTTCTCAGGCCGGATCCCCTTATCCGGCCCGTCAACATTATCCTGGTCTAAGTTCGTCACCCCTTGCTCAAGCTGGTCCATATCCTTCCCGGACTCTTCCTACCGAGGAGATGATCGCTCAAGCCCAACGCCAGCTTGATGAATTGCAACGACAAATCAGTCCTCAAACTTCTTTGGACATCCCATTTGCATTCCGAGGTCTTCAGCTTCCACCACGTCAACGGATTCCGGCTTATCGTCGCTATGGTGGAGTCGGTGACCCCTATGTGCATTTGAAGGAGTTCTTATATGAGTCGGCCCAGTTCCAGCATAATCAACACTTGATGGCCTATTTGTTTGGCCTATCTTTAGAGGGTTCGGCCAAGGATTGGTTTTTTACGTTACCACAAGAGCAGATGATGAATTTTCATGCCGTTCAAGCAAGATTTTGGCCAGCAATATCAAGATCAGGTTGGGCCCAGATATTCTATGGTTGATCTGGCCCAAGAGAAGATGAAGCCCGGCGAGGAATTCTCCACGTTTGCCGACCACTGGCATCGCCTAGCCGTGCAAGTCCCCGGACATATTCCGGAGGGCGAGCAGATTAAGATGGTTATTTCAAATGCAACGCCCGAGCTCAGATGCATCTTAGCCCTGAACGATATAACTTCATGGCAACAACTTTACAGTCGAGCCCGCTTCATTACCCAATAACCCCTAGTTTCCTTTGACCATGAGTCTCCTCCACCTTCTCCTTCCACATACCCTGATGTGACACGACCTCGGACCTAATGCAAGCAAGCACAATCGCATTCAAATGGGCCGAATTGGGCCACCGCTCTCTCGTCGCTCACCCAAGCCCGGGGTAACTTGGCAATGCCAAGGTGAGATTGAGGGGTTGGGCCCTTACTAGTAGAGGGCCAGCAAGGCCAAGATTTGATTCCCAATGGATTTGGAAGTCCAATTCAACGGGGCCGACGAAGTGCCGAAGGCACCGGTTGCACTCTTCCCACGGTGATCACTCAAGGCAATGGGGCTTGAGGATCGGGCTCTCACTCGCATAACCAGCGGAATTAGAACTAATATTGAAAGACAAGCACTAACTGGAGTGAAGGTTTGAGCACTTACTCGACCGGTTTGAAGAAACCGGTCCCGGTCGGAGACGAGGGCGAGCGGGGAGGCGAGTGGATCCCCACACGCCGCGGCGGTGTCGCTTGACCTGCCCAAACAAAGTACACCACTACACCTCTCGCAGGAGGGGGATCTTGGGGTGGGGGTTAATGAAATTATAGACAATACTACCTCCACGCAGGGAGGGACCTTCAGCCGGCCAAGCGGGGTGGGGAAACTATAGCAAAGAACGAGGAATAAGGGTGGACGCCGAATCTGCTTGCTGTCTGCGAGTCAGGATAGAGGGTCGGTGTTGCTGTTGTAGATCTTGATCAGGAATTTTGTTGACGATGAGAAGAAGGAAAACCTTCGTAGCTGGAAGGGGATTACCTCAGAATTTTCTTAATTTCTTCTGGAGTCGCTGCTGGTCGGGGCGGGAGCTCGAACAAGGCCTCTGATTTTTGGACTGGCAGTAGCAGGTCACCAACAGTAGGAAGAAGAGGCTGTCCCGACCGCTCCTGAACTCCGAATGAGGTGCCGTCATCGCCGTTAGAACCGTGGGAGAGTCCTCGTTGCAGCAAACAAAACGGAGACCCAAAAGATGCCGGATATGATCCGTGGAACCAGAAGAGTGAAGAGGGGTCGGTGCAGACTGTGGAAAGCAGAGTCGCATGATTATGGGAGAAAATTAGTAACTCCTGCTCTCGGATGCTGAATGGACTTCTGCTTCCTGATTCTGAAAGTAGACAGGATGAGGAAGAACTTTCCAGAAGACTCTGAAGCCTGATTCCTTCAGGACTTGTTGTGGTGAAGTGTTTCCTCCGGTTCTGGAACTCTGCAGGGGCTGACCTGCGCAGTCGTGGGAGAACGGGGCTCCCGGGCAGCACCGAGCTGCGATGAGGACAAACCCACTTTCGTTGCGAAGAGGACAGGCAGACGCTTCCAATGATGGCTCTTGATCCTTCAGAAACGTCCGGGGGAAGCTGTGGTTGCCTCTGCAATCTGCTGCTCTTCTGCAGATCTTCGGTTGAGAGCTGTAGGTTGAAGATGATGGGGGGGAATGGGGTATATGGGAGGGGAAATGGGGGTGGATGAGTGTGGGGGAAGCCCGGGGTGTGAGGGGGTCTAGGAGGGGGTGTTCTAAGGTGGGGGAAGGGAAGAATGGGGTCTGGAAGGGGGTCTAACAGGTGGTGGGAGGAGGAGCTACGAATTTGGGAAGGTGGGTGAGAGGAGAAAGTGAGGGGGGGCACAAGTGAGTGGAGGGAAGGGTGGATTTCAAATTTGAAATGGCCTTGGAAGTTGTGGGGTTGTGTGGGGAAGGGGTTGATTGTGTTGGAATGGGGAAAGTGGTGTTGGAATGTGGAAGATGGTGTTGGAATGGTGAGGGATCTTCTTGGGACTAGGGGGGTGGAGTAATGGAGGCCATGGGGAAGTGAAGGGCTTTAATGATGGTAGGTGGGGGTTGAGGTGGTTGGGAATGGAGGAGAGAGAAGAAATTTCGAAATTGGGTGTTGAGGAGAGAGAAAGTGGAGTAAAAAAAGAGGGATTAAGAGAGGGAAGGGTGGGGAATCTCTCCCCTAGGGTTTCTCACCCAAAGAATGTTGGAATCACTCCACTAAACTAAGCTTTGGACTCTCAAATGGCATTTTTTTCATTGATTGATTCATTAAGTTGAAATGGGGGGAATGTGGTCCTATATATAGGAAACCCACATTTCTACAAAAGTCCCTTACAAAAGACTCAATAACAAATAACCGAAGGGGTAGGGGGGGCTCATGGGCCAAGCCCGAAGAATTGGGCCCAATAGCACATTACACAATCTAATGACACTCAAACTTAGGAAAATAAATGCAAGACCTAGGAATATGACTCAAATAAAAGGGAAAATACATCAAATGACTCAAATAAAATTACATAGGACTCAAAATTAAATGACTAAACCATGCCGGATGCAACCGGGGTGAGGAGACGAGCTGTGAACGTGGGCATGGGAGGTGATGCCCCCATCATACTCCCGGGGTGCGGAGAACTCGACTCCGTCGAGTAAGTGTCCTTCCCTCCTAGGAGGGTGTAGAAGTGGTACTGCCCTCAAGTCTTTCGAACGAGACCGATCCATCCACCTGCTGAGATAGCGATCGTATACCTTGCTCCGAGTGGTAGTGACTTGTTCATCCAATATTTGTTCAATTTGTTCACGCTGGGCTCTCTTGGCTGGTGATCTCTCCTCACGGGTGGGTGCTCTCTCAAGGGAAGAAGTAGGCTCAATCTCCTCACTAGGTACCACCGTGGGTCTCTTATATGACACTAGGTCGGCGACATTGAATGTGGGACTTATTCCATACTCCTCAGGAAGATCCAACTCATAGGCATTTGTACCAATGCGCCTCAAGACCTGGAAGGGACCAGCCCCACGTGGCCTCAATTTAGAGTTGGCTCCCGGGGAGAGCCTCTCCGTCCTTACCATCACAAAGTCACCCTCATGGAATTCTTGGTGACGCCGATGAGAGTCGGCCCGCCTCTTATAAGCCTCATTCTTTTTGCTTATGTGCTTGCAAAGGCTTTCATGTAATTTTGTGAATGTTGACATTCTAGGGGTGATGGGTGGACCTGGGCAACCAAAAGTAGACCAATCATGCTTTGATGCCAAGAAGACTTTGATGGATTTTGGAGGGCCGGGGCAACCATATGTGGACTTATCATGTAATGTTGTCATGTAGACTTTGGTGGGCCTAGGTGGGCCGGGACACCCGTAAGTGAACCTATCATGTAAAGTGGTGATGAATGTGGGGGGACCCGGACATCCGTAGATGCTTTTGACATGCTTAAGATCCATGATGAATGAAGGAGGACCATGACATCCGAATGTGGACCACTCATACTTTCTACTTGACATGTGGGTGATATGAATGAATGGACCCAACATAGTGTTCATGCCAAGGGGTATGGTAAGCCTAGACACATGCATGCTTTTCCCAAAGGTGACTTCCATGTGTATAGGTGTGGGACAACCTTTGAACTCCCATTGGAAAGGATCGAATGGATCTAAGAAGGTAGTCATTATGGGGTGGGGTACAACCTGATTACCTAGGGATATATGGCCCAAGGTCATGGCTCCCAAGGTGTAACCCGAGTCTAGGAAGGGGTGGGTTTGATCCATCACGGTGGGTTGGAGTAGGGGAAGGTGGGTGGTGGATAAGGTGGTTGGGCCACATGGGTATCCGTACTCCCATTGGAATGGGTCAAAGGGATCATTGTAAGGGCTACCTAGAGAGAGGAACTCTATGTCCCCAAGGTTCTTACAAGGTGGTGAGTCATCCTCCTCCCAAGTAGTTGGTCCAAGGTCTCTAGTGGGTTGACCGTTCAAGGTACTTGGGATCTCAAGGGGTGGGGAGTAGACCGGGATGGGTTCTTCCTCCAAGGGGAGAAATAGGAGGATCTCACTAGTATAATGCCCACTTGTGCAAAGGGAGGTGATGGAACCAATGGATGGGTGGACAAAGTTGACAGTGCTAGGCTCCAATGGTCCCATGGCTAGTAGGCCGGTTAAGTTGGCTTGCCAATGTAGGCAATCCACAAGGTCTCCCAAGTCTTCCACAGAGTAGAAGTTTTGATAAGTGACATAGGGAGGTCGGGTGGGAACAATTTGGGATTTATATCCCAATGGTGGTGAGCTAGGGAGGGTGGGACATTGCTTGAGCCATTGGAGTATGGACTCATCTATGGTGAGGGTGCCATGTGTGACGGTGCATGGCCTTTGAGGATCCAGACCATGAGGGGTGGGGGAAGATTGTGGCTCTTCTTCTTTATTGATGGGAGCTTGGGCTTCCTCTATGGTGATAGGAGGGTCCATATGGGCATAAATCTTCCTAAGTTCATTTCTCATCTCAACCCAAGAGTCGATTGGCTCTTGCCTTCCAACTTCCCTTAAGCCTACAATGTTTTGCCATTCATTCCTAGCTTGGCGCCATAGCAAACTTTTGACATAGTTGACTTGCATAGACCCTGACAGGGTGAACCTCCCAAAGTGGTGATCTATGGAGCTTTCCCATTCTAGATATAAACTAGGGTGGGATCCATCAAACATAAAGGCATCTATTGGGTCCAAGCGAGACGAGTAGGCTAAGTAGGAAGTGGCCATGATGATCGAGTGATAAATGCAATGGCCCTAGGACAAGACTTAGTAGAGACAAGTCTAGAACTTGCTCTGATACCAATTGATGTGACACGACCTCGGACCTAATGCAAGCAAGCACAATCGCATTCAAATGGGCCGAATTGGGCCACCGCTCTCTCGTCGCTCACCCAAGCCCGGGGTAACTTGGCAATGCCAAGGTGAGATTGAGGGGTTGGGCCCTTACTGGTAGAGGGCCAGCAAGGCCAAGATTTGATTCCCAATGGATTTGGAAGTCCAATTCAACGGGGCCGACGAAGTGCCGAAGGCACCGGTTGCACTCTTCCCACGGTGATCACTCAAGGCAATGGGGCTTGAGGATCGGGCTCTCACTCGCATAACCAGCGGAATTAGAACTAATATTGAAAGACAAGCACTAACTGGAGTGAAGGTTTGAGCACTTACTCGACCGGTTTGAAGAAACCGGTCCCGGTCGGAGACGAGGGCGAGCGGGGAGGCGAGTGGATCCCCACACGCCACGGCGGTGTCGCTTGACCTGCCCAAACAAAGTACACCACTACACCTCTCGCAGGAGGGGGATCTTGGGGGGGGGGGGGGTTAATGAAATTATAGACAATACTACCTCCACGCAGGGAGGGACCTTCAGCCGGCCAAGCGGGGTGGGGAAACTATAGCAAAGAACGAGGAATAAGGGTGGACGCCGAATCTGCTTACTATCTGCGAGTCAGGACAGAGGGTCGGTGTTGCTGTTGTAGATCTTGATCAAGAATTTTTTTGATGACGAGACCAGAGGGAAAACCTTCGTAGCGGGAAGAGGATTGCCTCAGAATTTTCTTAATTTCTTCTGGAGTCGCTGCCGGTCAGGGCGGGAGCTCGAACAAGGCCTCTGATTTTTGGACTGGCAGTAGCAGGTCACCAACAGTAGGAAGACAAGGCTGTCCCGACCGCTCCTGAACTCAGAATGAGGTGCCGTCAGCGCCGTTAGAACCGTGGGAGAGTCCTCGTTGCAGCAAAGAAAACGGAGACCCCAAAAGATGCCGGAGATGATCCGTGGAACCAGAAGAGTGAAGAGGGGTCGGTGCAGACTGTGGAAAGCAGAGTCGCACGATTGTGGGAGAAAATTGGTAACTCCTGTTCTCGGATGCTGAATGGACTTCTGCTTCCTGATTCTGAAAGTAGACAGGATGAGGAAGAACTTTGCAGAAGACCCTGAAGCCTGATTCCTTCAGGGCTCGTCGTGGTGAAGCGTTTCCTCCGGTTCTAGAACTCTGCAGTGGCCGACCTGCGCAGTCGTGGGAGAACGGGGCTCCCGGGCAGCACCGAGCTGCGATGAGGACGAACCCACTTTCATTGCGAAGAGGACAGGTAGACGCTTCCAATGATGGCTCTTGATCCTTCAGAAACGTCCGGGGGAAGCCGTGGTCGCCTCTGCAATCTGTTGCTCTTCTGCAGATCTTCGGTTGAGAGCTGTAGGTTGAAGATGATGGGGGGGAATGGGGTATATGGGAGGGGAAATGGGGGTGGATGAGTGTGGGGGAAGCCCGGGGTGTGAGGGGGTCTAGGAGGGGGTGTTCTAAGGTGGGGGAAGGGAAGAATGGGGTCTGGAAGGGGGTCTAATAGGTGGTTGGAGGAGGAGCTACGAATTTGGGAAGGTGGGTGAGAGGAGAAAGTGAGGGGGGGGCACAAGTGAGTGGAGGGAAGGGTGGATTTTAAATTTGAAATGGCCTTGGAAGTTGTGGGGTTGTGTGGGGAAGGGGTTGATTGTGTTGGAATGGGGAAAGTGGTGTTGGAATGTGGAAGATGGTGTTGGAATGGTGAGGGATCTTCTTGGGACTAGGGGGGTGGAGTAATGGAGGCCATGGGGAAGTGGAGGGCATTAATGATGGTGGGTGGGGGTTGAGGTGGTTGGGAAGGGAGGAGAGAGAAGAAATTTTGAAATTGGGTGTTGAGGAGAGAGAAAGTGGAGTAAAAAAAGGGGGATTAAGAGAGGGAAGGGTGGGGAATCTCTCCCCTAGGGTTTCTCACCCAAAGAATGTTGGAATCACTCCACTAAACTAAGCTTTGGACTCTCAAATGACATTTTTTTCATTGATTGATTCATTAAGTTGAAATGGGGGGAATGTGGTCCTATATATAGGAAACCCACATTTCTACAAAAGTCCCTTACAAAAGACTCAATAACAAATAACCGAAGGGGTAGGGGGGGCTCATGGGTCAAGCCCGAAGAATTGGGCCCAATAGCACATTACACAATCTAATGACACTCAAACTTAGGAAAATAAATGCAAGACCTAGGAACATGACTCAAATAAAAGGGAAAATACATCAAATGACTCAAATAAAATTACATAGGACTCAAAATTAAATGACTAAACCATGCCGGATGCAACCGGGGTGAGGAGACGAGCTGTGAACGTGGGCATGGGAGGTGATGTCCCCATCATACCCCTATACCTCCATATGCTCCACCGCGTACCAACCCTCCACGAGTCAGCCCTCCGCTATTTTGTCTCCCCACACCCCTCCACTTCCGGTCAAGGGAACACTACACCCGGAGCGGGTAGATGCCGTCCATTACATTCCCACTCCCCCCACGCCTCCACATCATTCTAGCCTTCTGCCTTCACCTACGCAACCCCCCTTACCTACGCAACCTCCGCTCCCATCCCCATTACCTTCTCATACCCCTCGGTATCCACCTTGCCCGAAGCGGGCTTCTCACTCTTCGTTGCCAGAATCCTTTACAAACATTTTCAGGGCTTTGATGGCCACGCATGCATTGCAATTCCCTCCGGTTATGCCTTGTCGACCTACGGCCGGAAACTTGCTCCATTTCTGTAAATTCCATCATCAATAGGGGCATGTGGTTGAGGACTGTCCCGAGTTCCGGGAGTTTATTTACAGCTTGGAAGATAAGAAGATGATTGATTGGGCTATCATGCGCCAAGTTATTTCAGATCTCAACAGCAAACAGTAGCAGTAGCAATCCGTGCCGCCTAGGCAACCGTCTCCACTTCAAGATCAGGGGCACCCTGGTGTTTCTTTAGTTGATAAGATATCTGCTCCGTTACCCACTTCTTCCTCTATCCCATCTCCCCCACCACCTTTACCTACTCCAGCATCCGTTCGGGCAACTTCTCCTTCACCCTCCGTTTCCGTCACCACTTTTGTCCCCAACGCCTCTCGACGTGTTGTAAAGATACGCCGGAGAGCGCCACCACCCGCCACTTCCTCCACTACGCCACTACCTTCCTCTCCACCTTCTCCACCCCCACCTTCACCATCTCAATCAACCACATCGCCCCCTTTGCCACCACCTTCTCCAACCCCATCTTCGCCGCCTCCATTGGCCACATCTCCATCATCACCCTCTCCATTATCCCCATTACCCTCACTACTTGTCTTCGTCACCTCCTCTCGCAACAATCCTTGTTCCATCACCTTTACAACCATCCCTGCTACTGACGTCGCTTCTTTCGCCATCATCCTCTGAGCCCGAGCAGGCCGGCCCTAAACCCATACCTCAACTTTTTCCTTTACCTCTACCCATGCCCATCATCGTCATTATTCCCCCACCACTTACACCATCGCCACCTGCGCCCTTCAAACCTCTTCCTTCTAACCTCCCTCTACCACTTCCCACTTCGCAGAGCAGGTACCCACTACCTTTGGTCCCCTGGGGTCTAGTCCCTAGGAAGGAAAAGTGCCGAGCCAGGTTTTGACTATGCATTACAAGCTTCAAGATCACATTTGCCGCATGTCGGTCCGAGTCTGGTTTCTGGCTGTTATAGGGACAGTGAGCCTGCATTTGCTATGAAGACGGTTGCTGAGAAGAGTTCCTTAGCACTGGTGCTAGTTCCTTCTAAAGCGAGGCCAGTGGCAATCTCTTGCTCGCCGGAGAATTCATGATTGATGTTATTATCACCCCTCGCTTGATTGCTATTCAATTCACTGGCCCAGAAGTGTTTTCCGCCAGGATGGTGCTAACCCACACAGCCGCCAAAAGTTTAATCAATTCAGCATTCAAGGGGCAATTGGCCGTGTCTTCGAGATTGACCAGGGGCGTTCTGCATTTTCTATCTCATCTCCCTCATCTTATTGGTAAGGCGGCCACGTCAACGCCACGCATCGCCCTCCCTCAGTTCCGTCCTGCAATTCTAGCAAGGGAGTTATGCTTCATACCCAACTGCCAAGAGGAGTTGCCGAATCTTATGCTTCTAGTGCCGAATGATAAAACTCCACTATTTCCTGATGCTCATCCCAAGGAGTTGACTACTCTGGAATGTCCTTCTATGGTTAGCACCTGCACAGCTAGAGGCAACCGCCTCGATAAAGTTGCATGTTCATGACCGGACCATGTCGTCCGCCAGGTGTACCCGTTATCTGAGAAAGTATTACAGATTAAGAAGCCCGAAGGTCAGAGTCTGCGCCAGGCGGAGTTGTTCCAAGAAGATTGCTGCTAAGAAGAGGCGACGGCATAAGTTCAAGGGCCATTAGTTGCGCACTTGGGGGTCCCCTTCCTCCTCTCCTTCTTCCATCCATTCATCTTTTCTGCTGCTCAGTTCCTATCCTTGGGTGGTGTACCTTCCGCCACCTGACCATATTTCTACCATCTTTCCCTATTCTCACCATCCTAGGCATCGGCCTATGTCCTCCTCTTCCCCTGATCCAGGGGCATCTTCTAGTTTTTCTCCACGGATACGCCCGAATGTCACTTCTCATCTCTTTCCCCGACCCTATTGGGGATTCCTTATGCTCCTTCCCCGACTTTGTCAGGTGGTTTCCATTTCTTTTCCCCGACCTTGTCGGGTGTTCATGCATATCCTTCCCCGCCTCTAGCGGGTGATCGTTATTCCTTTTCTCCGACCACATCGGATGATCACCCCTCTTCTCCCTTATCTTCGCAACTATCCTTGCGTCGTCTTTCTATTTTCTCCTCCTCGCCCTTTCGGGGTTCTTACCCTTTTTCTTACTGTTTTCGAGGCTTTAGCCCGCCTTGATCTTAGTTAACCACTAGTTATTCTGTACCTGGTTCCTTGTTATCAGGGCCTCAGTGCCTTAACGAGGGAGTTCTAGCCCTTGTCTCTCTTCTTTTTTTATCCCTCCTTCGTCCAGTATGATGTCAGCCACTCCTCTATGTTGAAGAATCTAATTCTGTGCTCTCCTTTCATCCTTTATCCTAACAAACAAGGAAAATAAAGTTCGCGCTCCTCAAAGCTCGATGATCGAGATCGCTTCAGGAGGCCAGTTTCCACGCCTTGGATCTGCAAAGGTATCTTTTATTTTATGCCAGAACATGTAATCATTGCTATTACTCTGTTATTTCTGCACGCGCTTATAATGTTGGTTCCTTAAAACATGGTTGAGTAGCCTTAGGCTTTAGTTAGTTTGCTTAGTCACATGAGTTAGCTTCTGCAGCATCCCTTAGGCTGGTGATAGCTCAGTGCTGGGAGTCTAGTTTCTTCCTCGATTGTTGAGGGTGACCTATGAGTATGGATCTTTCACACATTACACGGCAAGCCATAGCCGATCTCTCTAAGGCACACCGTTGCTGCTTTGGCCATACTTTGGGTATGCACAAAGGTCTTTTCTTTTCTCTGCTCGGCCAAGTGCAGGGGCAAGAGATGGATGGATGAGATGACTAACCTAGGCGCTCCCTAATACGAGAGAGGTCTCAAATAGGGGCAGTCTTGACCCTCAAAAATGAGCTTTCACGCTAAATCTAGCCAGTAAAGGCTATGAATGAGAAGATCAATGAATACAAAATTATGAATCAAGCCAGTAAGGCAAGAGTGAGAAGTTCCCCGCGGACATCATGAGCCTGGTCGCATGCGTGCCTGATAAATATGGGTCTAAAAATCAAAGACACAAAGCCCCAGTGCAACAGACCTACTCTTTGAGGGATAGTGCCCTAGAAGGAATTCGAGCCTTGATATCTCCCATCCTGCACGAAGCTTGTCTCAACTTTTCTTCTGTTTCTCCCTCTTAGGCTGGGTTGTATCCCGGGTATGGCCTTAGTAGGGGCACCGTTCTTCGGAAGTAGTTGGTTGTGGTAAGCCACCCTCACATGCACGTCCTGCTTAAGGGAAGCCTTTAATGAAAGGGTAGGAACGACGATCCCTGGCTAGTAGTTCGAGCCTGTCTTTGGGTGCTGCAGATTGCTATTGTCAAAAATCTAAAAAAAAATGAGATATTGTCAAAAATCTGAAAAAAATGAGATATTGTCAAAAAAAATCCATAAAAATGAAATATTGTTCAAAATCCAAAAAAATCACAAAATTGTAAAAAGCCAAAAAATGTGTCCTTTTGTTTTCCTTTTTTCGGATTTATTTTGAGAGCATATACGTAATCTTTTTGCTAAGTGTGCAGGTTGCAAGTACTCAAGCATTCCTTGCTATATCTTTTTGCTCTGCCTCCTATCCACATCTTTGATCTGTTCTCTCCTTCAATTATATCTCTCGATCTGTTTTGAAGCTCATGTCCTTCTCAGCTTTTTTTCGCAATGGTCATATCTTTATGAGAGGGTTTTGCCTCACGATTATGAACCTGGCAGGTTCTGCTTCATTCTGATCTTGGGCTTCGATTGAAGATCATGTTTTGTCATGTCTGTTGTCCCGCCGTTGTCCTTGTCTCGTGACTATGTCCCACCGTGTTATCCCACGCTTGTTGCTTTGTTCCTCACCACATGTAGCTGGTTGTCTTGCACATGTTGATGGTCGTCCTTCCATGTTCCATGTGTTGTCCCAACCATGTGGTCCATCATGTTCTTGTCCCAACCGTGTGTTGTCCGCCGCATTGTTGTCTTGTCCCCCATGTTCAAGCATACGTATTGTCTGTTCATGACCTGTGCCTCTGTGCTTGTTCGTCTTGTTGCGTTGTTTTCCATTCGTTATGTTATGTCATGTTGTTTATCGTTTAGTTAATCGTTATGTTATCTTTGCTACATTTATCTTATGAAAATCCAAAAAAAAATCTAAAAATGAAAATCCAAAAGATGCCGTTTCACCTGCACAAGTAAGTCAGGTATGGCTTTCTATCCCTATCACCCTTATTGCATTATTATATGGTATTATGTTATATTATCTCGAGAACCAGTTGGTTATCTACGTGTTCCAGGATCTGATGTTCCCCTTTAACAAAAATGATGATGATCCAGGTTCACGTGTTTAATCTTCGATAGGCCGTTAGGTTGGAAAAGCATGGGGAGGATGGTTCTATCCTGCACGCCGTGGTTGCAGATAGTATCTTGACTCTGATTTTCTCAGTTTAACAATATTATTCTCGAGTATTTTATATTTTAATCTTTCTTCGCATTTGTTTTAACGATTTCTTTTATTTTAGCCCAGCATGCATCATACGCATCTTTTGAGCTTTCATGACCCATGGTTTGCCTACAGAATGTCCCAACAGTGATGGTTAGCTGTGCGTTCAGTGTTTGAGTAAGAGGAACTAATTCTACTATGAGTTAGAAGGTTCTCTCTGGTCAATTCGCCTGGTTTGGTTAATTAAGAGGTCCCCGTCTGGAGCTTTAGCCTATTTCCTTTACTTTTTGCTGCCTGCTTTTGGCCTCCTCATTGGACTACGGATTGTGTCCCCCATGAGGTTGGTCTTGTCGATTTATTTCATTTAGTTTAGTTCCTCCAGACTGGTGTCGCTTTTGGTTTTATCATTCCTTGCGTTTGGTTAAGAGTTTTCCCGAAGATTCCCATCACTTGTTGGTAAAAACGGGTGTCGTTTTACCTTAACGCCCGCTTTTCTGGTCCACTCCGCTGCATTTCCGCTTCATCTCCATGTTCCATTTCGCTGCCGCTTCACCTCCGCTCGCTCCCCTGCAAAGATGACGTTAAGGAGGGACATCTGTTGACACCCGTTTTTGCCGATAAGTTGAGTCGTTCCTCTTATTCCCATTTTTGATACCTCGAGTTGTTCATCATTAACCGGGCTATATTTTTGGCACATTTTGGGTTGATTTTATGGGTAACCTCCCTCCTTGGTTGGGTCTGTATCGATTCAGGGCTTAGTGGGCCTTGATGTGGGTTTATTGAGTATTTTTATGAAAATCAAGTGTCCAGGCACATGTTCGGTTCATCCCTGGCCGTTCATACATCTATGGGTGATTTCTGATGATTTTATGAATTTCCACGACAAGAGCTTATGCGGTTCATTACTGGCCGTTCAACCTGACGAACGGGCTAGTGTGAGCCGTTCTTCTCTCAAGAGTCCTAAGGCATGAATATTTCTCAGATAATTACCCATTTATCCATTTATCACCGAAAAGGGTTAAACGGCTTGGTCTTAGCCGCTCATTTAATTGGACGGTCCCATCATAGCCGTTCATCTATGAGAGTCCAACGACGGATGTTTTGGTCAGTTCGATGGATAATCTGGATAATTTATGATTTAGTTTGAATTTCCACCGACAAGGTTGGACGGCCAGGACACGGCCGCACATCCTGTTGAACGGTCTATCGTAAGACCGTTCATCCGTTCGATTCCTAAATTTCAACAGATTTTATCTCTTTATCCGTGGTTTTATCCCCAACTTCTCCCGCCATTTTCTCCGCGGATAATCAACCATTTTGAGTGACGTTTCGACTGGATGAGAGATAATTCTATTATCTACGATTTATCTTCAATAATCTCGTCCCGAAAATGGCTCTAAACCCTAGTTTCGGGGCTGGCTTTCTAGGCTCTATAAATAGACCCTAAAGGCCGGACTTGAAAAGGGGGGGGGAGATTTTGGTCGACGGTGAAGCCCTGCCACATTCTTGAGCGACCTAGCACCAAGGAGGGAGGCTTTCCACGTCCACATAAGCCTCCGGTTCAGGGAGTAGTCTAGTTTTTTGAGTCTTTTGTGTTTGATTGGTTTCGTCCTCTTTGTCATTGCATGCACTATTCTTCTCACTTGCTTCACGTTCTTCTTCATTTTCATTGCCATGCACACACCCACCCACATTTTTTGACACCCCAGGGGTTTAAAATCCCCTAGGTATCCCCCTTTCCACTTGTTAATGTTCACTCCTCATTATTTTGACATCTACTACACTGTCCAGTTCTAATCTAGGTTTTCTCTTTGTGTTTTCACGTTATTTTTGTAGGTCAGCAATTCCTAACACGAGGTCCATCCCCTCTAGCCGGTTGGAGAGGGTGGAGGTTGGACCCTTTGTGACTCCTGGCTTGGTGGTCTTGTGCGGTGCTCTACAGTCCGTTCAAGAAGACGTGCGGTGCAGACTGGACCATCCTTCTTCTTCCTGCGGTCGTGACAGAGCCGTTCAACTTCCAGGAGCGCCTCATCCCGCACCTTCTGCAGCGTCCTTAGGCGGTCTATCGTAAGACCGTGCATCCTATAGGCGGTTCTTTAGGAGCCGTTCATCTTCCAGCGCTGCAGGTCAGGCGAGTACCTCCCCCCTTTCCAAGGTACGGCGTGTTCATCACGTACGGCACCTTGGTGGCGATCACGGTCATTCTTCTGTTCTCCTCTTACCATTTTCATTTATTCATACTGTTTTGATTTATTCATACATATTGATTTAGTAGAGGAGAAACATATCAACAGTCACCATATCCCGTTATTTTATTTCACCCTTCTCTATCTATTTGTTACCTTAAAGACTTATTTGTCACTCTTAAACCCCTATTTGTCACCGTTGTTGAATCATTTGTCACCCTTGTAGCATTGTCTCACCGTCCCGTTATTTGTCAACCTTATACAGCTATGTGTCATCCTTAAGGATCGATTTGTCACCTTTAAACATCTGTTTGTGACACTTGTTGAAACATGTTGGCATCCCATTAGTTGTCACAATTATCCACCTATTTAATAAAATTATACAATATATTAATTTAAATAATATAAAAATATTAAGATATCAAAATATTTAAAATTTACATTTATCTAATAAAAATTCATTAAATATTTAGAATTAAATTACTATAAAATAAAATAATATTAATTAATATATAAGGAAAGTAAAATAATATATTACTTAAATAAATTAACTTAAAATTAGTTTAAATAAAGTATTATAAATTAATTCAAAAAAATAGTAAATAGTAAATAGTAGTACTTCTGCAGATTTTGTCACCCATTAGCATTGTCAGCATGTCCCTTCATTTGTCACCCTTATACTATCCACCTTTGTGTCACTCTTATCCCCCTATTTGCAGGACATAAACCCCTACTTGGCACCCTTGTTCATACGTTTGTCACCTCTACTTTTTATGTCACCCTATTGCATTATTTGTCACCCTTATCTACCTATTTGTCACTCTTAAAGACCTACATGTCACCGAATTTCATACATTTGTCACCCTTAAGCACCTATTTGTCACACCTAAACTCCATTGTCTATGCATTTGTCACCCTTGTCTTAATCTTAATATTTTTTGTATTTCTTGATCAGTCATTTAACTAAATTTCTTATTTACACATTTTTTTGAATCTAGTGAACACAAAGGTCATCTCGGCCCGGTGTTCTATGGACATTTACATGAAGGATAGGGATCGGATGGCATTTTGGGAATGTCACAAGTCATTGATGAGGACTACACCCTTTGGTCCATATGTTGACAATGCTTCTACCGTCACCTTCACCATGACAATATTAGAGGAGATATTTTGTGCCCATAGTGGAGGAAATTACTTCCGTATGGGTAGTAAGGAGGTCGCATTCACTGTGCAAGATGTGGCCATAATATTAGGATTACCTTGCTCCGGTCAGCTGGTTCAACATTATGGATCCTTAAAACAGAAGTCGAAGTTGCATCATCGATTTGGGTTTGTAGCAACATTTGACTAGAAGAAAGTGTGCTCTCTCATCTAGCAAATTGTTCGTTCCGATGAAGAGTAGGATGTGGCCGACACTGTTCGACTGTGGATTGTACTCCTATTGTCCACTGTCCTTTGCCCACGGTCGAGGTATTCTTGTCCACAACAGATGTTGTCATGCTTAGATGACATTGGGAGAGTTTCATATTACAATTGGGCAGCCGCCGTGCAACAGGTAACGATGCACAAGTTTGAGCAATTAGTGTCGGCGGTCCAGAAATGAAGGTCAGGTATAATTGGCCATGCTAAGAGAAGAGCCGTGGATGCATCCCAGGCCCATACATTTAAGTTTGGTTGTTCTGCCGCACTTGCTGTAAGTTTTTATATTTTTGAACTCCCTGATCAAGGGCTTTGACCGAGGATCAAATAACGAGTTAGGACCTGTGACTTTTATGGTGGGTAGAGGGGAGTGTTACGGTGATGTACATAGTTTTTTTTCTAAACTTTGGACAACATTTGAGGGGGTGGAAAATCGGGTACCAAGATCTATCCCGCACATCTGTACACAGGCAGACTTTGGGGAAGAAGAACAGGTGGCTGGAAAATGGGGGCAAACAGACTCTGATTGACCTAAAAATTAAACTGGGAATGGCCTATGATAGGGGTTACCTACCCTCAAAGTTTCGTGACAATCCAACAGTCGGATCTCCCGCACCAGCCCTTTCACCGGGCTGCTATCCTGCAACTCCGAGTTTCGGGGCAGCAGGATGATGATCGGCTTGTGGTGGCTCAACAGCGGCGGCGGCGGCGAATGATCACAGATGATAGAGGAAGAAGAGAAGAAGAAGAAATTTGAGGGAGATAGAAGATCTAGGATCAAATCTGAAGAAGAAATAGGGAAGGAGAGGGAAGAACACTTAGAACAAGGAGAGAGGGGGAGAGGTGCGCCCAAATCCACTTAGCATATAATTTCTTCATTAGTTCCACCAAAATACAACAAAAGACTATAAATATTCAAACCCTAGACCTAGCCAAAAGACTTAGAATACCCTTGGTCAAGGGGGTATAATGGGGAAGGGAGATTAAACCAATTTTAAATAAATCACCATGTGGAGACAAAGAGAGGGGCGCCCCTTTCATGAGTCAACATAAGGGACTTCCATTAATTAATCCCCATGGACCATAATTTCCCCCCCCCTTAGACCAAAATAAATAAAAATACAAATACATGGTCATTTATTCTACCATTGACCCAATATAAAAATCTAAGATAATACAAACCAAATACAATCCAAATATATGCTAAATACACACCAAATATGGCCAAATACGTATAAAATATAAATACATATAAAAATACGTACTGAAGTATCAGTCCTCGGTGGAGACTCCAGACTGTCCCCCAGCCACAGAGAGGTTGGTGTCGACCGAGTCGTGCTGCGGGTCCGGTACCGACGGCTCGTTGAGTCGAGCCATACTCCTGCTCTGGTGTCCTCACCACCTAGCAGACAAAAATGGAGGTGTGGTAATTTTTGGTGGACAAGACAGAGGTAAAATCATTGGTATTGGGAGAATTGGTAAGGATCTCAACCACTGCATTAAAGATGTCTTGTTAGTTAGAGGTTTGAACCATAATTTGCTGAGCATTAGTCAACTTTGTGACAAAGGTCACAAGGTCATTTTTGAATCTTCTCACTGTTCGATCATTGATATAAATACTCATGACATTAAATTCATAGGTGTGATAAGTGATAATACTTATCATGTTGATTTTAGTGAACTTGGTTCTGAAAATCTATGCTTGGTTGCAAATAAAAATGATAATGTGTGGTTGTGGCATCGCCGTTTAGGGCATGCTAGTTTTAATGTCATTAGGAAGTTGAACAGAAATAATTTAGTTAGAGGTCTTCCATGCTTAAATTTTGAAACTTCAAAAATCTGTGAAGCATGTAAAAAAGGTAAACAAACTAAAGTTTCTTTCAAATGTAAAAATATTGTTTCCACTGAAAAACCCCTACAATTGCTACATTTGGATTTGTTTGGACCCACCAGGACACACAGTCTTGGAGGGAAACTATATGGCTTTGTTATTGTTGATGATTTTTCCAAATATGCATGGGTGTTATTCTTGGCTAACAAAAGTGATGCATTCAAAGAATTTGCTGATTTTTGTATGAAAGTTCAAAATGAAACAGGCTACTCTATTCATAAAATTCAGAGTGACCATGGAAAGGAATTTGACAACTCTGAGTTTGATGAATTTTGCAGGAAGTAGGGGTATGAATATCATTTTTCAGCACCAAGCACCCCACAACAAAATGGAGTTGTCGAGAGAAAGAATAGAACGCTCGTGGAGATGGTGCGTACCATGTTGGAGGAAAATGGTCTTCCACGGTACTTCTGGGCAGAAGTAGTTAACATTGCTTGCTATATCTCAAATCGAGCTATGGTAAGACCGATCCTTAAGAAAACTCCCTACGAGCTATACAAAGGTATGAAACCGAACATATCTCATTTCAAGCCATTTGGATCCACTTGCTATATCTTAAACAATGGTAAGGATAATCTGGAAAAATTTGATGCTAAAAGTGATAGAGGAATTTTCCTTGGGTATTCATTAACATCTAGGGCTTACCGAGTGTATAACTCTAGATCACTAGTAATCGAGGAAAGTCCTCATGTTGTGGTAGATGAGTTTACTTTAAGAAAGTCAAATGATGATGAACGTTTTCTTACTTCAGGTGAAGGTGAGAATGAGAAAGGAGAGTCTAGCAAACAAGGTGAGGCAAAAAGTCAAGAAAATGATGAGCAGAAAGAACAAGAAGAAGAGCCAATACAGCAGACCCTTCCACGCCAATGGACAACACATAAGGATCATCCATTGGAGAATGTAATTAGCGATGTGGATGAAGGAATACGGGCACGGGCTTCAATCAGTGAAGTTGAACTTCATGATAATCTTGCGTTACTTTCCAATGTTGAGCCTAATTCTATAGAATATGCTCTTAATGATAATTCTTGGGTTCTCGCCATGCAAGAAGAGCTGCACCAATTCCAAAGGAATCAGGTGTGGTTCCTCATGCCCCGGCCTGATAATCATCCCATAATCGGAACTAAGTGGGTTTTCCGAAACAAACTTAATAAAGACGGGGTGATTGTGAGGAATAAGGCAAGATTGGTAGCCAAGGGCTACTCTCAAGAATTTGGCATTAATTTTGATGAATCTTTCTCTCCTGTAGCTAGATTAGAGGCAGTAAGAATTCTTCTTGCTTATGCATGCCACAGGAACATCAAGCTTTTTCAAATGGACGTCAAGAGTGCCTTCCTCAACGGAGTCATCAAGGAAGAAGTATACGTGGAGCAACCGCCGGACTTTGAAGATGAAAAATTTCTGGACCACATCTACAAATTGGACAAGGCACAGTATGGGTTAAAAAAGGCTCCCCGGGCATGGTATGATCGTTTAAGTTCATTTTTGATTGATAATGGCTTCAAACGAGGTAATATAGACCAAACGTTGTTTACAAAGACTTATGATGAACATGCTTTACTTCTACAAGTTTATGTAGACGATATATTTTTTGGAGCACGAACATTAAAATGAATGATGATTTTGCCCAACTTATGCATGGAGAGTTTGAGATGAGCTTGATGGGCGAGTTGAACTTGTTCTTGGGGCTTCAAATAAAGCAACTGGATGATGGTATTTTTATAAACCAAAAGAAGTATACTCAAGAAACTCTGAAAAAGTTTCAATTAAAGAATGCCAAACCTTTTGCTACACCAATGTCCACTTCACTCAAATTGGAAGATGAGAAAGGTAATATCATTGATCAAAAGCTTTTTAGGGGTATGATAGGTTCATTGTTATATCTTACTGCTAGTAGGCCTGACATTCATTTTAGTGTGTGTCTCTATGCAAGATATCAATCTTGTCCCAGGGAATCTCATTTGTCGGTCGTGAAGAGAATTTTCAATATTTGAATGGAACACTTGACCGTGGTTTATGGTATCCTCAAAATAATTCAATTGATTTACTTGCATACATTGATTCTGATTATGCTGGGTGCAAAATGGATCGTAAGAGCACAAGCGGTCACTATCAGTTTCTAGGGGGTTGCTTGGTTTCATGGGCCTCAAAGAAATAACACTGTGTGGCTTTATCAACTGCTGAAGCCGAATATGTGGCTGCAGGCAATTGTGCGGCCCAAGTACTCTGGATCCAACACCAGTTGTTAGATTTTGGTATTTGCTTGAAAAACACTCCCATCATGTGTGATAACACTTCTACAATAAATTTATCCAAAAATCCTATCCAACACTTTCGCACAAAGCACATAGAAGTTAGACACCACTTTATTAGAGATCACATCAATAAAGGTGATTTTGAGTTAACTTTTGTAGATACAAAACAACAACTTGCAGATATTTTTACAAAGCCTTTGAATTCTGATTAGTTTGCTTTTCTTAGGAGAGAATTAGGTGTGTGCAAATTAGATATCTAAAATCTTTTTGATGCATTGGTCTGTATATACTTTCACTCACAAATCATTAATAAATCATTTGTGCATACTAGTTTACTTTCTTGCACATAATGAGTTTTCCATTGCATTTAAGTAATCTTTTCTCTAATGTGCATAACACACTGAATAACAGTTAACTTTCATGCATATCTTTATTCGGTTGCATCCGTTTGTACCTATCTATATATATCTTATACTTGTGTGCTTGAATGCCATGATTTCTGGTATATCAAATGACGATTGCGGAAGGTTGGATTATGTCCAATTGGAAGCTTTCCTCATGCGCGATGGTTGTCTTCGGACCTACATTCTCCGCCACGTACCGGTAATCAACTTGTGTGAAAATTTTATCTCAGTGCATGTTTGAGTGTATATAACATATCACCTTCCCTTTTGATTCCTCCTATGACCTTTTCCCTTGCAAAATAAAATTGCATTGATCTAGACATGTTTGTTACATAGCACATATTAAGGGGGAGGTTTTACTTATAACTGTGCATACACTTAGGGGGAGACTTAACTGTTGTGAGACTAATTCATTTCTTACATTCAGTACAACCACCCACACAATTTGTACTTTTTGAGATAAATGATTCAATCTAATAAGGATTACGGTTATTCTACTCAACACTTCAAAGGACTCTTGAATCTCTACATAGAAATCACATGTCTCGTGAGAAAAAGTTGTTTGCCCCACCAAAAATCTGAATGAGTGGAACGCGGATCTGAGTAGCCGAGAATCCTCCCTGAAACAAAGGAGGAAACTCGCGTCAAAAGGTGAAACAAATCCACAATTAAAATAAGTGGGATTTGGCACCGAGTAGTCGAGAAGAGCCCTTGAGACACATGGTACAACTCACGCCGAAAAGTGACAAAATTTGCCATTAAAATAGGTGACGAAACTGAGTAACTGGGAAGTGCCCCTGAGACAAAGGGTACAACTCGCGTCAAAAGGTTAGTCACTCTTTTAGATTTTTTTTTTTTAGAAAGGGGTTATACATAGTTTTCAATACTCGAGCATTGTGTATGGAAGTGTATGGAGGAACGGTTCTTTTAGTGTTCATTGGAAAATCTGCTAATCCATATTACTTTGGAATTCATTGCTCAATTTTTCACATATACACTTCGGGTTTGATTGTGTGAATGTACCTCATGAATCAGTCATCCTTCATGGTTAATGCAGTGCCATCTTTTTGTAAGCATGACCTTCTTAATATTGTTCATGCACATCATGCATAAAATTGATTGCATATTTCCTAAACTTGTCCATACAGGACTTGTTTACTTCTATATCTCATTATGGGTGCATGTGTGCTTGCTCGGTTCTTCATATGAAGTTCATTGAGTCAATTGTACATATGAGGCACTAGATATTATTTCCATCTTTTCATCAACCCCCATTTGACTATGACAAAAAGGGGGAGAAATAATTGATCCTTGCATGATATTGTGAATGGATGTTGAAAAACAAAACATATTTTGAAATGATTTGGCTATCAAATTTCAAACGGTTCTTTCATGGGTGATGATTGTATCATCTCATTCATGCATATCTACCTGGAAATCTAAGGAGTTTTGTCTTTGTCAAAAAGGGGGAGATTGTTGTGCCCCGGCCTATTTTGACGAAGACAAACTACTCTGTTTTGTGTAAATTGCATTGCATATCTTTTTGTTGAATTTGAGTCAATTGGATAGGTCTCATGAATGGTTTTCTATGAGCTAAGCATGAAATTTATTATTGATGGATGGATTTCAATTGTCTCTCATTATCTGTATGAGAGATAGAGTTCACCTTTCTTTGGACTGAACTTGGAAATCATAAGTAGTGTGGTTGAACTCAATTTGAAAAGGGATTGCTTGAATCATATTGGATATGTGAGCTTATGAAGAATATGGTTTGAAAAACTCTGAATCACTCAAAGGTGAAGTTGCATTTCAATATACTAACTTGCAAGTTAAAGGAGGCAGTCTTGTGGAGAAATGCATTGAAGTTGGTTCTTTATGTGCATTGATTTAAGATTGACATGAAGTTGAGTTTCTAAAAAAATGCAGGTTCAATTATACCCACAAATCTTTGAAGTCATGGTAAGATTTAATGTTTGAATGCATTTCAATGTGGCTAGATTGGATTTGGTGGTTTTTTTAAGGTTTTGGGTTGGTTTTATTGCATAAGGCCTTATTCGGCTCTGGAACTGCAAGTGTTGACTCTCAGAGTCGACACTTGTATCCCGGCCTGCTACCTGAGTGCCGCAGGCTGCAAGTGTCGACTCTGAGAGTCGACACCTGCAGGCCTAGGTGTTCTTTTTATAGCAGTCAGAATGATTGCCAAAAAGTTGTTGAGTAGTGGACAGCGGATCTAGAGGGGAGGGGTGAATATATCTGCCCCTCTTTTCACAATGTAACCCTCTATATAGCTAGATAAAATAAATCGCAGCGGAATATAACTAGCTTATCGAAGAAAACTATGATTCGCTTGGCAAGATGAACAACTAATATATCGATTTGAACCTAAGCATGCATCTAGAACGAAGCAATCACATAAACAAACCACAACACAAAGAATTTTAAGGTGGTTCGGATTGAATCCCCAGTCCTACGTCCACCTCTCACCAAATCCGGTGAGGCTCCACTAGTGCCACGCACTGAACTGCAAATCGGAAGAACCTCCGATTGCCTTCCTACTAACCACCGGTAGGGACATCAACACCGCAGATCGAAAAACTTCTGATTGCCTTCCTACTAACCACCGGTAGGGACGTCAATCACCGCATATCGGAGAACTTTCGATTGCCTTCCTACTAACCACCGGTAGGGATGATCTTCAGTTTTGATTGTTTGAAAGCAATGGAAAGAGAACAAATAGAAATCACTCAAACAAGATATAGAATATGCTCAAAGTAAAAAGATATTATCTGAGTCACAGGAGCTTGAATCTGATGCTTCGATGGTGTCTTCTTCCTTGAGAGATGATCTTCCTTGAGTTGATGAGAAGACTATGGATGTAGCTTTGATCTTCCCTTTGATCTCTTTGAGTTGATGAAGAGTTTGATGCAGTTTAGATCACCCTTGAGAGCCTTGATTGCTTCTTGCTTCCTTGCAGGTTGAGATAGCTTCAGATCTAGGCTTGAATCCCTTAGAATGGATGAAGATCTCTTCACGAAGTACTGTTCACGGCTACAGTACCATCTCCCTTGAACAGCCTCCACAAGCCTCCCTTGATCTCCTTTGACCCAAATGAAGCATAAGGGTTTCTAACCCTCTTGTATGTGTTTTATAGACTTTGGATGGTCAATAGAAGCCCCCCAGACCAGATCCACATTTTGTGGGTGATTGGGTGACTTTAGGATTAAAGAAATCCATGGAGAATGGCCCTTCTAAAAGTGGAAAACAAAGTCAACAATGAAGGCTCGGGGCTGGCGGTCGACCTGTGGCTTCTGGCGGTCGACCGCTACTGAGAAAACTGCAGACGAATGATCCCTGGAATTTTCGGTCGACCGCTACTGGGCTGGCGGTCGACCGCCACTGAGAGAGCTGCAGCCTGGAGGTTGTTGGCAGGGGCGGTCGACCACCCCTGTGCTGGCGGTCGACCGCCAGCTGGGCAGACCCCGGGTTTTCCTGGGTCGGTCCGTTAATTGCTTTAGCTCCGTCGCTTAAGTTCTTTAGCAGCCCATTCATGTCTGTAGCATCACCAATGACAGTCTAGAAGGTGTCAACTGAGTCTTTGACTTTGGGTTCTCTTGGTTATACTTCTTTATGCATCGACCTTAAGTGTCATTGAGCTTTCACTTTTGCCAACTCCACTCCATTCCTTGTCCATTCATTTGCATATCTGTCATGAACAAAACATCACGTATGTCAGTCATATAAGAGTGAAAAACAACAATGACTAATAGTGTTTAGCTATTATCAAAACCAAGAATGTCAAATAACTCAAATGACCACATGATGATGTCGAATGACCCAAGTGACCGCAAGATGACTCAAATGACCATAGGGGCACAACAAAAGTGTCGACTCTGAGAGTCGACACTTTCGGTTGGGGTCCTATTTTTTTAAGGGGCAGAACACGCTAGAAAAAGTGTCAACTCCAAGAGTCGACACTTGTCCAGATGCGTCTGGATCGGGATTCTGATTTGTATTTTGAACCCCCCATTTTGTGATCCGATTGGCTTGGGTTTTTACCCCCTTACCCTTAGGGTTTCACCACTTGATTAGGTGCTGTTTTGAAGGGTTTTTCTACGGGCACTCTTGTCTTTGCATCCTTTTTCATTGGGTATAAGAGGCTGTGAACTCCATTCGATGAATCAATCTTTTTGGGCTAATAGTTCCATTCTTGTAGGAAAAGGAGGAAGGGCATTGCACATCTGTAGGAGAAGGAAGAATAGGCCGCTGGAGTCGTCATCCACGAGCCCCCACTCTGATCTAGAGGCTAGGCTGCTGATCATCGCAAGCTTCTTCCAAGGTTGGCCGCTTCCCACTCCACGATTCAACATTCCCAGCGCACCCTACCATCTATCTGTGGGATTCATTGAAGATCTGAAGGGGGATATCCTATTCTTTCACTTTCACATTTCCATTTGAGCATAGATTAAGAAATCTGAACTGGGCTTTGTATTTCCTTATATTTTTCATTCATATACGGCTTTGGAGCATCGTCTCCGTGTGCGTGTCTTCTCATTGTCGCGCGAGAACACGCGTGTGTATGGGGCTGTTGTGCCCGTGTGTGATCGTTGTGACCGTTTTGCTGCCGTTGTGCAGCGTGGTTAGTGGAATCCTCTCAGGTTGAGAGGGGTGGACGTAGGACTACACTGGGTGCGTCAGAACCACCTACAAAATTCTTGCATTATGGTTTTCTATCTATGTGATTGTCATTTCATATTGTCCGTTCTCAATTGTGAGTGTGAAGCGGCGAGTCGAGAGTTATACATATATTCTGTGCGCTTCTCACATTTATTCCAAGTGATTTTTAAGTATAGTCCGTGGTGAGTTGAGAGCTATTATTGCCTTCTATTATATTTAGACCTCTTTGTTCCGCTATCTAGATTATCTTTGTCATCATTGCACTTAGTTTTTAAAAAGGGGGCGCAATCAATTCATCCCCCTCTTGATTGCATTCCTAATCGGGCCAACAATTGGTATCAGAGCCTCGGCTCTGTTTCATTTTGAAACCTCGCGGTTTAGAGTGATATGTTAGGAATGGCTAACAAAGGGTTGATGCCCGAAGGGCATTCTATACACATGCCTCCCTACTGGGATGGAAATAACTATAGTTATTGGAAAAATAGAATGATGATTTTCCTTCGTGCTCAAAGTCATGAAATATGGACTGTTATTAAGAATGGTCAATACACTTTACCCCCAGATGAGGAGCAGTGGAATGATGATCATATTAAGAAGTCTACTGTGAATTTCAATGACTTAAATATTATTCAGTGTGCTATTCATCCGACTGAATATGCTCGTGTTTCTATGTACAGTAGTGCAAAGGAAATGTGGGATAAGCTGAAATTGATTTATGAAGGTACATTAGAGGTCAAGGAGACAAAGGCTAATATACTTATTCGAGATTACGAGCTGTTCCATATGAAGGAAGAAGAGATGATCTCCGAGATGTTTGCACGTCTCATGGAGATAACTAATGGATTGAAGTCACTCGGAAAGGATTTCAAGAATACCGACTTGGTTAGAAAGGTGCTGAGGTCATTGTCACCCAGTTGGCACACCAAGGCAACAATGATAGAAGACTCAAAGGATCTAACAATACATTCATTGGATGAACTCATAGGATCTTTAATGGCCTATGAGATAAATATCAAGAGGACGGAAGAGGACACCAAGAAGAAGAAGTCAATATCAAGAGCCCCGAGCTTTTAATACAGCGGAAGGAATCTCGAGAGCGTGGATAGTCGACTAGTATGCCTCAAGCAAGCAAGAAATCAGAGCGCAAGACAATCACATAAAAGTAATTGCATAAGTAATTACTTAAACTCCAACTTTATTTCATAACAATAATAACTAAAAGTACATAAGACCATTGCCTTTGACATCTTTACATCATAAGACACAAGAAATCAAAAATTACAATATGACTCGACTAGACACTAGATAACTAAGGCTTCTCTCATTCCAATAAACCATCAATCACTCTCGGACCCACTACTTGCATAATCCGAATCCGATTCACTAGTATTTCCTGAAAAAGATGAGAAAGGAGCACACATGCCCAGTAGGTATCTTCGTATCAACATGAAGGTAATATTTAAATGATTTATATTTTTACTCTAGAGTGAAGATACATGAAATACGGTAACATATGCGGTGTAAAACCAAAGTAACACAAGTAACCTGATATTATTAAGAATGAGAATTGAGAACATGATTGAGCAAGTATATAGTAAGAATGTAAGTTTGGCCTTTCATGAACAAGAATGTACTTTTCATAACTATAAAGGTTATGCACTAGAAAGTCATGTAACGAGAATGTACTAGCAAGTATGTGATTTCACAAGAATGCCTCGTGAGTATTCGTTTCGTATTTGTGGATTTCACCAGTTTATAAAAAAAGTACTCCCAGCGCAATGCGACGCCAGTGTTCATCATACCCCATGGTTTATAGTATGTTTTCGGCTATCTGCCGAGGGGACTAGAGTGGAGCCCTTGGACACTGTCCGTGCCCGCTCTTGCATCTTCAAGTTATAAATCAAGCTACTTCCACGATAATATAAATAATTCGGCCAAGAGTGTCAATTCCAAACAAAGTTTACATGACAATGTAGCCAAGGTATAGAACGCATCAAAAACTGATATGAGATTTCGAAGAAGAATTAAAAGAACATTATGCTATAGAGGCATTCCGACAGCATAACGGTACATTAATTAAGTTATATGACTTAACATTAACTTGTTACACAGAGGTTTGAGATCCAGATAATCCTAAGATCATCCAAGAACAGAATTTCAACAACCCTCAGGTCAAACCTTGCGTTATGAACTTGACAGAAAGAGACGGTCATTTACTGGTCCATTTCATGTAGAAGACGGTCACCGTCAGGCCGCTTCAAACAAACAAACAGTCCAGTGAAGGCCGTAACTAAGCATGTCAACCTGAAGCGAAGGGAAAGTCGACACTTGACGGATTCTGGAACATGGCGATCTCAGGGGTGGCCGCTGCATGTCAAAAAATGGTCTGATCAAGGCCGCTATCAAAAAGTGACGATCCCTAGATGGCCGCAATAAACTAGAGTACAGAAATGAAACCACCAATCAGGTGAGTGCATTCTAGACAATTTGGCTTTAAGGGTACAGCCAGCTCGGCGTCCTAGTGGGAATCCCAGGCTCGCGGAGTCTTACGGAGGCCTTGAAACATAATCCCTAGTCCGACAGAAGGAATATCCGGCGGAGAGGTTCACAAGTCTAAGAAATGTGCCTATATGTGCAAAGTGTAGCTAATGGTCGCATACTAGAGCATACGCCATGTACTTAAGAAAAATGACTCAAGAGATGAGAATGAGACGGTGAGACATATGGATAAAAATACCACATGAATTTATGTCCACAACATAGAAATCACTTAATTGCAAAATTATAATATTTTGGCATGAAATTACATAATAGCCAAAAATAAAGTTTTAACCATGCTCATGCTAAATCTAGGTATGCAATCGGAAACAAACATAATTTGAGTAAAAGATAAGGTAATTATAAGGTTACTAATAGGTAGAATTCAAATAGGCTCGGACTAGTTCTCAGAACTAGAAACGGTCAGGGAATAGCCGCCTAGTGACAGAAACGGTCTTGCGATAGACCGCCTTGAAGGGGGTAAAACGGTCATCCATTTGACAGCAAGTATCCTTTTGCGGTCCCTTTTTGGCCGCCTCCTGCTGGCAAATAGAAGTTATAAAACAAGAAATAAATACTAATTAGGACAAGTTATGCATGGAAATCAACGAAAACATGTTGTAAAACATGCTAGGAAGAAAATAGACCAAGAACATGCATGGGTTTGTGTGAAATAAACAAGTGTCCTTCATCTTAATTGCATTAAGGCTAAGTTCATGCGTGGAAAATAAGCTAGATGCACAGTCCCAATAAAACATGAAAATCTCTACCTCTAATGCATGAAAACGACTGGAAGTAGAGGGCTTTTATTCCTAAATTTGAGTTTGAGCCATTCATGAGATAACCTACCTCTGGACAGAGCTCTAAACTTTGAATTTTGGGCTGGAACTCGACCGTAATTCTTGTTTGTCTTGAATTGAATCAGCAACTTTGTGGCCTTCTAACTTATGATCCTCTTCACCTATGACCACGAAACTTAGAGGGTAAGAAGAGGGTACTAAAAGGAACAAATAATTCTAAATAACCCATATCTAATTATCTCGTTTATGGCTTCTAATTTGCTGATCAATCTAGCCCGGTCGCACAATCTCCTAGATTTCTTGCACCGAACCAGCGTCTTTGGAAGCCTCTAACTTCTTGTAGGCTCGATCTCCTAGGACAAAATTTTGAGAGAAGTTAGACCTTACTATAATGAATGAAATATTCTAAAGAACTTACCCCAAATAATACCTCCTTACCTTAGTTCCACGCGAGCCAAAAGTAAGGGTCACGCATGTGAAACTTGGGATCTATTTATAGGGTTAGCTAGGGTTTTGAGGATTTGAACGAACCTAGTGATGGGGGCATCTCTCGCCCTTCACATTTTTCCACAGCTTCGATTGCTCGCCAGCATAGCTCCATTGTGTCCGTCATATTTTTCTGAGTCGAGTCATGTAATTTTCATATTTTATTTGAGTCATGTCATTGTAATTTTCCTTTTATTTGAGTCATGTACCTAGGTTAATGAGTCATCTACCTAGGTTAAGTGTCATTAGATTGTTTAGAATGATTATTGGGCCAAATTCTATGGGCTAAGTCCAGGGGCGCCCCTACCCCCTTGGTCTTTGGTCATTGTAGTAAGAGTCAGGGACTTTTGTAGAAATGTGGGTTGCCTATATATAGGACCCCATTTCCTCCATTTGAGTTAATGAATCAATGAATGAAAATTGCCATTTGAGAGTTCAAATTTCCTATTGGAGAGATTCCATTAGTTGGGTGAGAAACCCTTGGAGTGATTCCCACCTATCCCCCCTCTCTCTCTACCTCTCTCTCTAATAAGTCATTTTCTCTCTCCTCCACTTTCTCTCTCTAAAACCTGCGCCCCTTTCTCTCTCCTCCCCTCCCAACCACCTTTCTCTCTCTTCCCCCCATCCAATAACTCATCCCCAACTCCCCACCAACCCACCTTAACTCCACCCCAGCCCCAAGGGAGATTCCACCACTCCCCACTCCACCCTCCAACCACCAACCACCCACTCCCCTTCCCCAAGCACCCTCTCATCTCCCAAGGGAGAATTCCCACTCCCCAAGCCCCCTTTTACCTTCCCCACACACCTCTTCCCATCCCCCAAGACCAAAATTTAATCCCACCCTTAAACCCATTTTCAAATACCCTTTCCCTCTCTCCCACCTTCCCAAATTCGTAGCTCCTCCTCCCACCACCTGTTAGACCCACTTCCAGACCCCATTCTTCCCTTCCCCCACCTTGGAACACCCCCTCCTAGACCCCCTCACATCCCGGGCTTTCCCCACACTCATCCACCCCCATTTCCCCTCCCATATACCCCATTCCCCCCGTCATCTTCAACCTACAGTTCCTAGTTGCAGATCTGCAGAAGAGTAGCAGCTTGCAGAGGCGACCACGGTTTCCTCCCGACGTTTCTAAAGGATCAAGAGCCATCGTTGAAGCGTCACCCATCCCTCTTCGCAACGGCGGTGGTCCCATCCCGTTCTGAGTTCGTGATCGCCCATGGGAGTCATTCTTCCCCGACTGCACAAAACCTCCCTGGCAGGAGACCAGATCCGGAGTGGAAGCCTAACTGCGACGGTCCTGCTTGGAATCTGATCGAGAGTTCTTCTTAAAAAGATTCTACTACGAGTCTTCTTTCTTCTCAAAAAGTAGATCTCAGTTTGGCGTCCGGAACCAGGAGTTATCAATTTTCTTCCACGGGTGCGCGGTTCTGCTTCCCCACAGTCTGCACCGACCTCTCATCAGAGTTCAGAGCGCACTGGTCTTCTCCGACAACGTTTGGCTTCCCCGCCAGTTTTGCTTCCAAGAGGACCCGTCAACGATTCCAACGGCTCTGGCGGCACCTGATTCTGAGTTCGGGAGCGATCGTGGCATCCTCTTCTTCTTGCTGTTGGAAACATGAAGCTGTCAAAACCGAGGGTCTGCCACCCTGTTCAAGCCCCTACCCCGACCAGCAGAGGTGCTCAAAGAAATCAACAAAATTCAAGCATCATCCCGATCCAGCTACGAAGAATCTCCATGTGGTCTTGTCATCGGAAAAATTCTGGAGTGGCCACAGCATCGTGATAACCATCAATCAGTCCTGAAGCACAGACAACGGACAGAACCGACGTCGGCTTCCTTGTTGATCGCTAGTTCGGTGTCATCCCTCCCCGCTTGGCCGACTGAAGGCCCCTCCCTATGTGGAGGTAGTTTTGGATGTAATATCAGTTGACCCCTAGATCCCCCCCCCTTGCATGGAGTGTAGTGTTGTAACAACTTGAGCAGGTCAAGCTACCCCGGCGCGGCATGTGGGGAACCCACGCTTCCCCGCTCGCCCACGTCTCCGAGCGGGACCGGTTTCTTCAAACCGGTCGAGTAAGTGCTCCACTCCTAGCTCCATTTAGTGCTTGTTCTTTCTAATATTAGTTCATAAACTCCGCTGGCCGTGAGAGTGAGAGCCCGATCCTTGAGCTCCTTGCTTCAAGAGATCACAGTGGGGTGAGGAGTGTAACTCGTGCCTTGGCACCTCGTCGGCTCCCTTGAATTGGGCTGCCATTACCCTTGGGAATTAACCTAGGCCTTGCTGGCCCTCTACCAGCAAGGGCCCAGCCCTCACAACCTCTCCTTGGCATTTCCAAGCTACCCCGGGTCTTGGGTGAGCATCGGGTGAGCGGTCGCCATTATCGGTCCATTTGAATTGCAAATTGTGCTTGTTCATTTTGGTCCAAGGGTGTGTCACATCACCTAGAGTCCTAATTAGATCACCAAACCGATCCTAATCCATTCTAGAGCCTTCTAATTAACATATTGCATCGATCTCAAAGGATTTGGCCTGAAGAATTCAGAATTTTTCACGCGATCAAACTGCTCGCGATCGGACTCTTAAAAAATGATTCTATTGGGACTGTTCGATAGACAGCTTTTAACCTTGGGTGCCGAATTTCAATCAATTCAAACTCTTTTATTACTTATACATTTATTTATCCGATAAGTAGTAATTTATCCCCTAAATTCTGTAAATGCATAAATTTAAGCTTCTAGAACATGGGCCAGGGTCCAAAACTATAATTTGGGCCAAGTTGGCTTATTTAAATGTGTCTAATCTTCTTTAATTATTGTAAGCCCTTAATAATTATATTTAATTAACCATAATTCATTCAATAGCCCATTTAGTCTATTTTAAATGCTTAATAATTATATTTTAATCCTAAAAAATTCCTAAAAAATTCTCTGGCATTACACCCTCCCCCACTTAAAAAGAATTTAGTCCCTAAATTCATCGTAATAATATTTGCTAAGGAGAGTGTACTTACATTCAAATATCTCTGGAAATCTTTTGCGCATGGCTTCTTTAGTTTCCCATGTTGCTTCATGTGGACATAATTTGGTCCATTGGACTTTAACCATGGAATGGTTTTATTCCGAAGTTGTCGTACTTTACGTACAACTATTCTGATTGGCTTTTGCTCATACGTCAAGTCCTTCTTAATCTCCAGGTTGTCCTAGGTTATGACAAGAAATGGATCGGAGACATACTTTTTGAGCATTGATACGTGAAATACATCATGAACTCCGGCTAATTGAGGGGGCAAAGCTATTCGATATGCAACTTCACCCACCCTTTCAAGAATTTCAAAGGGGCCAATGAATCTTGGACTGAGCTTGCCTTTGATACCGAATCTTCGAAAACCTCGACTTGGAGAAACCTTAAGGAATACATGGTCTCCTACTTGGAATTCCAGGTCGTGCCTTCGGTTATCAGCATATGATTTCTGCTTGTCTTATGCCATTTGGAGTCTTTTCCGAATAAGCTTTATCTTCTCGGTAGTATCCCTGATGTTGTCGGAGCTGAGAAATTGCCTTTCTCCTACTTCATTCCAGCAAATAGGTGAGCGACAACTTCTTCCATACAGAGCCTCGAGCGGAGCCATTTGTATGCTAGCTTGGTAGCTATTGTTGTACGAGAATTCCACTAGAGGCAAGTGGTCGTGCCAACTCCCTCCAAAATCAATAGCACAACTCTGAGCATATCCTCCACCTCCTGATTTGTCCTTTCAATTTGACCATCAGTTTATGGATGGAACACAGTGCTAAAGTTGAGTCGGGTCCCTAATGAATGTTGTAGACCCTTCCAGAACTGTGATGTGAACCGAGGGTCTCGGTCAGATATAATTGTGACAAGGACACCATGTAGTTTGACAATCTCTTTTATGTATAGTGTTGCTAATACATCCACAGACCATCAACTTTTGATCAGCATAAAATGTGCAGATTTAGTCAATCGGTCAATAATCACCCACATACCATCGTGTCCACCTCTTGTCTTAGGTAAACCCATGATGAAATCCATCCCTATACTTTCACATTTTCACTCGGGAATATCCAAGGGATGTAGTTTACCGGAGGGCTTTAAATGTTCTGCTTTTACTTGCTGACAAGTGAGACAGTGAGATACATAGTCCGCTACTTTTTTTTTCATATTGGGCCACTAGAAACTTATTTTTAAGTCTTGGTACATCTTGGTAGCACCAGGGTGAATAGCATACCTTGATTTATGAGCTTCCGTCATGATCAATTTCTTAGTGTCGATATGATTCGGCACACAGATTCGATCTTTAAACAATATTCTCCCGTCAGTTGAAATGGAGAATTCCAGCCTTTGATCAATATTAGCCTTGATCTCCATCAATGTGGGGTCATTTTATTGTAATTTGGCTAGATCTTCAATCAATATAGGTTGTGACCTTATATTAGCAATCATACATCCTTCCTCTTCTTTATCAACATCTAGATTCAAACGAGCAAAATCCTCGATAAGATATGCCGTACCTTTCCTGAGGCTTCCAAGAGTTGCCATTGGTCTTCGGCTAAGAGTGTCAGCTATAGCATTTGCCTTGCTTGGATGATATTGGATAGTAAAGTCGAAGTCTTTGAAATACTCCAACCATCTGCGTTGTCTCATGTTTAATTCCTTTTGGGTGAAGAGGTATTTCAGACTTTTGTGATCTGAAAATATAGTGAATTTCTCTCCATAAAGGTAGTGTCGCCAAATTTTTAAGGCGAATATAACCACAGCTAGTTCTAAATCATGCACATGGTAGTTTTCTTCATGACACTTCAACTACCTTGATGAATAGAAAATCACCTTTTCATTTTGCATAAGATCGCATCCCAGCCAATGCCAGATGTATCGGTATAGACCTCAAAGCCGCCACCTTCAATAGGTAGTGCATGAATAGGGGATATAGTAAGATGATCTTTAAGAGTTAGGAAAGTTTCTTTGCTATCCTTCGACCATATAAAAGGGTTCTCCTTTCTTGTGAGTCTAGTCAAAGGAATAAAGATTTTTGATAAATCCTTGATGAATCAGCTATAATAACCAGCCAGACCCAGAAACCTTCTAACTTCTGACACGGTCGTCGATCGGCTCCAGTTCTTAACCACTTCTACCTTAGAAGGATCGACAGCGATACCTTCCTTTGAAATAATATGGCCAAGGAAAGAGACCTCCTTTAGCCAGAACTCGCACTTGCTAAGCTTTGCGTAGAGGTGATGCTCTCTTAGTGTTTGCAAGGCTATTCTTAAGTGCTCTTCATGTTCCTCCTTAGTCTTAGAGTATATAAGAATATCATCAATGAAGATGACCACAAATCGGTCTAGATAAGGCCTGAAGACATTATTCATTAGTTGCATAAATGCTACCGGGGCATTGGTTAACCCAAACGGCATTACCACAAATTCATAGCACCCATATCGGCTCCAGAAAGCAGTCTTGTATATGTCTTCATCTTTGAGCCTGAGCTGATGATAACCTGACTTGAGGTCTATTTTGGAGAAATATTCTGCTCCTAAAATTTGATCAAAGAGCTCATCGATACGCGGCAACGGATATTTGTTCTTGATAGTGAGTTGATTTAGTCCACGGTAATCGATGCATAGCCTGAGAGATCCATCCTTCTTCTTGGCAAATAAAATTGGCGCACCCCAAGGGGATGTGCTAGGTCGAATGAAGCCCTTGTCTAATAACTCCTAAAATCACTTCTTTAATTCCTTCAACTCCGTGGAGGACATCCTGTAATGAGCTATTGAAACAGGTGCTGCTCTGGGAACGAGTTTGATGGAGAATTTTACTTCCCTTTCGGGTGGTAAACCTGGTAAATCCGATGGAAACACAACGGAAAACTCATTCACAAGGGGAATATCCTCTAAGATGATCTCTTTGGACTCGGTAATGATTACGGAGGCAAGAAAAGCTTCACGTCCTTGTGAAATGAGTTTGCAAGCATGGAGAGATGAAATAATGACAGGATGCTTCCTATATTTGATACCTAGGAAGGAAAATCTTGGAAGACCTGGTTTCTGAAAAGAGATTATCCTATTGCGGCAATTTATATCAGCGTCGTTGTCGACAAGCCAATCTACACCTAGGTTAGCATCGTAGCCTTCCATGTCAAGACATACGAGGTTTGTAGGAAGATTATGACCTTCTACTATTACCTCACTATCGGGATAGTGGGTTGTATGTTTAATTTCAAGACCTAAGGGCGTAGTGATAGCTAGGTACAAAGGTAAAGGAATTGATGAAACTGGCAAGGTTTTTGTAAAAGCAGTAGATATAAAGGAATGAGAAGCACCAATATCAAATAACACGAATGCAGGATGGGAATAGAAGTGAATAGTACATTCCATTAGCCCATCATCCTTGGGCGCTTCCTCATCTTCCAGAATAGCGTTAAGACGTGCCTGCCGCTTGCGTCCACTGCTGGAGGATTGATCCTTCACGAGGGGGCAATCCGACATGCAGTGCTCCCAGCTGGTACATCGCAAACAAGCGCCGAGACGCTTCCAGCATTCCTTGATCACATGGCCAAATTTCTCGCAGAACGTGCAAGCCGCTATGACTTGCTTGTCTTCCTCCTTCACCTTTTTGTTCTTGTGGTAGCCACTACCACTCCCGTTCTGGGATCAATTCTTGTTGTCCCGAGAGTTGTAAGTGATACTAAATTTCTCCTCTCTTCTTCCTCGCCGATCAGACTTTCGGCTTGGCTCCTCCCCTTTGGCTTTGAGTTTCTTTACCTTCTCCAAGGTCCTTTCACATAGATGGGCTCGTTGGACCATCTCCACATAGGTCCGAATATTTTGCAAGTCAAGTTGTTGAATGAAGATGGGTCGTAGCCCGTCCATGAAACAATTAGCCTTGAGAATATCCGTGCTCACTAAATGCTGAGCATAAGGTGCTAGGCGAGAGAATTGTAACTCATACTCCGCCACCGCCATCATGCCTTGCCGTAAAGAGGCAAACTCTGCCGCCTTCCTCTCCTTGACATGTTCAGAGAAATATTTTGCTCGGAAGAGCATGATAAATCCTTCCCAAGTGTGTGGTACGTCTGCAGGCGGTGCTGGCATAGACTTCCAACACGTACGCGCATCCTTGTTGAGTTGGAACGTGGCAAGATGAACCTTCTCTTGGTCGGCACATTGCATGACCTCGAATATGCGATTCATTTCATTGATCCAGTTCTCAGCTTCATCTGGGTTGGAGGAACCAAAAAATCATGGAGGGTTTAGACTCCGGAAGTTACGGTGCAGATCACCAGCACCCGCTCTCGCGCTAGCTTGGGCCATATTCTGAAGTGCCTGGGTGAGACCCGCAATAGTTTGTTGCATTCCACCCCAATCAACACGATGAGCCATTGTAAGAATAGGGTACCTGAGAAAAAAGTAATAAATATGTCAACTCCAATGGAATTGGTGGAGTTCCTCCTAGAGATAAATTCAAATTAACTATCTCATCCCGGGTTCTACCCGATTCCTCTCTTGGGTGGGGAATTTCTTTCCTTGTTTCATAGGTATGGGTCCTTAAACCTTGGACTTAGCCTATGATATGAGTCAGTCCTAAGTCCTACACTCTGATACCACTTTAACTTTCACGCCCCAAGCTTTTAATACAGCGGAAGGAATCTCGAGAACGTGGATAGTCTGCTAGTACGCCTCAACCAAGTAAAAAATCAGAGTGTAAGACAATCACATAAAAGTAATTGCATAAGTAATTACTTAAACTCCAACTTTATTTCATAACAATAATAACTAAAAGTACATAAGACCATTGCCTTTGACATCTTTACATCATAAGACTCAAGAAATCAAAAATTACAATATGACTCGACTAGACACTAGATAACTAAGGCTTCTCTCATTCCAATAAACCATCAATCACTCTCGGACCCACTACTTGCATAATCTGAATCCGATTCACTAGTATTTCCTGAAAAAGATGAGAAAGTAGGTATCAGCACACATGCCCAGTAGGTATCTTCATATCAACATGAAGGTAATATTTAAATAATTTACATTTTTACTCTAGAGTGAAGATACATGAAATATGGTAACATATGCGGTGTAAAACCAAAGTAACACAAGTAACCTGATATTATTAAGAATGAGAATTGACAACATGATTGAGCAAGTATATAGTAAGAATGTAAGTTTGGCCTTTCATGAACAGGAATGTACTTTTCATAACCATAAATGCTATGCACTAGAAAGTCAAATAACGAGAATATACTAGCAAGCATGTAATTTCACAAGAATGCCTCATGAGTATTCGTTTCGTATTCGTGGATTTCACCAGTTTATAAAAAAAGTACTCCCAGCGCAATGCGACGCCAGTGTTCATCATACCCCATGGTTTATAGTATGTTTCTGGCTATCTGCCGAGGGGACTAGAGTGGAGCCCTTGGACACTGTCTGTGCCCGCTCTTACATCTTCAAGTTATAAATCAAGCTACTTCCACGATAATATAAATAATTCGGCCAAGAGTGTCAATTCCAAACAAAGTTTACATGACAATGTAGCCAAGGTATAGAACGCATCAAAAACTGATATGAGATTTCAAAGAAAAATTAAAATAACATTATTCTTTGGAGGCATTTCGACAGCATAACGGTACATTAATTAAGTTATATGACTTAACATTAACTTGTTACACATAGGTTTGAGATCCAGATAATCCTAAGATCATCCAAGAATAGAACTTCAACAACCCTCAGGTCAAACCTCGGGTTATGAACCTGACAGAACGGTCATGTACTGGTCCATTTCATGTAGAAGATGGTCACAATCAGGCCGCTTCAAACAAACTAACGGTCCAGTGAAGGCCGCAACTAAGCGTGTCAACCTGAAGCGAAGGGAAAGTCGACACTTGAGGGATTCTGGAACATGGCAGTCTCAGGGGTGGCCGCTGCATGTCAAAAAATGGTCTGATCAAGGCCGCTATCAGACAGTGATGGTCCCTAGATGGCCGCAATAAACCACTGGTATGGTGAGTGCATTCTAGACAATTTGGCTTTAAGGGTACAACAGCTCGACGTCCTAGTAGGAATCCCAGTCTCGCGGAGTCTTACGGAGGCCTTGAAACATGATCCCTTAGTCTGACAGAAGGAATATCCGACGGACAGGTTCACAAGTCAAAGAAATGTGCCTATATGTGTAAAGTGTGTCTAATGGTCGCATACTGGAGCATACGCCATGTATTTAAGAAAAATGACTCAAGAGATAAGAATGAGACGGTGAGACATACGGATAAAAATACCACATGAATTTATGTCCACAACTTAGAAATCATTTAATTATAAAATTATAATATTTTGACATGAAATTTGTTGCACTCCTACAGTTTTGATGATGTCTTACATTATAAGTCAATCTTGATAATCTATCTCAATACATTCCACTTATACATTCTTCAGGTACTGCACTCTCTAGTTCTACTCAGAAAGTCCATGCATACTTAGTTCATCATGCATTGCGTCCGTGCATATGCTGCATTGTCAATTGAGTAGAGTCTGTGCATGCAAGCATCTAGTCGGTGCAATCTTAGTTGTTGTACGCGACTAAGTCGTTGCATTGTCTGTTCATGCATTACACAAGTTGGTGAAATTCTCGCACCGTGCACATAAAGTCTGTGCACATTTCATTGCTAAGTATGTGCATTATCTTAGTGCATGCAAGTGCTTTCATCGAACGGACATAGGGTCGGCGCACATGGTTTTCTGGATGATTGCTAAGGCAGATCGGTGCAAGCTTTGGCACGCACAGGTCGGTGCAAGCTTTGGTTCGCACAGGTCGGTGCAATTCTCGCACCAAGTCAGTACATTTGTTGCTTACACACATATACAAGGTCGGTGCAATTTCGTGTCTTAGGCATGATCAAAGTTGGTGCAATGTCTTTGCCTTGAGCAATAATGTCCGTGCATGTTTGTGATACGAAGCATTCTAAGTCTGTGCAAGTCTTACATTATCTTAACCATACTAAGTCGGTGCAGGGTTTATTTTATGCTAATCAGGTCAGTGCACATCCTCTTGTCTTGCATATCTTCTATTATGCACATCACAGACTGTGCATTCTTTGCATTAGGGCACCTGAACTAGGTGCAATTTCTATCTCGGTGCATTTCATAATTGGTGTAGTCTTTCTTGTAGATGGCATGTTAGTGTCAGTGTCAGTGCTTTGCTTTGTCTTGTGCAATAATACCCGTGCAATCTTTGCATTGGGTTGCATAAGTTCGGTGTAACCTTTGTTCATGCACGCACGTAAGGCATGTGCATGTCTTGGCTTGTGCTCAATCAAGGTCTGTGCATGCTCGTGATCAGTGTAGCTTCCACTAATGTCTTCTCTTGCTTGGCAGGTCTATCACCTGGTCGAGCAGGTGTTCGGCGAACCCAAAACCAGTGAGGGTACTCCACGTGGAAGTCAATGTACCAAGTTTAAGGGCTCGTGATCCGAGGCAACAAAAAGAAAGGATGATCCTGCCACATAGAATCAAAAAGGGATCAGCTCTGCAAGAAGGAATGGGCGGGAATCGTGTTAACCAAGCGCCACCTTCTTGCTATAAAAGAGGTTGAAGGCTGCAAGAGAAAGCTGCTGAAGATTGGAAAAATGAGAGCATCTGCAGCCACTGCTTGAGCAAGAACCTCCCTATTTGAGAGAAGAGCCTAACTAGAATTGAGAGAGTCTGAGTGATCTTTTCTGTGTTTTGAGCTTGAAAGACTGCTTCTCAGGAAGCTACATTCTCGCTATTTTGAGTGACTGTTTTTCCTTTCATTTTCTTCATTTTCGAGTTGTTTCACCAATTTCTTATACACTGTTTTGTTACCCCTTAGGTGATGTTAGAGGAAGGGAGATTGGTTCTCCAGTTGCGAGTGAAGGCATTTCGCTCGTGTGTACCCTCTGGTTTAGAGGAAGGGAGGTTGGTCCTCCGGTTCTGATCTTCCTGGGGCAAGGTCAGGTTCAGATCCTGTGAGTTGCAGGATTGGTGCTGAGGGATTTGTTCCCTTGTGGCAAGCTGTGAGACAGCGGATGTAAGCAGACTGAGTCTGTGGTGTTTTATTGCTTAGTGTATGAAAGCCTTACTCCTGTGGAGTAAGGGGTGGACGTAGATTGATGTTCGTAATCGAACCACCTTAAAAACTCTTTGTCTCCAGTGTGGTTGAGTGCTTGGTTGACTGCTTCTGTGTGGTTTGTTTTGCTGACCTTTTATTGTGGTACAAGCACGTCTGCTGTTCGATCAATGTTCTATTTCAATTCATTCTCGTTTAGTTTCTACTTAGTGTATCTCTCTGTGGGCTGTTCTGAAAGATTCACTTCTGCAACTAGGATTTCATCGCTCATAATTCAAATCGCTTTAAATTGGGGAGTGATCTATTCATCCCCCCCTTCTAGCTTACTCTTCGTGCTATCAATTGGTATCAGAGCAGGTTACCCATCATGTGGTCCAACGGTCAGGGTAATCCTGGATCTAGCGATCCTCGAAGCTTCATGGCTGAGGGACAGTCCATAAGTCACCCTCCTTTCTTTGATGGTACTAACTATTTCTACTGGAAAAACAGGATGGAGGTGTTTATGAGAGCCCAGAGCCACAAGCTCTGGAGAGTGATCACCGTAGGGCCTTATGAGCTTCCACCGAATGAAGATGCGTGGACAGATGATCACGTCAAACTGTCAACCATCAACTGGTCGGCCCTGAACATCATACAGTGCGTGGTTCACCCTGATGAATATGCCCGAATTTCAGCCTGCAAGACTGTCAAGAAGATGTGGGATGAATTGGAGCTGATCTACGAAGGTACATCCCAAGTGAAGGCCACTAAGATAAACATGCTTACCTCAGAATATGAACTATTTAAAATGAAATCTGAGGAGACGATCACTGAAATGTATGCCCTGTTGTCATTGATTACTAATAGTCTTAATGGGCTTGAGAAACAAATTTCAGAGGGGGACATTGTCAGGAAAATTCTTAGGTTGCTATCCCCCGCTTGGCACACTAAGGCCATAGTGATAGAAGAGTCTAGGGACCTGTCGAAAATGACAGTCACTGAACTGATAGGATCCCTAATGACCTACGAGATGAACTTCAAAAGGAACGGTGAAGGAAGTGAGAATAAGGGCAAGAACATTGCCCTCAAGGTGTCTAGCAGTAAACCTAGCAGCATCAGTGGTAGTAGCAGTGGGGAGTCTGACGGCTTGTCAGACCTTGATCAAGAGGAGCAGGCTATGCTCACTCGTCAGTTTCGAAAGTTTTTGAGAATGAAGGGAAAAACTTTTAGAAGGAAATGGTCGTATCCCTCTGGTAAGAAGTTTGATTTTAACAATGATAAAAATAGGAGCGCTAAGAAGATTACGTGTTATCACTACAGGAAGATAGGACATATAAAGGGTGAATGTCTTGATCTCCAGAAGAAGCCCTCCAAGGTGTAGAAGAAGAAACCTCAAGCTATGATCTGCATGTGAAGTGATGAGGAGGAAGACCCAGAGGCCAACTCGTCAGAGGAAGACGAAGAAGGAATATGCCTCATGGCCAAAAGTGACGAAGAGTTAACAAATATTTTTGAGAACTTTACAATTGATGATTGGGAAGATTCCTATGCCGAATTGCTAGCTAAGTTTAATGCTTTAAGTAAAGAGCATAGGATGGTAAAGAGAAAACTGACTGATGTCACTGAAGAACAGATCCAAACTAACGAAGAAAATAAAAAGGCCAAGGAATAATTAGAAGAATTGAACACTCTCAGAAAAGAAAATGATGAACTTAAATCAAAACTTCAAGAGAGTCGGAGTGAAAACAACTTAATGATTGAGTAAAATGAAGCTGTTAAGAAAGTGAATTCTGAACACCTGAAGAACTGTGAAACACTGTAGAAAGAGCTGGAAGATAAACAAAAAACCCTAGAAAAATTTGTTCAAGGAAAGTCAAACTTAGATACTATGTTGGGCACTAGGGTTAATTTCAATAAGGAAGGATTGGGCTACAATCTGACACAGAAAAGACCCTTTGAATTCAAAACTATAACATTCTATCCAGAAAAGGGAAAAGAGAAAATGGACACACCATCAAGCTCTAGTCATGTTCAAAGTGTCCAACAAACTGGGAATAAATCAACAAAACATGACCAACAACACTCTAAAGCTGTTAAGAACTTAACTAGACAAGCTCCCATGCTCGTCAGTCAGAACAAGAGTGTTAACAGAACCAGGCAAATGACCAACAATAGAAATTCATATTCTAATAAGAACATGGGTCAGTACAAAAGATATTGGGGAAATCATGCTCATCCTTAGAGATTCTTTAATGAGTATACTTTTCCTAGACAGTCTGGGTACAGTACATACCCGAGGAATGAACAGTCCACCAACAGGAACAGATTCAACATCAATAAATCAAGTGGACAGAACTTGAGTCATAACTTCAACAAAACTGCAAATGGAGTGCAAACGAAAAATACCATGAGACAAGTATGGATTCCAAAGTGCTTGCTTAGAGAGTTGAATAATATTTTTGGACCCAACCTATCTTGGGTT